>JAGFNQ010007230.1:168610-196832 GCA_024364735.1 Boesenbergia rotunda | reverse complement strand
TCTGATTCAGCCATAACACTTTCACTAATGGTACCTCTTTTTCCTCAGCTTCTTACTGCTCGATCTTAATTATTCGATCTATTATCTGAATAGGTCGACTTTCATAACTGAGATCTTCTTGCACTTGTACCATCTGTGGCTCAATCACTTGGTTGGCATCTGGGATATGCTTCTTTAGCATTGAGACATGGAACACATTGTGTATTGCTGACATCTCTGAGGGTAGCTCCAACTCATAAGCTACTTTGCCAACTCTTTTCGTCACTGGGTAGGGTCCTACGTATCGAGGACTTAGCTTGCCTTTCTTGCCAAATCTCATCACACCCTTCATAGGAGCTACTTTGAGGAAAACTGTATCCCCAACTTCAAACTCTAACGGCCTACGGCGTACATCGGCGTAGCTCTTCTGCCTACTCTGAGCAGTCTCTATTCTCTGGCGGATACTCCTTATAGCTTCTGTGGTATCATCTATGAGATCAGTCTGTGACCCCATTTCTTTCTTCTCACTACCTTCATACCAACAGAGGGGAGATCTGCACTTCCTACCATAAAGAGCTTCATAGGGTGCCATACCAATAGTGGCTTGGTAACTGTTGTTGTAGGCAAACTCAGCTAAACATAAATACTTGCACCAACTGCCCTTGAAGTCCAATGCACAAGCTCTGAGCATATCTTCTAGAACCTGATTCACTCTCTCTGTCTGTCCATCAGTCTGGGGATGGAAAGCTGTGCTGAATTTCAGTTTGGTGCCTAACGCTGTCTGTACGCACTCCCAAAAGTGTGAAGTGAAACGACCATCCCTATCAGAGATAATGGTCTTCGGGACTCCGTGTAGTCGGATCACTTCCTGCACATATAATTGAGCTAACTTTTCAATTGAGTAAGACACTCTGATTGCCAAAAAGTGGGCAGACTTGGTCAATCTGTCTACTATCACCCAAATAGCATCATAGCCATTAGTTGTCTTTGGTAACCAACTATGAAATCCATGGCTATGTCTTCCCATTTCCACTCTGGAATCTGAATGGGCTGTAGGACACCTCCTGGTCTCTGGTGTTCTGCTTTAACTCTTTGACATGTCAGGCAGGTGCTGACATACTTAGCTATGTCTCTCTTCATCCCTGACCACCAAAATCTTCTTTTCAAATCCTGGTACATCTTAGTGGAACCAGGATGCATTGAGTAGGGAGTTCCATGGGCTTCTTCAAGAATCTTCTTTCTCAGCTCTTCATGATTGGGGACACATAAACGGTCACCATAGTAGAGTATCCCACTGTCAGATACTCTAAACTCCTTTACTCTCTCCTTCTTGCATCTCCTGCTTGATCCTTTGGATATCAGAATCCTCAGCTTGCTCTTTCTGTATCTCTTCAAGCAAAGTGACTCTAGTGTCAATAGGCTAGCTGTCCATCAATAATCTCCACTCCATAATCTACTATCTCCTTCTGTAATGGTGGTGCCAATGATGATAAGGACATCAAAGTGGCACAAGTCTTTCTACTCAGTGCATCTGCTACTCTATTTGCCTTACCAGGGTGGTAAAGAATCTCACAGTCATAGTCCTTCACTAACTCGAGCCACCTTCGCTGTCTCATATTGAGGTCTTTCTGAGTGAAGAAATATTTCAGACTCTGGTGATCTGTATAAATCTTACACTGCACTCCATACAAGTAATGCCTCCATATCTTTAGAGCAAAGACTACAGCTGCCAACTCCAGATCATGAGTGGGGTAATTCTTTTCATAGTCCTTGAGTTGCCTGGAAGCATAAGCTATGACTTTGCCTTCTTGCATAAGGACTGCTCCAGTCCTAGCTTTGATGCATCACTGTATATATCAAAGCTCTTATCACCTTCGGGTACTGTAAGGATAGGAGCGCTGGTCAGTCTCTTCTTCAACTCAAGGAAACTCTGCTCACAGTCCTCAGTCCACTCATACTTCTTATTCTTTCTGGTAAGGGCTGTAAGTGGTGAAGCTATCTTTGAAAAGTCCTCTACAAACCTTCTGTAGTACCCTGCCAAACCCAGAAAACTTCTGATCTCACTAGCATTCTTTGGTTGACTCCAGTTACTAACTGCTTCAATCTTGGCTGGGTCTACCATAATACCTTCCTTGGAAATAATGTGGCCTAGGAAGGCCACCTGATCAAGCCAAAACTCACACTTTGAGAATTTGGCGTACAACTCCTTTTGGTGTAAGGTTTGCAACACTATCTTCAGGTGTTCTTCATGTTCTTTCTGAGTCCTTGAATACACTAGAATGTCATCAATAAAGACAATGACAAACTTATCCAGAAAATCCTTGAACACTCTATTCATCAAATCCATAAACGTCGCAGGGGCGTTTGTCACTCCAAAGGGCATGACCACAAACTCATAGTGCCCATATCTTGTACTGAAAGCAGTCCTTGGCACATCACTCTCCTTCACTCTGAGCTGATGGTAACCTGATCGTAGATCTATCTTGGAAAACACTGTAGCTCCCTTCAGCTGATCAAACAAATCATCGATCCTTGGCAAAGGATATCTGTTCTTGATGGTTACTTTATTCAAGGCTCGATAATCTATGCACATTCGCATAGATCCATCTTTCTTCTTGACGAACAGTACAGGAGCTCCCCAAGGTGAATGACTAGGGCGGATGAAACCCTTGTCAAGCAGCTCTTGCAATTATTCTTGCAATTCTTTCAGTTCTGCTGGTGCCATGCGATAAGGTGCTTTCGAAATTGGGTTGGTTCCTGGGGCCAACTCAATTTCAAACTCAATTTCCCGATTGGGAGGGAGTCCTGGTAACTCTTCAGGAAACACTTCAGGATAGTCACAGACTACCCTCACTTCTTCTCTCTTCAATCCTTCTCCTTGACTTGCATCCACTATATGAGCTAGAAAACCA
Organism: Boesenbergia rotunda; assembly: GCA_024364735.1. Lineage (NCBI taxonomy): Eukaryota > Viridiplantae > Streptophyta > Magnoliopsida > Zingiberales > Zingiberaceae > Boesenbergia > Boesenbergia rotunda. The sequence goes on along the minus strand of JAGFNQ010007230.1, from coordinate 193,941 downwards.
GAGCACCCCTTCTCTAACATTCTCAGAGCTTGTAAGGTAGATAAGAACCTTTTTGTCTTTCTCTTTGGGTCTCCAATAAACTCAAATGAAGGTTCTGCTTCTGGTGTGAACTTGACTTTTCTCTTGCGGCAGTCTATAGAAGCATTGTACTTGCTCAAGAAGTCCATCCCTAAAATGACATCGTAATCCTTCATCTCAAGGGCTACCAAGTCATTGTAGAGCTCTCGGTTGGAAATCCAGATTGGTACTGCCCTTAGCCTCTGAGTAGAGGCCATTACTTCCCCTGACGGTAAGGTTGTTAAGAACTTCATCGTTCAACCTTTCTAGTGGCCTTTATACTGTTTAAGTAGTGCTTAGTGATCAAAGCACTACTTATTAGTTCTTCGGAGGTTTGCGGTCTCTTAACACCGCTAGCCCCCTTTAACGCTATCTCATGCCTTAACATCTTGAGCATTAGCCTAACTATCTCTTTTTCTGTGCTAACTAGCTCTGGGCACAGATGAGCTAACCGCTTAACATCTTCACTGCTTCATCCACGGATTGTTCTCCTTGTCTGAACTCCGTGAATTCATCATAATGCTTGTTGGTTACTTGCATGTGAAAGTATTCTTCGAAGAACTCAGTCTCGAAGTCGGCCCATGTCATCTGGCTGACATTTCTCTTGGCCTTGACTCTCTCCCACTATATTCTAGCATCTCCCATAAGGCAGAAAGATGCACACTTTATCTTCTCTACCTCATGCCAGTCCAGTAGCCCTACTATTCTTTCCAACGTTTTGAACCATGCTTAAGCATCCCATGGTTTGCTTGTGCCTGGGAAGTTCCCTGGCTTCTGTTTCTTCTACTGAATGAGGTACACTTCTTGCCTTACCCCCCTTGCCGGGATTACAGAAGTAACCGATGGGTCTTTGGTCACAACTGGTGCCACTACATTCGCCACCAACGGGGTAACAGGAGTGCCTACTGGTTAGCTATCATGGTGGCAATAACTTGCTGTTGTTCTGCTAACTGTCTCTGTAACTGAGCCACCACGTCTAAGAGATTTGGTGGGGGTACTGACTCTGTTGCCTCTTGCCCTCTAGGAGCTTGCTCCTCGTTTTGGGCCTTTCTAGGACGTCCTCAAATGTATAACTTAACACTTAATGGTAATGTTCCCAAACTTGCTTTAGGATATAACAAGACCTTGGTCTTGATTCTTACCTCATTTCTTAGTCCTAGAACTCGTTCTAGGGCTTAGTAAGACCTTGGTCTTACTCAAAACTTTTATCAAGCACCTTGCGTGCCATAATCCCAAAACTTGCTTTTGGGCAAATCAAGACCTTGGACTTGCTATACTAAGATCACAACATGAAGGACGTCCTCTTGGTATTCTCCTACTCTATATCATAAAGAGGGTAATGACATTACATATCCTCATACTCAACTAGCATATGATATATTACCATACTATCATCATACTCATATCATCATATGTCATATCAATTGTCATATCATCATACTCGTCCTCATACTATCATCATACTCATGTAGCATATGTCATATCTTCATACTACCATCATACTCATATAGCATATACTGATCATGCACATAATAGCATATAATAATACTAACATATTTCCTTACTAACTTACTTCATTATCTCCATGCACATATTAGTATATAATAATACTAACATACTTCCATATCATCTTTCACTTTCTGATACTAGCAGTCAATAATGAAAAGTATACAAAACTACAACATATGAACTTCTTCATCATGCACTTACTGATATTAGCAGTCAATAATGAAAAGCATGCAAAACTATAACATATGAACTTCTTCATCATGCACTTACTGATACTAGCAGTCAATAATGAAAAGCATGCAAAACTATAACATATGAACTTCTTCATCATGCACTTACTGATACTAGCAATCAATAATGAAAAGCATGCAAAACTATAACATATGAACTTCTTACTTGGCAGGCGGCAGGATTGATGCTTGATGTCAGTTTGGCGGAAGGATGAAACCTCGCTCTGATACCACTCTGTAGCGACCCGCCTTCTCTACCTTAGACGGATCGTTACTTTTATCTACTTCTCGACTTTAATGCACGACTAAAAATGCGGAAATCTTTTTTTTTCTTTTTAATCTATCTAAGAGTGATGATATTCTAGCTTTAATAGTCATGCATGATACCATGTCACACTTTCTTTCTCAAAAACTCGTAAGAAAATACTCATTGAAACTTGCCTTGCCCAACTCAGCTTACGGGTATCAGTCGACTGCTATATGGCAGTCGACTGGTCCCAGGCGACTGTCCTTTGGCAGTTACCTGGTGCATCGAACAGAAGCGACTGTTCGATAGGGCAGTCGATTGGTACTGTACCAGTCGACTGGTAAGTCTGAAAACCTGATTTTCAGATTCGAAGCCTTGTTTCAAAACTCAACCAAACCTATACTTTCGAGCCATGCAAAATCATGACACCATTTCTATACTCTATACTAGTTTTCTAAACAATTTAGCCAATCAAAACGAATCCATAAACTTGAAATTAGGACTTTTGCGGGATTTAGCAAGTTATGAAAAACTATATAACTTTAGGCTAAAGTTTGTACCAACTCTTGACTTCATGCGGAAATAAAATAGGTTATTCATACTCAATACGACTAAGACATGAAACTATATGTTTCTGAACATTTAACTTTACTAATAGGAAATAAAATAGATCATTCATACTCAACACGACTAAGATATGAAACTATATGTTTCTAGACATTTAACTTTACTAATACTCAACCCAAACACTCATCCACGGTTCCACCGCCACTGAGCACCAATGCAAGTCCTGTCGCCTCCCAACTTACACCTTTTCTTTTCCTTTGTCTGCAATAGAAGGAAAATGCAACTAGTAAGCACAATGCTTAGTAAGTAAATCCCTACTCACAAAAATCACATATCGATACTAAACATGCTCATTTCAAGGAATGCTTTAAAAACTTTACTTGCTCAGAATACTTACAACTAAACATGCTTACAACTTGAAATACTTTATCATGCTTGCAATGTATCAAATTACACATGAACTAAAAACACTTACTAATAAAAGAAACACTCACACATATACTTGTATACTTGAAAATAATAATCAACTTTCTCTTTAGGCCTTGACATTGTACCATGGTATCGGTGTACCAATGCGCGCTTTTTCTAATAAGTTGCGAGGTAGCTAGCCACCGCACCCCATTAGAACTTTACTTTCTAACTTTCTATGGGCCTTACATTTGCCCGGTACATGTCTCTTTCTCAAAGTAAAATACTTTTCTTACTTACCATACTTAAACTTATCACTTTACTTATTTTTGCATATGTTTGCATGCTAAAAACCTTTACTTTTCTCACTTTAACTTTCCATGGAGCATCTTGTGTGCTCCTTAACTCAAATTCACTTTTAGGTCTTTTCAAAAGTATAAAAACTCATCATGCTTGGCCTACCTACATTCAATACAAACAAATTGAATTTCTAACATTCTAAAACATGCAACTTTAATAGCTAAAACATAGAATAGCAAAATTCTCTTAACCATGCTTCTACTTTTCGAAAACTAGGGTTCTACAATGAGAATTTCGAAACGAAACCACTCCTATTGTAGGTGAGCGATCTACTTACATCGGTCTTGAAGAAAACTCACAAAAACAAGGAGAAAAACTCCCTACGAAATCCTTTCCCCTCCTTCTTGTGAAAAGCTTCCACCTTTAGCCCTAGGAAGCAATCCTAGGTCTTCTCTACTCAAGGGGGAAGGTGAAGAAGAAGAAGAAGAAGAAGAACCCTTGAATTCGCCTCCTCTCCTCGCCTCTCTTCCTCTCTCACGCGCGCGGCTACGGCTTCTCCCAGGGTTTTCACGCGACTTAAGTGGCTTAATATACCTCTTAATGAAAAGGCTTAATTACACTACAACATCATTTCTCTCCTTCCTTTTCTGTGCTTGATACCCTAGCCCAGCTGGTTTCTGCTTTAGCCCTGAACCGGAGAGGTCGCGGGATCAAATCTCTCCACGACCACTTTAACTCTTTCTCTTTTTTTTTTTCCTTCTCTCCCGCGGCACCAGTCGACTGCCAAGATAGCAGTCGACTGATACCCTGAACAGTCAACTTCCCAGCCTAAAATTTCTTCCTTTTCTCCTCCTATTTAATTTCTAAAAATACTAGAAAAATTCAGTAAAATTCCTATTAATATATATGAAAAGTACTGGGTATTACATGTAATGATATACAGGGGCTAAGGAATAGAAGAAGACTCGTCAAGGGAGAAGCAGATTTGCGAGTTGGAAATGGAGCAAGGATTGCTGCTGTTGCCATCGGAACATATTTTCTAAAGCTCCCGACTGGACGTGTCTTAGAATTGGATAATTGTTATTTCGTTCCTTCGTTAATAAAGAACATTGTATCTATTTCATGTTTGAATGAAAAAGGTTATCATTTAACTTTTAGTAACAATTGTTGTTACATAACTTTAAATGGCGTTCTTTATGGGAATGGAACTTTGTGCAATAGCATCTACACGTTAGATTTATCCGGTGACGTTTTCAATATCGAAGTAAGCAACAAACATGCTAGAATAGATAATCGAATAGACTCCTACACGTGGCATTGCCGTCTTGGCCATGTAAGTAAGAAACGCATGACCGAATTACACCGATGTGGAATTTTGGAATCATTTGAACGCGGTTCATTTGATACATGCGAATCATGCTTAAAAGGCAAGATGACCAAATTACCCTTTTTCGGGAAAGGTAATCCAGTGGGAGAGTTGCTTGGTCTAATACATACTGATGTATGTGGACCAATGTCAACTCATACACAAGGAGGCTATAGCTACTTCATCACCTTTATCGATGATCACTCACGATTCGGGTATGTGTTCTTGATGAAACACAAATCTGAAGCCTTTGAGAAATTCAAGGAGTTCAGAAATGAAGTAGAGAAACAGCTTGGCAAAAGTATTAAAATACTTCGATCCGATCGGGGTGGTGAATACTTAAGTCAAGAGTTTCAAGATTATCTTAGGGACAATGGGATATTATCCCAATGGACTCCGCCGTATACACCACAGCATAATGGTGTATCTGAGAGGCGCAACCGAACCTTGATGGACATGGTTAGGTCAATGATGAATCATGCAACTCTTCCAAAATCCTTTTGGGGCTATGCACTTAAGACAGCTGTTTACTTGCTAAACAGAGACCCGACCAAGGTAGTCTCTACTACTCCATATGAGATATGGAATAGTAAGAAACCCCACTTAACTCACCTTAAGATATGGGGTTGTCCTGCTTATGTGAAGCGGATTGTATCAGACAAATTGGATGCTAAGTCTGATAAATGTCTATTTATTGGATACCCTAAGGAAACGAAGGGTTACCAATTCTATCATCCCTTGGAACAAAAGGTGTTTGTTTCAAGACATGCTGTATTTCTGGAAAAGGAATTTCTTTTACAAGAAAACAGTGGGAGTGGCATTGAACTTGATGAAGTTCAAGAAACTCCAATAGACATTACAGAGACACCTAGTCTAGGCCCACAACCAATACCTCATAATGATGAGCTATCAGTTGAACCTAAAACTACACCACCTCTTCGTAGATCTGATAGGACACGCAATATTCCAGAGAGATACAGATTTCTCGTAAGTGAATCGAACGGCGTGTTACTCATAAGCGATGACGAACCTATCAATTATGAAGACGTTCTAAAAAGTTCAGAAAGGGACAAATGGCTTGAGGCCATGAAGTCGGAAATGGATTCCATGTACGAAAACCAAGTATGGGACTTGGTTAAACCACCTAAAGGGATTAAGCCCATAGGGTGCAAGTGGGTTTTCAAGAACAAAACCGACATGGAAGGTAATGTTGTTACCTTTAAGGCTAGATTAGTGGCAAAAGGATATCGTCAGAAGCAAGGAATTGATTATGTCGAAACCTATTCGCCAGTAGCTATGCTTAAATCCATTCGGATGCTCCTAGCCATAGCAGCTCATTATGATTATGAGATATGGCAAATGGATGTGAAAACAGCTTTCCTTAATGGAAACCTGCTTGAGGATGTATACATGATACAACCTGAAGGTTTCACATCGGTTGATAAAACCAAAGTATGCAAGCTTCGACGATCCATATATGGACTGAAGCAAGCATCTAGGAGCTGGAACATCCGTTTTGATGAGACAATCAAAGAGTTTGATTTCTCACAAAATCCTGACGAACCTTGTGTGTACAAGAAGGTTAGTGGGAGTGCAGTTGTATTCCTAGTATTATATGTCGATGACATCTTACTTATAGGAAACGATATATCAGTCTTGCAGACAGTTAAAATTTGGTTGTCCAAAACTTTCTCCATGAAAGACCTGGGAGAAGCAACCTATATCCTTGGGATTATAATCTATAGAGATAGATCAAAAAGGTTGCTTGGTCTTTCGCAGTCTACATATATAGACCGAGTGCTAAAAAGGTTTAGCATGTCGGAATCCAAGAAAGGTTACCTTCCCATCAGGCATGGGATCAACCTTTCAAAGTCTTTGTGTCCACGCACAGAAGACGAGAGGATTTGCATGAACAAGATTCCCTATGCATCCGCGATAGGATCTATCATGTATGCTATGTTGTGTACTAGGCCCGATGTATCTGTTGGTGCAAGTTGCATCAATGATGTTCTCCTTTATGTGTTTTAATGTTTGACAATGTACTTAAGTCAGTAATATGTTGAACAGACAAAGGGGAGCGAAGGAGAAGTAACCTAAGCCTGAGAAAAGTCCTAGTTAAGCTAGGCATGGAAACCCTAAGACCTAGCGAAGGGCTGCAAGGCTCTGGCGAAGGGCTACCAGAACGAAAAAGGCCTAGCGAAGGGCTGCTAGGCTCTGGCGAAGGGTTGCCAGAAAGAAAAAACCTAGCGAAGGGCTGCTAGGCACCTGACGAAGGGCTGTCAGGAAAATAAGTCCTAGCGAAGGGCTGCTAGGCACCTGACGAAGGGTTGTCAGGGGAACAAGTCCTAGCGAAGGGCTGCTGGGCACCTGACGAAGGGCTGTTGACGAGCCCAAATATACTAGTTTAAATATTGTCACGAAATTGGGTCTATCAAATTTAAATATCAATGAAATGAATGCTGGAAACCCTTTTTACACTCAAAAATATGAAAATGTAATATAGGGGCTACAGGTCGTATTTTTCTCAGGGACTAGTTGAAGGTTTGTTTGATTCGTGCTCGCATTTGTGTCGTTTGTGAATTTAGGTTTCAAATAAAGATTTGAGTTTGGGTTGCAATAGAAAATTAAAGCACAATGAATATGAAGGCAACTTAGCTAATAATCGAAACAAAGTAATGGCAGTTAATAATCTTGACCGAATGAGGCTTTGACCAATTAAGGCAAACTTGCAACCTTTAGACATCAAATTGATACAAGCTGGAAAAGCACATCACACCTTGTAATCGACTTCAGGATTTATCAATCAATCCAAACCGAATGTTAAGCAAGCAAGATTCACTTAATTCCAAGTTTCAATTGATACAAACTGCCTAAGCCATGTACCAATGTGCAAAAATGAAATTAGAATTCTCATCAAGCTGAGTACAAGTGAGCATGAAAGCAGGTGCCAAAATTCTCTATCAAATGTACTTAACTTGGTACAAATCAATGCCGAATTTGCTCTTGATACAAGGTGCAGAGTTCATCAACTTGATACACAAAACATGAGAAAACTATTGTGCCAAGTATGACGCTAACAACCCCAAAATGGCACTAGTCGACCAGGTTTGAAAGGTAGCTATCAGTAAAGCATTTAGCAGAAATGAATGCATACAATTCAGACCAAGGATGGACAAATTCAGATACAACATTCAGCAAAATTCAGAACTGTCAAGACAGGATTAATTTCAGATTGCAGATCAATTCGATTTCAAGCAAACTATCAGGACAAGCTGAGTTCGAGTCCCTCATCTAAGTTCGGAAAAGCAGTGAAGTAAAATCCGAGTCTAATCAGTCAAGAAACTCAATTCAGAAATAGTTGGACAGAAACAAATCTGGAGACAGAAATTTGATACAGAAACAAAAATCTGAATGTAGACACTGCTGTGCAGGAACAAAATCAGAAATCTAAATTTGGTTTTCAATGGCAGAAATTCAAGTAAACACAACTGAATTCAAATGAACTTGGAAAAGTCAGAAACGAGACTTGGCACGCACAGGGAAAGGGCTGGTACGCAGCTTGGAAAACTGGATACGCAAGAACAGAAATTCAGAATCATTAACAGGAATTGGCACGCAAGGTTTTAAACAGAAATGAACTGAAATTAAATGCAATCTATCACTACACAAGTTACTTAACTACTCGACATGAAGATTGAAACTAAATTACAGCTAAGCAATTAAGAAAACGAGATCAACCAAATCTAAAATTCGAAAACAGTAAGAATTACAGCAGTAATTGAAATTTATAGCTAAACAAACGAATTTAACCAAAGAAATCTAAACTCAATCACTCCCTAAGCTCAAGAACTTCTTGGTCGTCAATCAAGAGCCGGCTTCGAACCCCTAGGCTCAGCAAATCAGTGGACATCCATTTCTGAAGTGGATTCTGCCTCAAATCTGTGCTTGATGGAATTTTGATCCGATTCTCTCCATCTCAATTGGGTGAGCTGCGATGATGAATTGCGAGGCTTCTAAACTCATCTAAGAACCCCTACAAATGGCTTAGAAGCTTGGAAGTGGATTGTGGTTGAGAAGAAAGGAGTCGGACTTAGAACTGCCGGAACCCCCAAGAAATCCTCTGTTCCAGCGCAAATGGACAGAATTCTTCAAGAAATCGATCCCCAAAGACTCAGAACTCGATCCAAGGTGGAGATTGAGTGGACGCGCCTCCTTTGATGAGGAAAACGAGCTAAAAATGGTGAAGAAATGAAGAAGAAGCTACCGAGCGGCGGAGACGCGACACTGAAGAATTGGGCAAATTTTTGATTAAATAGGAACAAATCGACGGCTCAGATTGATCGGAGGAGATCCAACGGTAGATCTTGGTCTGATTTGAGCCAAACTTTTATGATGATGATCTAGGGTCAGGATCTGCCTCGTGGTAGCTCGGATCCTCCAGATATGCAACGGATGGTCCAGATCAACTCTATTTGTGAATGGACGCTCTAGAGCCCTCCTTGCTTGATCCAACGGCTGATCTTGCTCTGATGGGGATAAAACCTTCAGATCTTGATCATTGAGCTTGATCAACCCTAACCCTAGCTCAGATTGCTTCAGATCGTCCCGGATGGCTCAAATCTAGCTGCTCTTGAATCGGACGGCCCGGATTAATCGTAGGCTTGATAATTCGATCCGGTTCACATCCGACTCAAGTTTGACCCAATATGCCCTGAGTCCTTGAACCTTTGGTGCCTACAAAAATAGATCCAAAATTTAGTGGCCAATTAATCCAATTTAATGCAAATTTGCAATTACGTCCAAAATAAAGGTAAGTTATAAAACCTAGGGCAATTTCACAATTAATCAATAAAAATATGAGTCAAACATGGATTTTAACATCTAAAATAATCAACAAAAATTGTACTTATCAACTCCCCCACACTTAACCTTGAGCGTCTCGCGAAACAACTAAATAAGTATCCCTTAGGCTCTCTTAAGCATAATTAGAAACTAATGAAAAGAAATTACCTAGGGTTGTCAATTCTCAAAAATTTAAGCCCTATGGATTAGTATCTTATCCTTAAATCAACAACTTAGCCTTTTCATCCATCATGAGTCATTGAGATGAATTTAAATCACTAGCCTTTCAAGGGAAATTTTGGTGGCTCTCTCTTAAGTTCTAAGTTGGTGATAGAAGTGGAGCTCACTCTTACACACATGCTTCTTGCACTACCATAGGCTTGCTTATTATCTACTCTCCACCATTAATCATGAATAGGATCAACAACTATAAAAACAAATCAAAGACATAGAAATGATAAGAAATGGAATAAAAATCAAGGAAATGGAGAAATTTATGGAGTGGGAGACTTGGTTGCTCAAAAATGTTTCCAATGTGCTTTTGCCCCTCTTGACAATCCTCTAATGATATCAAAAGTATGGTGGAGTGAAACTTGAATAAATTCCTTTGATTTGGATGAAAAACCCTTTTTTATCTCAATGTGCCAAGTTTGCCAATTTTTGTGCCAACCTTGCTTCTTTCACTCTTTTCTCAGATTTTTTTTTCTTTCTTTCTTGGCCAGCTACTGACTTCATTTTCTGCTTTCTTTTCCTCTAGTGGAGTTAAAAAGGTAGTGGAACAAAGATGTAATTTGGATGAGAAGCATTCCACTAAATTCATGAGGTCAAAACTCCTTTGTGTGCCCTTTTTGTTTCTTTCTCTTTTTCTTTCTTCTTTTCTGATTTTCAATCTTCTAAGGGAGTTCATTCAGATCAGCATTCATATCAGAGAGCTTGATACATCAATAGCAATTAGAAATAAAAAATTTATGATCTGCAAATAACCTTCACTACTCTTGCAACTCCCTTTTGACACTCTCACTTCAAGTTGGCACCCATCATTTGTTCTCTTTTTTTTTTTAGTTTCAGCTCCACGGTAGGATCATCTGGTTTCTTAAATGATTAACATCAGTTAGCATCACAAAGTGTAGTGGAGAATTCAAATTGTTTCACTCGAAAATCCTAATCAGCATGTTGAATTTCAGCCACTCCTTTCACTGCATTTCATCTCTTTTTTTTTCTTTTGCAATTCTGTTGCAATTGTTTCAGCTTTGGTTTGGGTTCAATTCAGCTTGTCTTCAGCTGGTCTTCAGATTCCAGCACAAATTTTATTTGTATCATTCATCAGCTCCAAGATTCAGCACTCGGCAGCTTCCTTCTTTTCTTTTTGCAGCTGCAACAATGTGCTCACTGGAAATTCTGTTTTGTTCTTCTTCACATTCAAATCTGCTTCCTCCAAATCAGCTTCACAAACATTCCTTCAATAAATTCAGAACTCGTAGCCTACTCCCTTTCATTTCATATCATTTCAGAGCTCTTGAATGCAGCACTCTGCAGCACCAATGCAATACAGTTTTCTTCAATTGTTAGCAACCCTTGCTTTTGATTTCACTTCCTGCACAGCTGAATCCCAGAATTCCTTACAATATTTCTGATTCCTTTTTCACAGCTACGTTTAGACTCCATTAAGATTATTTTCAGCTGCCATTAGGATCCTAACAGATTATTACTGATCTTCCTAGCCAAGAACAGCTGCATTTCATATTGTTTCTGCTGTTCTGAATAAAACATTACCACAGCAGCATTTCCTTTGTTCTGATCAGAATTGGATTTCCAGCTCAGATTTTGTTCAACTGCAGATTCATTCCATTCCCTTTCAGATCAGTAGATTGGATTTCTAGCTCATCAATGCATAGATTTCTGCAATGAACAATTTCTACTGCCATGTTTACAGCCCTTCTGCTTTCCAGAGTTTCTGATGGCTGGACCTTGCAATTCAACTCCTGTCAAAATAGCAATTCAGATCATTCCCAGTTGCAATTCAGAGTACTACAGATCAGGACGTGCTTCACTCGGAACTTCTCTTTCACCTTGGTGTAGAAATTTCTTCTTCTCAAAATGGCACAGATTTTTGTTCTTCTGTTTTGGCACCAATTTCTGCATTGATTTCAGTTTTGCACAGCCTCAAACCAGTCCCTAACAGAGTGTTGCTGATCTTGCTTCCCAAAATTCCAACTTTTCAGTTTTGATCCAAGTCAATTCCCTATCCAAGTTGGCAGATTTTCTTTTCTTCTTGGCACAAGTTTACTTCATTTGGTGCCATTTTTCTCCTCATTGCAGGTTTTCTTTTTTTTTCGTGTGGGTCCTCAAAGAATGATGAGAATTCTAGATTGTCTCAATTGCCTCCACACTAAACCACTCTTTCTTGGCATTCCAACTTACTCAAAATGTGATCGTTGCCATCCTTCCATTGCAAAATTTTTTTCGAAATGAAATTGCTTCCAAATCACTAATCACTCCCCCACACTTAAAACTTTGTCCGTCTCGGGCAAAATAGCATCAAGAAAACATCCCAAGCCAACAAATCCATAGAAGAATTAGGGTTAAGATTAGCAATAAGGGAAGACAACTAGAATAGAATAGACAAATAGATGTAGAAAGGTGAATAAAATGATTTGTCCCTATAGATGTGATCCAACCATTGAAATATGATTTTGAAAGAACCTAAGCAAGTTATAGAATACAATAACATATGTGTATCACAAAATAAGGCTAATCTCACTAGGTAAAAATAATCCATCTCAAATCTTCAATCAAGAATCTAAAGCATAATCGTACTCAAGCATCCAAGATTTCATCCATGAACTCAAATCCTAAGTTTTAACAACCAAATTTAATTTATTTTCAAAAGACTCTAACATGACATGAAGATAACCTAAAGGGATACATTTATTCCTAGTCATGAAAGAAAAAGTGCTAAAAGAAAAGACATGGTATTTACAATGTCTTTTTATTCAATTTACTCTAGAAAACATAAAAGTGAAAAATGCGATAAAAGAAAATGCAAGAAAGAAAAATCTCCCCTTTATTTCTGGTGGACGGAGTCGATCCAAAAGAAGCCTCCATCGTGGTAGTGGAGGAAAATGGGTGGCCGGGAGAATTCGGACTCCCCCACACTTGAACTTTACAAAAATTTGCTCCGGTGGTCGTAGGCGATTCAGGTTCAAAAGCCATTCAAGGGTGGAGGGCTATGGATTAGAGTAAATCACTCCTCCTTCTTGATGCCTTTAGAAGTACTTCCAGGAGGTCGAAGTCTGTTCAGTTGGAGCACCCACTCCTGAAGTCTCCTAGACCCTGCAAAACAGTGTAATACCTCTCTCAAGCGTGCAGGGTCAGAAAGAAATAAAATGATATCAGTCTCTGCATAAAATGAATCCAAAACTGCATCATATCCAATTAAATTAATGCTTGGTGTCTCAATAAATTTTTCACAGTTATTTCGTACAAAATTTGCATCCTGAAATTCATCACAATTAATGAAATCAATTTTTGGCACTTCAATAAAAATTTCGCAATTATTTTTCAACACAGATGTATCAAGCAATGTGTCACAGCCTATGAAATCAATCTCAGGTGCCTCAATGAATTTTTCACAATTATTTTCAGCAAAAGATATATCAAGAGACTCATCACAATAATCAACATCAAGTCTAGGCACCCCTAAAAATTTTTCACATTCAGTATTTTCATGATATGTATCACCACATGCTTCATGTTCAGCAAATTCAACACTAGGTACCTCTAGGGGTTTTTCAAAATTAAATTCTACAAGAGATGCATCCCTAGGTGTATTAAAAACAATAAAATCAGTTTGAGGTACCTCTATGAAATTTTCAGAAAAATTAGGAGGAGGAGTTACCTGATCATGCTGAAAAGTACCTGGAGGTTCTACAAAAGTAGATGTATCCATGGCCTCCTCCTGATCATGTGCAGTCTCCTCTTCGGCCTCAGGCTCTGGTGGACAATCAACTGGTGATCCTTGGGTGCTTGCTTCCACCATACAAGTCCCTACACTTTCTGGTAATTGTGGTGGTCCCTGGGGCTTAGTACAATCCCCTACACCTGTGGAATCATCGTCAATACATGTTTCCTCAACCATTCCTGCAACAACCAAATTAGAAACATTAGGATCATCAATAATACTATAATCACAAAATAAAAGATCAGAATGGTCCTGTGAAATAGGAATGGGTGATTCTTGGGGCTCAGTGCAATCCCCTACACTCTCAATCCTATCCTCTGAATTTTCTGATGTATCAATCACTGTAGGTGATTCTTGGGGCTCTGTGCAATCCCCTACACCTGTAGAATCATCTGATTGTTCTGATACTTGGGCTTTTAACTGATTCAATCGATCTTGTATGTTTTGAAACCATTGTTGTTGTTGTTCTCGAAAAGTTTGCTGTTGTTGTTGGATTTGTTGACACATCTCCATAATCCTTTGGTGTAGAGCCGCATCCCAATCAGGATCCTCAAAGCCTCCTTGATTAAACTGCTGAAATGGGAGGGGCTGAAAATTCTGAGTGTCTTGTTGAAAATTCTGTCCTTGAAACTGGAAATCTTGCTGAAAATGTTGAAATTGTGGTTGAAAGGATGGTTGAACTTGCTGAGAATGGTAGCCCTGGAAATCTTGAATCTGAGGTTGAAATTGTGGTGGTGAACACTGAAATTGAGTGGGCTGGAAATTTGGTTGATTTTGCTGAAAATTTGGATCGCATGGCTGTGAATATTGAAAAGGTTGTTGAAAATTCTGTATAGGTTGAAATTCTTGCTGCCATGGCTGAGGTTGAAGCTGAAATTGATTATTTTGGGGCTGAAAACTTTCAAAAGGCTGCTGGAAATTTTGTGATTGCTGAAATTGTTGTAATGGTGGCTGAATGTTGGGCTGAAATTGTTGAAATGGTTGCTCAAACTGGGGCTGAAAATTCTGGAATGGCGGCTGCCCGTTCTGAAAATTCTGATTTGGTTGAAAATCTTGTTGAAATTGTTGACATTGTGGCTGAAAAAATTGATTTGGTTGCTGATTGAAAGGTTGGTTCTGCTGAAAATGTAGACACGGCTGCTGACAAGTAGATGAAAACATTTTGATCCTTCAGCCCCTGTCACAAAACAAACAAGAAAAAATGGCAGTACCAGTATACAAAAGATAAAGCAAAATAAAATAGAACCCCACAATGATATGTCTAAAAGTATACAAGCAAAATCAAACAAATCAACTAGTTGCTTCCCCGGCAACGGCGCCAAAAATTTGACGAGCCCAAATATACTAGTATAAATATTGTCACGAAATTGGGTCTATCAAATTTAAATATCAATGAAATGAATGCTGGAAACCCTTTTTACACTCAAAAATATGAAAATGTAATATAGGGGCCACAGGTCGTATTTTTCTCAGGGACTAGTTGAAGGTTTGTTTGATTCGTGCTCGCATTTATGTCGTTTGTGAATTTGGGTTTCAAATAAAGATTTGAGTTTGGGTTGCAATAGAAAATTAAAGCACAATGAATATGAAGGCAACTTAGCTAATAATCGAAACAAAGTAATGGCAGTTAATAATCTTGACCGAATGAGGCTTTGACCAATTAAGGCAAACTTGCAACCTTTAGACATCAAATTGATACAAGCTGGAAAAGCACATCACACCTTGTAATCGACTTCAGGATTTATCAATCAATCCAAACCGAATGTTAAGCAAGCAAGATTCACTTAATTCCAAGTTTCAATTGATACAAACTGCCTAAGCCATGTACCAATGTGCAAAAATGAAATTAGAATTCTCATCAAGCTGAGTACAAGTGAGCATGAAAGCAGGTGCCAAAATTCTCTATCAAATGTACTTAACTTGGTACAAATCAATGCCGAATTTGCTCTTGATACAAGGTGCAGAGTTCATCAACTTGATACACAAAACATGAGAAAACTATTGTGCCAAGTATGACGCTAACAACCCCAAAATGGCACTAGTCGATCAGGTTTGAAAGGTAGCTATCAGTAAAGCATTTAGCAGAAATGAATGCATACAATTCAGACCAAGGATGGACAAATTCAGATACAACATTCAGCAAAATTCAGAACTGTCAAGACAGGATTAATTTCAGATTGCAGATCAATTCGATTTCAAGCAAACTATCAGGACAAGCTGAGTTCGAGTCCCTCATCTAAGTTCGGAAAAGCAGTGAAGTAAAATCCGAGTCTAATCAGTCAAGAAACTCAATTCAGAAATAGTTGGACAGAAACAAATCTGGAGACAGAAATTTGATGCAGAAACAAAAATCTGAATGTAGACACTGCTGTGCAGGAACAAAATCAGAAATCTAAATTTGGTTTTCAATGGTAGAAATTCAAGTAAACACAACTGAATTTAAATGAACTTGGAAAAGTCAGAAACGAGACTTGGCACGCACAGGGAAAGGGCTGGTACGCAGCTTGGAAAACTGGATACGCAAGAACAGAAATTCAGAATCATTAACAGGAATTGGCACGCAAGGTTTTAAACAGAAATGAACTGAAATTAAATGCAATCTATCACTACACAAGTTACTTAACTACTCAACATGAAGATTGAAATTAAATAACAGCTAAACAATTAAGAAAACGAGATCAACCAAATCTAAAATTCGAAAACAGTAAGAATTACAGCAGTAATTGAAATTTACAGCTAAACAAACGAATTTAACCAAAGAAATCTAAACTCAATCACTCCCTAAGCTCAAGAACTTCTTGGTCGTCAATCAAGAGCCGGCTTCGAACCCCTAGGCTCAGCAAATCAGTGGACATCCATTTCTGAAGTGGATTCTGCCTCAAATCTGTGCTTGATGGAATTTTGATCCGATTCTCTCCATCTCAATTGGGTGAGCTGCGATGATGAATTGCGAGGCTTCTAAACTCATCTGAGAACCCCTACAAATGGCTCAGAAGCTTGGAAGTGGATTGTGGTTGAGAAGAAAGGAGTCGGACTGAGAACTGCCGGAACCCCCAAGAAATCCTCTGTTCCAGCGCAAATGGACAGAATTCTTCAAGAAATCGATCCCCAAAGACTCAGAACTCGATCCAAGGTGGAGATTGAGTGGACGCGCCTCCTTTGATGAAGAAAACGAGCTAAAAACGGTGAAGAAATAAAGAAGAAGCTACCGAGCGGCGGAGACGCGACACTGAAGAACTGAGCAAATTTTTGATTAAATAGGAACAAATTGACGGCTCAGATTGATCGGAGGAGATCCAACGGTAGATCTTGGTCTGATTTGAGCCAAACTTTTATGATGATGATCTGGGGTCAGGATCTGCCTCGTGGTAGCTCGGATCCTCCAGATATGCAACGGATGGTCCAGATCAACTCTATTTGTGAATGGACGCTCTAGAGCCCTCCTTGCTTGATCCAACGGCTGATCTTGCTCTGATGGGGATGAAACCTTCAGATCTTGATCATTGAGCTTGATCAACCTTAACCCTAGCTCGGATTGCTTCAGATCGTCCCGGATGGCTCAGATCTAGCCGCTCTTGAATCAGACGGCCCGGATTTATCGTAGGTTTGATAATTCGATCTGGTTCACATCCGACTCAAGTTTGACCCAATATGCCCTGAGTCCTTGAACCTTTGGTGCCTACAAAAATAGATCCAAAATTTAGTGGCCAATTAATCCAATTTAATGCAAATTTACAATTAAGTCCAAAATAAAGGTAAGTTCTAAAACCTAGGGCAATTTCACAATTAATCAATAAAAATATGAGTCAAACATGGATTTTAACATCTAAAATAATCAACAAAAATGGTACTTATCAGCTGTCAGGGAAACAAGACCTAGCGAAGGGCTGCTAGGCACCAAGCGAAGGGATGCTTGGTATCCAAGACCTAGCGAAGGGCGGCTAGGCAAAAGTCCACCCGAAGGACCGGGCGGCAACCATCTCCTGAAAGGAGTAGGTGAAAGGCGCTTTCTCGGGGGTAGGAGTTTGCGTCGGTTCGACCTAGGATTACGTGCCAATTCGAAGTCCGACCCAAGTCCTTAAGCCTAACATTGTATGTATATGTGCTTTGTATTTGTGTATCTTGTAGGTACCAAGAACCGGAGACAAAGCAAGTTGCTGAAAAAGGCTGTTGGGGCGCCCGGAGCGTCCGGGGCGCCCCCAGGTAGTACTAAAACATGCAGTTTCATGATGCAATCAAAACAGGTGTCAACCGGGGCGCCCCGGACGGGGTGCCTGGAGCGTCCGGGGCGCCCCCAGGCAGTACTATACATGCAGCAAACGTGTGTTTGCAGAACAGGTGTCAACCGGGGCGCCCGGAGCGTCCGGGGCGCCCTGATTAGTAGCTGTTTTGCTGTTTCAAAGCCAGAACACAGGATAAGCCCTCAAAGGGGAGCCCGGGTCATCCGGGGTGCCCTGGTCAAAGTTCTTATCACCTGCGGCGAAGTAGGCGTGAAGATAAGAGTTGACCGAGTCTTCCGGGGCGCCCCCGTCGACCAGGGCGCCCCCAGGAGGGCTATAAAAGGGGCTTCGACCCCTCTGCTTCCAACACACTTTCCAACTTCGAATCTGTTCATTCCGACTGACGACAACGCGCTAAAGACGAGGTTCTGCGACCGGGAGGCTCCAGAAGGAAGTGCGCGGCACTTCGGAGGTCCAGATCGGCCGAACTTCACACTTTGTGTTTGGTTTGCAATTAATTACAGTATTTATTTTTCCATATTATTGCTTGTAATATTGCACTGTAAGTCGGGTTTCTCCGCCTCCGGAAATTCCAGAAAGGAGACTATTAGTGGACTCAACGCCGAGTACATAGGCCTTGGACGTACTGACCCTGGGGGGTTGGGAACCAAGTAAATAAACCTGCCGTGTCCCCTGCTTTGCTTTCTTTTATTTTATTTTTATGTTTCCGCTGCACTAACGCTCTGAGTCCAGAAGTCTTACGAAATATTTACGAAAGTTTTCAAGATCGATATTCACCCCCCCCCTCTATCGACGGCACTGGTCCTACAGTATCGTATGCTTTGAGCGTCACAAGCAGATACCAGTCGGATCCAGGAATGGATCATTGGGCGGCTGTCAAGACAATCCTTAAGTACTTAAGAAGAACTAAGGATGTGTTCCTAATATATGGAGAAGGAGATATGGTAATACGTGGGTATACAGATGCCAGTTTCCAGACAGATAAGGATAACTCCAAATCTCAGTCTAGATACGTATTTATTTTGAATGGAGGCGCAATAAGTTGGAAAAGTTTCAAACAAGACACCGTAGCGGATTCCACCACGGAAGCGGAATATATCGCAGCTTTGAAAGCAGCAAAGGAAGCAGTCTGGATCAAGAAGTTCGTCTCCGAACTTGGCGTGGTTCCAACCATTGATGATGCAGTGCCAGTTTACTGCGACAACAATGGAGCTATTGCTCAAGCAAAGGAATCAAGGTCTCATCAGCGATCCAAACACGTGCTTCGCCGCTATCATCTGATCAGAGAGATTATAAGTAGGAATGACATACAAATTGAGAAAATTCCCACTGAAAGGAATTTAGCGGATCCTTTAACAAAGGCCTTGCCTCAGAGCAAGTTTGAGGGTCATGTTAGAGCTTGTGGTATTGGATACCGTAGCGATTGGCATTAGGCCAAGTGGGAGTTTGTTAGTGATATGAGAGAAGTGTCCTAAGGCAATCGCCTTATAATTGTAAAACATTTATTTTAATAAATGATAATTCACTATTTGAGTATACATGCTTGTGTATTTGATTGGGATCTTAAACTCATCTACTGAATGTCCGCAATACAACTCACAGCATAAGAGAATTTGTGATGGGATCTCAACTAGTGATTATCTCAAAATGTGCAAATGTAAAGTATTGAAAATATCCCTAGTCGATGAATTGATAAATACGGACACTATCAATTCTGTTGAGACTAGCATGGGTTATTCTCTAATCAGCTGATTCTCACTGGCTGGTGACATTGGGATGTCCGGAGATAAACATGGATGCTAGTTAAGGGAACTAGTTCATTGGAGTGACTATATAAAGGAACCAAGGCTAGCTTTGAATTTCAATCAATTGAGTTATCAAGAGATTAGTAGCTCCCTCTCTCTCTCTCTAACTCTCTCTCTCTCTAGGGTCGGCCCCCCTCTCTCTCTAGGGCCGGCTCTCTCTCCTCCCCTAGGGCCGGTGCACATCCCAAGGGTGGCTGAGAGCTTCAACCGCCAAGAAGGTGCCGAAGAAGAAGAAACGGATCGCGACTCCTTCTTTCCTTTCCCGGAATTTTGATTCCGTTACTTGGTGGTTAGTTTCCATCTTTCTCTCTTGTTTTTCTAGTTGTGCCTTTGGAGAATCTAATAGTTCTTGTCGGCACAAAACTCGTGGCTTTGCGAAGTCATCCCAAAGAGAACTCGGCGTGGACGCGAATAGAGGCGGAGCTTCCAAGGGACGCTACGGTTGGATCTCGTCCCTTACTTCGAGTTACGCGAGGTACTTAGTAAATTAGTTCACTTTTTCGCAAAATTTTAATTTATGATCATATCCACACATCATAAGGTCGCATGCTAGATACGTGGTTAAAAATAATTTGAAAAATTATTTATGCTAATTCTTCCGCTGCACGTAAATATTTTAAAATTTACGAACCCGTATCCTTGTGAACATGCACCTGGTCCCAACAGTGGTATCAGAGCCGGTTAGTGTTCGACATAATCATATAATTGTTTTGCAGAGAACTTTGTCATGATCTCAATTTTGAAAAATTTTTCAATTATGGAAACATTCTAATTATAATAAATTTTAGATTTAGGAATTTCTAAGTTTGGAAATCCTCATGAAATTTCGCAAACTTTTGAAATTTTCAAGTTTCTGAAATTTTATAATAATTGTGAAAACTTCCCATCTTTGGAAACTTTCCAATTTTGAAAATTTTTCTATTTTAGAAATTTTTTAATTTTGGAAATATGTAAGTTTTCTTTGTACCAGAAACTTACAATTATACTAAAAACCTATTATGAAATCTCGCAATTTTGGGCACTTTCTTTCAAGAAAGTCTAGACAAATTTATGGACAATTAATTGACAATTAAATTTGAATTGGTTTTTAAATTGACAACAAAATTCTATATTTTGGATTGAGCCTCGGGGAGCCGTCCAATTTAAAGTTAGTTGTTGTAATTTAATTTCCCAATTTTAAATGAGGTTGTCATGTTTAATTTGGTTACGATTCCGAAGCGGACCAAATTGGATTTACGATAAATTACTTTTCTTTGGGTATCTGAGCCTCGGGGAGCCACTCTTAGAAAATGATTTGTTGTAATTAATTAAATCCATGAATAAAATATGATTTAAGAGCTGATGCTCTTACATATTGTTGTCTCCAAAATTAATTAGGAAAATGATTTCCTATAGAGTTTTCTTAAATGAGATTTTCATGAAAATAATATGTGGTTGAATTAAGGACTCATGTCTCTTAATTTAATAAGATTTGATTTAGAGAAATCAAAGTCTTAAACATATTATTTCCGAAATTGATTATGACAATTTAGGAAATTGTTTCCCAAAACAATTCCTTTAATAAAGTATGAAATTAGAATTAGGAAATCCGGTTCCTAATTCAATTAATGAGACTTGATAAATTAAGTCACATACATACTTTATTAAGGAAATCGTTAGTCATGACATGATTATATGTCATGAATGTGCTTAGAAAAGAAAGGATGAGACCCAAAACCCCTTACAAAATATTAAGGCCAACACCATCCATTAATATGGTTAGAATCGGACTTTTGTTTCTCGTTTGGGTTGACGGACACATCCATGCCCGGCTTGAACCTCAACATGTTCAAACCGTGGAATTAGTTTATGAATAATATAGTTGGAGTCAGAGGTCAATCCTTAGTTTTGGTTGTTGGACACATCCAAGCCTGACTAAACGGTTGAATGAACTCCAACCATATTAAAATTATTTCTTGATTAATGGGTCAGCCTTAAGCTTGGAGCATCGATTTGTTGTGCCACAGCCAAGGACGATGTAAAGAGAGGTGCAGTTGGGTGCTATGTATAATGTTGCATACTTGTTAATGAGTTAACAACCCAATGATTTATGCAAACATTCAATTAGTTGATAGCATAAAGTGATAGTTACATATATGTGATATGTAATCGGTATAATTACCTACCTTCATAGCTAAGAACAACTTGATGGCCACAGCCATGGTGGTTCTTATCTATGGTTGGATATCAACCTATTTGGAGATGTTCCTACGATCTCCCGAATTGATAAAAAGGGTTATTCAATTTGAAAAATAAATAGGATTTTATTTATGTATGTTGATACATTCTTTAATCATTCTTCTCACATAAGCTCAATTTGTATTTCTAGGTTAATCACTCGATCATGTCTTCTCTAAATTTACGTTCCATCTTGGACACCAATAAACTGACTGGGCCTAACTTCATGGACTGGCTTCGAAACCTGAGTATAGTCCTCAAGGCAGAGAAACTTGCTTATGTCCTTGAAGATCAACTTCCCAACCGTCCTCCTGAAAATGCAACTCCAGACCAGTTTCCTGAGTTGCTCAACCTGCTGAAGATTGTAGAGCCTTCTGTGAAGCAGGATCAAAAGACGGTACTGTTAGTTGGTTCCTCGAAGAAAGGTTCTAAGAGGAAGGCCAAAGAACAGAATAAGGGAAAGATGAAAAAGGCCAAAAAGACTAAAAAATACCCTAAAAGGCACTTGCCATCACTGTGGCAAGGAGGGTCACTGGCGAAGAAACTGCAAGGTTTATCTTGAGTCCTTGAAAGAGAAGGCATCCGATGCCCCATCCTCTTCAAGTATCTTCGTTATTGAATGTCACTCTAGTTCCTCAAACACCTGGGTACTTGATACTGGGTGTAGCTCACATATATGTAATGACATACAGGGGCTAAGGAATAGAAGAAGACTCGTCAAGGGAGAAGCGAATTTGCGAGTTGGAAACGGTGCAAAGATTGCTGCTGTTGCCATCGGAACATATTTGCTAAAGCTCCCTACAGGACGTGTCTTAGAATTGGATAATTGTTATTTTGTTCCTTCGTTAATAAAGAACATTGTATCTATTTCATGTTTGAATGAAAAGGGTTATCATTTAACTTTTAGTAACAATTATTGTTACATAACTTTAAATGACGTTCTTTATGGGAATGGAACTTTGTGCAATGGTATCTACACGTTAGATTTATCCGGTGACGTTTTTAATATCGAAGTAAGCAACAAACGTGCTCGAATAGATAATCGAATAGACTCCTATACGTGGCATTGTCGTCTTGGCCATGTAAGTAAGGAACGCATGACCAAATTACACCGATGTGGAATTCTGGAATCATTTGAACCCGGTTCATTTGATACATGAGAATCATGCTTAAAAGGCAAGATGACCAAATTACCCTTTTCCAGAAAAGGTAATCCAGTGGGAGAATTGCTTGGTCTAATACATACTGATGTATGTGGACCAATGTCAACTCTTGCACAAGGAGGCTATAGCTACTTCATCACCTTTATCGATGATCACTCACGATTCGGGTATATGTTCTTGATGAAACACAAATCTGAAGCCTTTGAGAAATTCAAAGAGTTCAGAAATAAAGTAGAGAAACAGCTTGGCAAAAGTATTAAGATACTTCGATCCGATCGGGGTGGTGAATACTTAAATCTAGAGTTTCAAGATTATCTAAGGGACAATGGGATATTGTCCCAATGGACTCCGCCGTATACACCACAGCATAATGGTGTATCTGAGAGGCGCAACCGAACCTTGATGGACATGGTTAGGTCAATGATGAATCATGCAACTCTTCCAAAATCCTTTTGGGGTTATGCACTTAAGACAGCTGTTTACTTGCTAAACAGAGTCCCGACCAAGGTAGTCTCTACTACTCCATATGAGACATGGAATAGTAAGAAACCCCACTTAACTCACCTTAAGATATGGGGTTGTCCTGCTTATGTGAAGCGGACTGTATCAGACAAATTGGATGCTATGTCTGATAAATGTCTATTGGATACCCTAAGGAAACGAAGGGTTACCAATTCTATCATCCCTTGGAACAAAAGGTGTTTGTTTCAAGGCATGCTGTATTTCTGGAAAAAGAGTTTCTTTTACAAGAAAACAGTGGGAGTGGCATTGAACTTGATGAAGTTCAAGAAACTCCAATAGACATTACAGAGACACCTAGTCTAGACCCACAACCAATAACTCATAATGATGAGCTATCAGTTGAACCTAAAACAACACCACCTCTTCGTAGGTCTGATAGGACACGCAATATTTCAGAGAGATACGGATTTCTCATAAGTGAATCGAACGACGTGTTACTCATAAGCGATGATGAACCTATCAGTTAAGAAGATGTTCTGAAAAATTCAGAAAGGGACAAATGGCTTGAAGCCATGAAGTCGGAAATGGATTCCGTGTACGAAAATCAAGTATGGGACTTGGTTAACCCACCTGAAGGGATTAAACCCTTAGGGTGCAAGTGGGTTTTCAAGAACAAAACTGACATGGAAGGTAATGTTGTTACCTTTAAGGCTAGATTAGTGGCAAAAGGATATCGTCAGAAACAAGGAATTGATTATGACGAAACCTATTCGCCAGTAGCTATGCTTAAATCCATTCGGATGCTCCTAGCCATAGCAGCTCATTATGATTATGAGATATGGCAAATGGATGTGAAAATAGCTTTCCTTAATGGAAACCTGCTTGAGGATGTATACATGATACAACCTGAAGGTTTCACATCGGTTGATAAAACCAAAGTATGTAAGCTTCGACGATCCATATATGGACTGAAGCAAGCATCCAGGAGCTGGAACATCCATTTTGATGAGACAATCAAAGAGTTTGATTTCTCACAAAATCCTGACGAACCTTGTGTGTACAAGAAGGTTAGTGGGAGTGTTGTCGTATTCCTAGTATTATATGTCGATGACATATTACTTATAGGAAACGATATATCAGTCTTACAGACAGTTAAAATTTGGTTGTCCAAAACTTTCTCCATGAAAGACCTGGGAGAAGCAACCTATATCCTTGGGATTAGAATCTATAGAGATAGATCAAAACGGTTGCTTGGTCTTTCGCAGTCTACATATATAGACCGAGTGCTAAAAAGGTTTAGCATGTCGGAATCCAAGAAAGGTTACCTTCCCATCAGGCATGGGATCAACCTTTCAAAGTCTATGTGTCGGCGCACAGAAGACGAGAGGATTTGCATGAATAAGATTCCTTATGCATCCGCGATAGGATCTATCATGTATGCTATGTTATGTACAAGGCCCTATGTATCGTATGCTCTGAGTGTCACAAGAAGATACCAGTCGGATCCAGGAATGGATCATTGGGCGGCTGTCAAGACAATCCTTAAGTACTTAAGAAGAACTAAGGATGTGTTCCTAATATATGGAGAAGGAGATATGGTAATACGTGGGTATACAGATGCCAGTTTCCAGACAGCTAAGGATGATTCCAAATCTCAGTCTGGATACGTATTTACTTTGAATGGAGGCGCAATAAGTTGGAAGAGTTTCAAACAAGACACCGTAGCGGATTCCACCACGGAAGCGGAATATATCGCAGCTTCGGAATCAGCAAAGGAAGCAGTCTAGATCAAGAAGATTGTCTCCGAACTTGGTGTGGTTCCAACCATTGATGAAGCAGTGCCGGTTTACTGCGACAACAATGGAGCTATTGCACAAGCAAAGGAACCAAGGTCTCATCAGCGATCCAAACACGTGCTTCGCCGCTATCATCTGATCAGAGAGATTATAAGTAGGG
>JAGFNQ010007230.1:132402-158139 GCA_024364735.1 Boesenbergia rotunda | reverse complement strand
TATCGGATGCTCCTAGCCATAGCAGCTCATTATGATTATGAGATATGGCAAATGGATGTGAAAACAGCTTTCCTTAATGGAAACCTGCTTGAGGATGTATACATGATACAACCTGAAGGTTTCACATCGGTTGATAAAACCAAAGTATGCAAGCTTCGACGATCCATATATGGACTGAAGCAAGCATCCAGGAGCTGGAACATCCGTTTTGATGAGACAATCAAAGAGTTTGATTTCTCACAAAATCCTGACGAACCTTGTGTGTACAAGAAGGTTAGTGGGAGTGCAGTCGTATTCCTAGTATTATATGTCGATGACATATTACTTATAGGAAACGATATATCAGTCTTACAGACAGTTAAAATTTGGTTGTCCAAAACTTTCTCCATGAAAGACCTGGGAGAAGCAACCTATATCCTTGGGATTAGAATCTATAGAGATAGATCAAAACGGTTGCTTGGTCTTTCGCAGTCTACATATATAGACCGAGTGCTAAAAAGGTTTAGCATGTCGGAATCCAAGAAAGGTTACCTTCCCATCAGGCATGGGATCAACCTTTCAAAGTCTATGTGTCCGCGCACAGAAGACGAGAGGATTTGCATGAATAAGATTCCTTATGCATCCGCGATAGGATCTATCATGTATGCTATGTTATGTACAAGGCCCGATGTATCGTATGCTCTGAGCGTCACAAGCAGATACCAGTCGGATCCAGGAATGGATCATTGGGCGGCTGTCAAGACAATCCTTAAGTACTTAAGAAGAACTAAGGATGTGTTCCTAATATATGGAGAAGGAGATATGGTAATACGTGGGTATACAGATGCCAGTTTCCAGACAGATAAGGATGACTCCAAATCTCAGTCTGGATACGTATTTACTTTGAATGGAGGCGCAATAAGTTGGAAAGTTCCAAACAAGACACCGTAGCGGATTCTACCACGGAAGCGGAATATATCGCAGCTTCGGAAGCAGCAAAGGAAGCAGTCTGGATCAAGAAGTTGTCTCCGAACTTGGTGTGGTTCCAACCATTGATGAAGCAGTGCCGGTTTACTGCGACAACAATGGAGCTATTGCACAAGCAAAGGAACCAAGGTCTCATCAGCGATCCAAACACGTGCTTCGCCGCTATCATCTGATCAGAGAGATTATAAGTAGGAATGATATACAAATTGAGAAAATTCCCACTGAAAGGAATTTAGCGGATCCTTTAACTAAGGCCTTGCCTCAAACAAGTTTGAGGGTCATGTTAGAGCCTGTGGTATTGGATACCGTAGCGATTGGCATTAGGCCAAGTGGGAGTTTGTTAGTGATATGAGAGAAGTGTCCTAAGGCAATCGCCTTATGATTGTAAACATTTATTTTAATAAATGATAATTCACTATTTGAGTATACATGTTTGTGTATTTGATTGGGATCTTAAACTCATCTACTGAATGTCCGCAATACAATTCACAGCATAAGAGAATTTGTGATGGATCACAACTAGTGATTATCTCTACATGTGCAATTGTGAAGTATTGAAAATATCCCTAGTCGATGAATTGATAAAAACGGACACTATCAATTCTGTTGAGACTAGCATGGGTTATTCTCTAATCAGCTGATTCTCACTGGCTGGTGACATTGGGATGTCCGGAGATAAACATGGATGCTAGTTAAGGGAACTAGTTCATTGGAGTGACTGCTGTAAAACTTCATATGGTATCTATATAGATATGTCAGTGAAGTTCTTACTGCAGCTTAAGTGCGATGTTCCTTTGACTTGCGGTGTTCAAGTCATCTTGGTCATGGAGACTTATACTTTAACATCTTAAGCAAGCATCTCCAAGGAGGTGTGGACCCAGGATGATTGGGTATAAGCCGAAGTGCCCGAAGATGTTTGAACAGCCTACAAAGGATTCACCACTCCTTGCGAGGAGATGTATACCCAGGCCTATCGTCGGATTGTTACTCAAAGCCTCTGGCCAGAGCATATCATGTTTAGAGTATGAGTCTCTTAAATACATGAGAGTAATTAGAAATCCAAAGGACGAGAAAGACACTACTTGGGCTAGGTGTGACGTAGTCAGTCTAGTGGGGACTGACACAACAGACCATGTCCTGAACCAAGTGGGTATAAGATGGTGAAGGGAATGGGGCACGATTCATTAGAGCTGCTGAAGGGTTTCAGAATTACTTCTGAGGTCAACCGTTGATCTTTCGATTAATTGGGGGTCATGATGTACTACTAGGTGCCACTCATGATCGTTCTATAATTAGTTGATTATAGACGGCCAACATAAATCGAAAGCCTATTTAGTCACACGCACTACGAGTAATCCGAGGGATTTAAAACGAGTTGAAAATTAGATTTTCCGATCAAGAGAAATAAGTCGAATCTGAGTTAATCAGAGGCGCAACGGAAACTTAAAATGGCTAAGTCTTTTGAAGGCTTATTGGGCGAATTAAATGAGTTTAATTCGCGTTGGGTTCGGCTCGGTTTGGCCGGCCAAAGAGGGTGCCAAACCCCTTTGGTTTGGCCGGCCACATCAATGGGGAGAAACCAATTTATTTGGTTTAATTAATAAAATAAATCTAGCGCGATTTGTTTTATAAATTATGGATAAATAAATTTGTATAAAGAAATTTATAGAAATAAATTTATAGAAATTTATTCCTTTTTATGGAAATTAAAATGATCCATGGAATGGTTTATTTTAATTTTATAAAATCAATTATGAATTGATTTTTCCATAATAAGAAAATTTATAAATTTCTTATAAAATTTATTCCATAATAAAAGGAGAGAAGGTATTTGTTTTATTATAAAGTTAGTTATAATAAAACTTGGCTTAAACGGAATAATTAATAAGAGAATTTATAGGATAAATTTCTTATGAAAATTCCGTTAAGAGGGAGACTTGGCAAGGGAGAGGTTACTATATAAAGGAACCAAGGCTAGCCTTGAATTTCAATCAATTGAGTTATCAAGAGATTAGTAGCTCCCTCTCTCTCTCTAACTCTCTCTCTCTCTAGGGTCGGCCCCCCTCTCTCTCTCTAGGGCCGTCTCTCTCTCCTCCCCTAGGGCCGGCGCACATCCCAAGGGTGGCCGAGAGCTTCAACCGCCAAGAAGGTGCCGAAAAAGAAGAAACGGATCGCGACTCCTTCTTTCCTTTCCCGGAATTTTGATTCCGTTACTTGGTGGTTAGTTTCCATCTTTCTCTCTTGTTTTTCTAGTTGTGCCTTTGGAGAATCTAGTAGTTCTCGTCGGCACAAAACTCATGGCTTTGCGAAGTCATCCCGAAGAGAACTCGGCGTGGACGCGAATAGAGGCGGAGCTTCCAAGGGACGCTACGGTTGGATCTCGTCCCTTACTTCGAGTTACGCGAGGTACTTAGTAAATTAGTTTACTTTTTCGCAAAATTTTAATTTATGATCATGTCCACACATCATAAGGTCGCATGCTAGATACGTGGTTAAAAATAATTTGAGAAATTATTTATGCTAATTCTTCCGCTGCACGTAAATATTTTAAAATTTACGATCCCGTATCCTTGTGAACATGCACCCGGTCCCAACAACTCTGATATTGGGTTAGGTCAACGGGCTTCCCACTCTCATCATTGTCTAATCTTGTGTTTGTCGCCATGGGAGTGGTTACCTCTTTAGAGTCACTCATATTAAATTTCTTGAGCATCTCTTGAGTGTATTTAGATTGGTGCACATGTATTCTGTCGCGAGTTTGTTTGATTTTGAGTCCAAGGAAGAAAGTCAATTCTCCCACTAGACTCATCTCAAATTCACTCTCCATGCGTCCAATAAATTCATTCAAATAGCCCTTGTTATTGGAGCCACAAATTATGTCATCGACATATACTTGGGCTACAAATATGTTGTCACCATCTCTTCGTAGAAATAGTGTAGGGTCTATTGGTCCTCTCACGAAGCTATTTTCAATGAGAAATGTCGACAACTGCTCATACCAAGCCCGAGGTGCTTGTTTTAGGTCGTAAAGAGCCTTCTTGAGCTTGAACACGTGATTTGGAAATTCGGAATTCTCAAACTCCGGAGATTGTTCAAGATAGACCTCTTCTCTTATGAAACTATTTAAGAAGGCCAATTTAACATCCATTTGATAGAGTTTGAAACCTCTATGTGCTGTAAATACAAGCATCAATCAAATGGATTCTAATCGTGCCACGGGAGCATAGGTCTCATTGTAATCTAGGCCTTCAACTTGACTATAGCCCTTGGCTACTAAGCGTGTCTTGTTTCTTACGATTTCTCCCTTATGGTTCAATTTATTTTTGAAGACCCATTTGGTTCCAATAATGGTGGTCTTCTTAGGTCTAGGGACTAAGTCCCAAACTTGGCTTCTCTCAAATTGACCTAATTCGTCTTGCATAGCGATAATCCAATCGGGATCATGCAATGCCTCGTCAATTTTCCTAGGTTCAATTTCTAAAATTAAGGCAACTTCATTAGCCTCATTCCTAAAGAATGATCTAGTTCTAACCCCATGATGGATATCTCCAACAATTTGATCTTGGGGATGACTAGAGGCTAACCTAGTTTGCCTTGGTGTTGGAGGTGCTTCTTGGATGGTGTCACTAGACACAGGCTCAGCCTCAGGATCCGGCTGAGCTATATGTTGTCTAGGTTCACCGTCATCAGATTCATCAGCACCATTTCCAACACTCAGACTCTCATCCAAACTTAGTTTCCTAAGTTCAAATTGAACTCCCTCTACTTCTTCTGATTGATCAATTGCTTTTGGGATCTCCTCAAAAACGACATCAGAAGATTCTTCGACCAATCTAGACTTTTTGTTGTAGACTCGGTAAGCTTTGCTGATAAGGGAATATCGACTAGTATCCCTTCATCATCTTTCGCTGTGAACTTTCCAAGATAGTCCTTGGTGTTTAGAATAAACACCTTACACCCAAACACCCGAAGATGTTTAACTGTAGGTGGTTTTCCAAACCAAAGTTTGTGAGGAGTCTTCCCTAAGAATCTGTGAATGAGGACTCGGTTTTGCACATAGCAAGTTGTGTTCATAGCTTCAGCCCATAAGTAACTCGGTAAAGCGTACTCATTGAGCATGCTTCGTGCAGCCTCTTGTAAGACTCAGTTCTTCCTCTCTACAACATCATTTTGCTGTGGTGTTCTAGGAGTGGAGAACTCATGTCTATATCCTTTTTCTTGACAAAATTCTAAAAATCTTTGGTTTTGAAATTCTCCTCCATGATCACTCCTAATTGTTTTAATTGTTGTTGATTTTTCATTTTTAATTCTTCTACAAAATGAAATAAAAACATCTAGAGTTTGATCCTTATATTTTAGAAAATAGGTCCAAGTATATCTAGTATAGTCATCAATAATCACAAAGCAATACCTACTACCATTCAAAGAGATTATAGTACTACAGTCAAATAAGTCCATGTGAAACAAATCTAAAGCAGTAGAGGTACTTACATCGCTTTTACCTTTGTGAGAAGATTTCGTTTGCTTACCCATTTGACATAGATCACAAAGCTTTTCCTTTTCGTACTTGATGCTTGGTAAGCCACGAACAAGTCCTTTGTTGGCCAATTTTTTGATGTTTTTCATGTTCACATGTGTCAACCTCCGATGTCAAAGTGTAGACTCTTCTTCTTTGGACATGAAACACTTGATAGAAGCATTAATAGCACTTTTAAAAGAAACTCGATAAATATTTTCTATCCTTGTGCCTACTAGTACCGTGTCAAGTGTGTCATTTTGTCTAACTTGACATTGACTTGAATGAAATTTAATTGTGTAACCCGCATCACACAATTGACTGACACTTAGGAGATTAAAAGTCATCCCCTTGACTAGAAGGACATTTTTAATTCTAAGATATTCGGATATTTGAATGTCTCCTATCCCTACAACCTTAAGGCTACCATTGTTACCAAAAGATACATTACGTCTACTTTTTCTTTGTAGGATAGTGAAGAAGGATCTATCCCCGGTCATATGTTTGGAGCACCCACTATCAACGAACCAAGTTGATAGATGCTCCCCCTCAATCAATGCCTACAAAATACGAAAAATGGAAGATTTAGGTATCCAAATTTTGGGACCTAAAGCACCTACAATGCATGACTTAGGCACCCATGCCTTGATCACTTTCTTTTGGACCCTAGAAGTCTTAGATGATCTAACATGAGTCCTAGATATCAAAGAAACAAAAGTTGGTTCTTTAGGTCGGTAACCTATACCGGTCTTGTTGTAAACCGCTCTTTGAGCATTTAGAATCATGTCCAAAGTCTTGGAGCTAGTTGAGAATTTTTCAAGAAGAATCTTGAGTTTCTCAACCTCACTCTTCAAGGCTTTGTTTTCATCTTCTAGTAATTCTACATGCAAGTCATCAAGATCATCATCCTTAGAGGATTTTAGTTGTTCTACTTCTACTTTTAAACATTTAACCTTTTCTTTAAACTTCTTTAACAATTTGGTTAAGCATGCAATAGTCCTATAACATTTATCCAATTCAAGAGAAATTACCTCTTCATCATCTGAAGATGATGAAGCCGCGGTTGAGGAGTCCATAGATTCGCCACAGCTCTCCACATCATCAATGGTCATGAGAGCTACATGGCGAGTGCTCTTCTCCTCCTTTTCTTCTTCGGATGAGCTGGAAGAAGATTCATCCCATGTGGTCTTCAAGGCCTTCTTCTTCTTCATCAATTTCTCCTCCTTCTTTAGTTTTGGGCATTCACTCTTGTAATGCCCTTTCTTGCTACATTCAAAGCATGTGACATTAGTCTTATCAACTTTAACTTCACTCGAGTTACCATTTCCTTTGTAGCGTCGGCTCTTCCTCATCATTCTTCTTACGAAGTTAGCCATCTCAAATGAAGAAGACTCGCTACCCTCCTCCTCGGGCTCGGATGAGGAAGAAGAGACCTCCTTCTCCTTCTTCTTCTCCTTCTTCTTCTTGGTCATGTCCCTTGCCACAAGTGCAATCCCCTTCTCCTTGGGGCCTTTGTTAGCAATTTCGTGTAGCTCCATTTCATAAAACAAGTCATCTATTTTAACAATTGACAAATCCTTGGATACCTTGTAGGCATCCACCATGGATGACCACAAGGCATTCCTTGGAAAGGCTTTTAGAATATACCTCACAAGGTCGCGATTCTCGACCTTTTCATCAATGGAATGTAAGCCGTTAAGAATTTCCTTGAACCGACCATGGAGTTCACTTACCGTCTCGGACTCCTTCATGGTGAGATTTTGTAGTTGGTTGAGGAAAAGATTCCTCTTGGCTATCCGTGAGTCCCGGGTGCCCTCATGGAGTTCGATAAGCTTATTCCAAAGGTCCTTGGCGCTTGTGAAGGAACCAACTTTTATTAACTGATCCTTGGTCATCCCGTACTGCAAGGTGACCACCGATTTCGCATCGGCTTCTCCCTTGCGTATTTGCTTAGCCGACCATCTTGAGGAGTCAAGCTCCTTTCCCTCAGCGTCTTTCGGAGGGGTGAACCCCTCCTTTACCGAGAACCACATACCTATGTCCGTCTTGAGATAATACTCCATGCGTGATCTCCAATACTAGAAATCTGCCCCGTCGAAGCAGGGAGGTTGGTTGGTACTGAATCCTTCTCTCAAAGTCATCGTTGTTGTAAGCTCTTGAGTGTTAGTCCATTTAAACAGAGCCCCAAGCTCTAATACCACTTGTTGGTGCTTGGATGGCTAGAGAGGGGGGGTGAATGTAGCCAGACACAAACTTTTGCCTTCTTGAACTTTCTACACTTAAGGTTTAACAGCAGCGGAAACAATACAAAAGCAGAAACTAACAGAAAACTAAAACACAAATCAGAAATGCTAACACGGAGGGTTTACAAGGTTCGGGGATAACTTGCCCCTACTCATTGGCGTGCCCGTGAGGTGGGCAATCCCTTGGTCGTCGGCAGATCAAGCCCCGGGAAATCCGGATACAATGGAACCTCCTTCTCGGTGGAGTAACCTCTCCACAATAGTCTCAGAGAGATATCGAATACAGCACAGAGACAAAGAAAGCTTACAGAGCGCGAAGGAGAAGCTTTACAAAGCACAACTCACAACACAACAAGATCCTGGCAAGAGCCTTCACTCAGCTCTTCCTTCTCGCGGTGTCTGCTTGCTGATTGACTCGCAAACTTCTCCACTGGCTCAAAGCTCTCAAGATGCAAAGTATCAGAGTGCTATCGTTCCAAAGAAATCAGAGAGTTGCTCAAGTGATGCTGATACTTCTTTGCTAGCTAACACTTAAGCCTCTTGCCATCGCCACCCATTGCCAGGTCACCAGGCGCGTCTCTGCAGCTCACCAGCTGCTCACCAGCTCATCTGCAACAACCTCAGCTACTACTGACCTCTTCTGGACTCCCTGAACCCTCTTCAGCTGAGCCCAGGTCAGTTCGTCAGCTTCCCAGCCGTTGCCAGCCCGCGCCAGATGCCCGTTGTAACCTGAGAAGAGAAAACAGCCAAACCTTATCAAGGGAAAGTCCCCAGTTGACCCTCCTCCATTGTTTGAATCATCCCTGCATTACCAGCACACTTAGCAGACGCTTAGCAAATGAAATCAAAC
This sequence comes from Boesenbergia rotunda, assembly GCA_024364735.1. Taxonomy (NCBI): domain Eukaryota; kingdom Viridiplantae; phylum Streptophyta; class Magnoliopsida; order Zingiberales; family Zingiberaceae; genus Boesenbergia; species Boesenbergia rotunda. The sequence continues at coordinate 149,564 of JAGFNQ010007230.1, read as the reverse complement.
ATGAATCAGTAAGGTAGCAGTGAAAATAGAAATGATCAGAGCAAAAATAGAAGTCTGACAGCGGATTTGAATTAAAGTTATCAGACACTGATCGGACACCAGACCGATCAGTGATGACACTGATCTGTCACCAGACCCATCAGTGAAGATGTTGATCGATCAGACTCCTACCTGATCAGTCCATAGTGAGGTTACAGGATCGCGGACAGAACCTGTGATCAGTCACACTGACCAATCACAGATCAGGGATCGGTCACCAGACCGATCCAGCAGTTTACTTGCCACAACCTGCAGGAACCACAGACTTGATCGGTCACTTGACCAATCAGGTTGTGCCCTGATCGATCTGGTGACCGATCAGGACACTCCCTGACCGATCAGGAGCCATCCTGATCGGTTAGGATGAGGACAACCCGATATTTGATAGGTCAGATAGAACGATCAAGGTTTCTCACAGAAACCTACTGTCTCTTCTCTGATCGTTCACTAGAATGATCAGAGACCAAGCAGAGACATTCTGTTCTCTCCCTGATCGTTCACCAGAATGATCAAGAGCCAAACAGAACCTTTTAGTTCTCATTCTGATCGTTCGCCAGAACAATCAGACTTCCCTCGATCGGTCACCAGACTGAGCCACAACAGGGAGTTCGTGCCAACTCCCTGATTGGTCTCCAGACCGATCTAGATTCGACCAATTCAACCCTAAGTCAAGAGAACGTGCTCCCTAGCCTTCTCTGACTCATTCTAGTACCAGAGAAAGAGCTCACGTGCCCTTTCCGACCAGTACACTCAATGCTCAGTCCCCCGAACCAAGACTTCGTGCCCGCCTTCACTCACCGGGACTTTGTTCAACCTAGCTTCCCTCGCTAGGACCTGGCTTCACTCACCAGGGTTTCAATCACCTGGCTTCACTCACTAGGGTTTCCATCACTTGGCTTCACTCACCGGGGTTTCAGTCACCTGGCTTCACTCACCTGGACCCGGCTTCACTCACCGGGGATTCAACCACCCGGCTTCACTCACCGGGGTTTCAGTAACCCGGCTTCACTCACCAGGGTTTTCATCACCTGGCTTCACTCACCAGGACCCGGCTTCACTCACCGGGGTTTTAGTCACCTAGCTTCACTCACCAAGACCCGGCTTCACTCACCAGGACCCGACTTCACTCACTAAGATTTCAGTAACCCGGCTTCACTCACAGGGAGTCGTGCCTAGTCCCTGACTAGGACTTAAACCAGAGTCATCTTATTAGCCTAAACTTAAATCGGTGTCAACACCAAAACAACAATCAGGGTTAGACTGCATCAACATAGGCTTCTTTAGTTGGATCAGCACCTAAGGATGTTCCATCGGGACACAACCTCACTACACTCTCCTCCAAGAGCTTACCTCAACTCACCTACCAAAAATCGGATCTCCTAGACCTATTTAGACTTCACTTCTTAGCATTAGATCAACTTGCCAGGGCTTCCACTTGCTCAGTATTGGGTCCTCCAGACCTACCGAGACTTTCTACTGGATGTCAACCCATCTGGGCTTCTTGTCTAATTTCTATGATCTGCTAAAACTTCTACCTAGCTACAACTAGGGCTTCACAGAGGTAATCTTCCTGCACACTTGTTAGCTTCATCAAATAACAATAAGACTTAACATAAACCCTTAGACTACATCAAAGCATAGGTTCTAATGTGGTGCTTCTTGCACCAACACCTTTGTCACGAAGGGCCCCCGGTCATATTACTCTAGATTATGCAAAATACTTTCTAACACTTGATAGAGAGAACCCTGATAATTACCATGTTGTTGATAAATTTAGGCTCTCAAATCCATGTTTTGATTCACTTTTATATGCTTAAGTTTGCATTTATATTAGGTTTCATGTATTTCCTCTATTTTGGGCTTTTAATTCAAATCTTTGTATATTTGAGGTATTTTGGCACTAAATTGTGAATCTAATTTTGTAGGCTTCAAATGACCATGGACCTACATCAGAGTGGACTAGACTTGAGCCAGAATTGGATCCGGATCAAAGGGATCAAGCATCGAATTAATATGAGCCGTCCATTCAAGGGAACGGCTAGATCTGAGCCATCGGTCAACTTCTAATAAATCCGAGTTCAGGATAGAGTCTATCATGACCACAGATCAAGATCTGAAAATTTCAGTCAAATCAGAAGCAATCTGACGGTTGGATCAAGCTCAAGATGATCTAGACCATCCAAGCAAGAGAAGGAAAGATCTGAGCCATCCGCCATTGATCTTGTTGATCCGAGCTAAGGACAGGTAGATCAGAACCATTGATCAAGATCTGGAGAGTTTTGTTCAGATCAGACTTGATCAGATCGTTGGATTGGATTGGAACAATCTCAGCCGTCCAAAATTGAAGTGGAGGATTTAAATGCAGAATTCCCTCTTCTTCTCGGGAGGTCGCGTCACGTCGCGTAGCAGAGTTCTTCATCGCAGAGTAGTTTCAGATCGCGTTTTCTTCAGTGTTCATCGTTTCTTCATGAGTTTTCTTCCTTAGATCGCGCAGCCACACCAATTCGTTTGTTTTCAAGATCTCAAATCGCGGAGGTAAGGGTTCCAGTTCAGATTTGCTAACCGATTCTCACAGCTGAAGGAGTTCGGGCAAGGGTATTGCCAGAGCCTTGTTTTCACTGATCGATCCCTTGTTGATGGCTGGATCTCCTCGGCCGGAGCTGTTGAAGCGTTGAGAGGGGTTCTCGAAGCGTCTTGATGGATTCTGAGTTGGATCGTCGTCCAACCGATTGAGAAGGGAGAGTTCGAAAATCAGTTTCAGCTATTGTCCGATCGGGTTGATCGGACAGAGAGGACTCTGATCGATCCTGTGACCGATCAGAGGAAGGCCTGATCGGTCGGGTTGACCGATCAGGAGGAGCAGAACCAGAACTGAGCTAGGAAGTTTCTTCTTCTTCGTTGATCTTTGAGCTAGGGGGTTCATAGCTCAACCTTCATGTGACGGCGAAGGAAAGTCTTGGATATAAACTGATTTGATGTTTAAATTTAGATAATTTCGATTTCAAGCATTTACTTTCTTCAATTTGTTATAATTGTTTCCATTACACTTCAAGCCATGTGCTTAAGCCAAGTTTTATTCTAGTTTTTTTTAATCTGCAATTTCTTTCATGCAATTAGTTCTCTGCATTTTATTACTTGCAATTAGATCTTTAGGTTCAATTCTATAGTTTGGCTTTAATTGTTTAGTTGCTCATCTCGTTAAGTTCTTTAAGTTTAGTTCATGCAACTTCTTAATTCATTACCTTGCTTAGTTAATTCTACTTTGTTCTGAATTGTTTTTCATATTGTCATTTCCTCTTATTCACAAAACCCTCATTTTATTAGAAAACCCAAAACATTCAAACAACAAATAAACTTGCAAGCTCGAGTTAAACATTCATTCAACTAGTCCTTGGAAAAATACGACCTCAGGCCCCTCTACTACATTTCTAACTTGTTAGCCAAAGGGTTTTCAGCTTTATAAATATCTAAATTTGTGTGCTCATCGTGAAACTAGTATTGGGCACCATCAAAGCCCATTATGTATTGTTTGCTAATTTCTTGTAAAGTATTTGACCTCTATTTCGAGACAATACCCGAGATATCCTGTTAAAGGTAGCCCTTTGTCACTAAGGGTTCCATGGTCATACGATCTCGTACATTTTCTCTACGTGATGATCAAACCTTCACAACTACTTGTTTTCACCACTCACACATTTCATCAAACACATAAAAGACACAATACATATAGTACAAGATAATAAACATTGTATTAAATAAGGAAATGGATAAATCCATAGTTTATACATCAACATCACATAATAACTACTCCCTATATATTAGATATGGAGAATCTAATCCATTGCATGAAGGATATAACAAGAAGACAAGAAATAAAACAATCTACAAACCTAAGTAAAGATTGAGAGGGAAGAGAAAGCTTATCTATGTAGCATGGGTTAGTGGAACTCCTTGCTCTGGAGGTGGACAGATTGTGGATGGAGGTGACGACGGCAGCTCTAGGGCCTTCACTAGGGGGAGAACCCTTTCCTAAGGAATGGGGCAAAATCCCCAAACCCTCAAATGTAGGTTAAAATGGGAGAAAACCCCCTTTTATAGTAGGGGCATGGCCCTTGCTTCCCGTTGACATTACCATGCCATGCTAGAGGTGATAGAATTAGCATGAGTTGGCACGAGCCATGCCATGAGGCACGACCGTACTATGCTGATTGCTGATTGGGGGTCGCACGACCATGCCAAACGACTTGCGGGGGTGTTGTGATTTACACAAGTGGGTGAAAATGCCATCAAGTAATAAAAATATTGATCCACAAATACTGTTGATTAAGCACTAGTCGATTAGGAAAGGGCTAGCTATCTAGACTTCGCTGGGTTGTTATAGAGCTTGCTTAAAAGATAGGAAGAGAGCAGAGAAGAAGAAGAAGAGAAGAGGAAGAAGAGAGGAGAGAGTTCTTAGGTCCTTGGGGAAGGGATAGATAGGTGGAATCTAGGACTTCAGTTTCGCTACAATGCTAGTTGATGCCCTGTGTATTGCTCATATCCTTATCTCCATGTTTATGTCATTGTAGAGATACTAACGAAGTACTAGTGTTAGCCCTACAAAAGTGCATCGGAGTGCTTCCCCTTTTGGCATCCAATACCATTAAGTAGAATAGGTAACACAGAGAGTCTAGTCATAGACTGCCCCAATCATACATCTCTAGGTTATACTAGACACTTCCTAACACGAGATAGGGAGAAACTCATTTAGTTGTGTCAACTAATCTCTTGTAAGAGAATGACCTCCATTTCGAGATAATGACCAAGATGTCTGGTTGAAAGGATACCCTTGTCAAGGAGGGCTCCCCGAGCATATGATCTCGGACATTCCCTCTACATAGCGGCCAAACTCTGGCAACTACATGTATTCACCATTCAAGCATTCCAACAAACATATACAAGGCAACATATACATAAAACAAAACATGGACATTTCATTGAATGAGAAAATTTTATCAATACGTAGTTCATACGACATCATCACATCCTAGCTACTCCCTACATCCTAGATGTGGAGAACTACTCCATTGCAAGAAGAATACAACAAGAAGAAAGTAAATAAAGCTTTCTACAACCCTAGGGCAAGGATGGAGAGGGAGGAGAAAGCTTATTCTTGAAGCACAATCTTCTTAATAGTCCTTCCTGCTTTGGAGGTGGATGGCGTTGAGGCGGCGAGGCGAGAGCGGCTCTGGGGTCTCCCCTGAGGGGATAACCCTTCCCCAAGGACATAGGGCAAAACCCTAGGCCAAAGGCCAAAGGATTCAAGCCCCCTTTCCAAAGGAGAAGAGCACCCCCCCCCCCACACACACACACACACACCCGGGGGGGTCGCACAGGGGCCATGGGAGTTGGGCACGACCAAGGCAGGGGTCGTGCCTTAAACTGCGATGGTGGCATGACCAAATCAGGGGTAGTTCCGAATGGTATGACCCGATCGTGCCCTGTATAGCGGTGGTGGCATGGCCTGAGCAAGGGCATGGCTCTACCTCATTAAGTCTTCCGACTCCATTTTGCTTTGGAGTTGCTACCATTCTACTCTGTTTCCACTCCAAATTGCATCCTATTAATGAAAATATGTAAGGAGTTGATCTCCGGGGCAAAAGAAGGAAAAGTAGTGAAGTCATATAAAATACGGTGCAATAAGGATAAAAAAGCAAGTGAATGAGTGTGAAAATATGGATAAAAATGTGTCAAATCTATGCTCATCATAAGGAGTGACACATGGCCACGCCATTTAGCATAGCTAAACCCACACGACCCTGGTTGCTGCTTTTGGCTTTGGCTTCCGTCTTGCTCTATTTTTGCTTTGTTTCCGCTCTAAATTGCATCCTATAAATAAAAAAACAAGGAGTAGATCTCCGAATAAAACGGGAGTATAGTTGAAACGTCATATAAAATAGGATGTAATAAATTAGGTTATGCTCATGAAATACAAGTAAATGTACGTCAAATAATACATAGAACCATATATAATTTATGCACAACAAAGCTGCAGAGGTTCTGTGCAATGCTTGGAATGAAAGTTATGGGTTTAGGGGAGAACCATTAAGGGAAAGAACTCAAGGGAAATAAATATAAGAAAAAAAAAGAAATTTAGTATACATAAACTTAAGAATATTTTTTTAATAAAAATAAAAATGAGAAAAAAATGAAAATAGATATAAATAAAATTAAGATTTTATAATTTAATTAAAGAATAATTTGTTTGACAAATAAATATTTTAAATTAATTAAATAAAATTAATTTTGCTGGTACAAAATTAAATAAAATTAAGTATATGGTACACTTTAATTGTTATTTTTTTTAAAAAAAGTTATTGATCAATTTTAACTTAGATAAGTTATCAATTAAATTTATTTGGTAAAAAATATTTAATTGATAGTTAATTCATTTTTAGCATCGATGGAATCACTACATATATAATGAAAAGTTGCATGGAATTACCATATATATGATTAAACACACAAAAATATTTCTTGTCTTTGGTGGTGGAGATTTAGGCCCAGGAAATGTCGACGTAGGTGCCGATTTGAAAACTACTTATAGAAATTAGAATAATAGAAATTGCTAGTAACAATGTTTGATATAGACCAATTGCTAAAATTACCCAATATCATTTTCAAAATTGTTTCTAATAGTTGTATCACTAAGAGGAGTTTATAATAGTAGTTTATTCAAATCGATACTAAAACTATACAATATACGTAATTTGAAAACTAATTCTAAAATATTAGAGCAATAGAAGTAATTTATAGTAGTACTTTACACAAAACGATATTAAAAATAATCAGTAGGAATAATTTAGTAATTATTCTTAGATGTTAGAGCAATAAAAATAGTTTGTACCAACGTTTGACACAGAACCACTACTAAAAGTACCCAATATCAATAGTTTCAAGATTGCTTTTAGTAGTTGAATCATTAAGAATAGTTTACTGAAGTGGTTTATTCAAATTAGTGCTAAAGTTATTCAACAAGAGCGGTTGCAAAACCATTTTGAAAATGTATGGCAATATAAATGATTTAGTTCAAACCGATTCTATTATTCAATTTTCAAGAGCAGTGTTAAAACCGCTCATATATAGATGTGTTTTTAGTAGTAAAAGAATGTTGACAAGTTTACTATTCCTTTTCAAAATTTGAGTACGAAAAGATGATAAGTTAATGTTAAATACAATTATATCAGCAATATTAATCTAGAGTTGAGTGTGGTTGTCGAAGCAACGGTTTGACATCGTAACAGTGTTTCAGAGCGAGGCACGAGTATAAAGACACTGGAAGATTATGATTAGAAAATCTATGCTAAAGCCTCTGTTTGTAAGGCTTTTTATTGAGTCTCTTCAGGTGCATGTCTCTTCGAGTGCATGGACCAACCCTAGGAGCCCCTAGCTAGGCCTCATCCAATCCGAGTCTGTCTTAGTTTTTCCATCTACGAGTGCCTAGATGCCAACAACATTCCAGGTACCTAGAGCTCCAGTCGTCTGGAGGCAACTAACTTAGGCCAACTTCGCGATTTTAGGTCCCTACACTATAGAGTTAGAGAAATATTATAATAATATTAAAAGAGGACAATAGTACAACTGTTCGATCTCGATTTTGGATTTCTTGTGAAATCCTAGGTCAAATTGATGTCTACTGTTCCCTCAATAGGAACTTGTCCTCATTATTCTTCCTTCTAAAAGTATCTCTCCACTCAAGATAATTTACTTGATGCCAAACATCTACTCCTCCTGACATGTTTGGACTTTTAATTAGCATCTGATCTGACCCCTAAGACATCCTTCGATGGTCCTTACTGACCTATCATCCTTCTAGATGTCCAGTCTACTGATCCATCTAGACTTCCCGCTTGGTGTTCTTGATCTACCAAGACATCCTTGGTTAGTAACTAGTCCAGCTTGTTGAGGCAATCTGTGGTCCGGAGTGACCAAGTGTTTTGATATTTGGGTAAAGGGTTTAAGTTATGTTTACCTTTGTGTTCTTATATGTGTATGTTGAGTGTGCAGGTTGTACAGGTTACACATATGGACTTGACTGGACGGCCTCGGTACGGTGAAGGGTGGCATGGAGACAAGCTGGAGGCTTGTGTACACCCGAGGGACCTTGGAGAGCAGGGACGATGAGCTGATGAGCGTGGACTTCGAGGCATGCGTGAAGGATGGCATGGAGGCAAGCTGGAGGCTTGCGTGCATCCGAGGGACGGGAGCCGAATATGAAGAGGGCGCGAAGGCAATAGCCGAGGCTACGGATGAGGAGTCAGTAGAGTCGTGAGGGTACAAGTGCTATGTGATTGTACTCGGGGAATCTTATGTAACGACCCAAAAAATTCTCTTAATATTTTATGAAAATATTGAGCATATTTAAATAATTTTCCGAAGGACCTAGAGGTAGTAATACCAACTTTGGCCTAGAAAACCCATGTTTTCTCATTTAAATTGAGAAAACTCAGCACTAATGGGTCTTATATGGGTTTTTTAGTACCATAACTATAGGGGGATTTTAGGTAGAGATTTGTATAAATATAAGTAGGATTTAATTAGACATATTAGCATGATTATGGGTAAGTCTTAGCTTAATTTTCCTATGTAAATGGAGACATTAGGTATTAATGGGTCTTAAATGGGTCCCAAAAATAGGTCTTAATTAGGTAAAAATTAATATAAATATAAAAGGATTTTATTTAGGAATATTAGCATAATTATGGGTGATTTTAGGAGAATTTTCGAAATAAAGGGGAATTTTCGAAAATAAGAAAAAGGATTTAAATAAAATAAAAATAAAATAAAAATAAAGGTGCATGAGCCAAGGATTGAACCTTGGACCTCTTGTACAACCATGTAAGCCTTAACCAACTCACCTAGCAAGAGATTCTTATGAGAAAATAAAGTGGATGGTGGTTAAGGAGTAGAAGAAGATGAAGAGTCATGGAGAGACTCTTCATTTACCTTCTTAATGGGCTATTAAAAGGGGGTTTTTGGAGTTACTTCTTCTCCTCATTCCTTGCATTTTCGAAACTCATTCTCCCCTCATCCTAGCCGAACACCCAAGGGAAGGTTCTCCCTTGGAAAAGCTTCCACCAAGGTTCCATCTCCTAGATCTAAAGTCTCTTCCAAGGATATAAGGACAAGGGTGTTCAAGGGTCCAAAGATCTTACCATTTTCTTCTCTTCCAAGGTTCCAAAAAAAATCAAGAAACCCAAGGTAAGACTCCCTCACCTGTGGTATAATAGTTATCTATTATTTCCATGATTTTTAGTATGATATATGGGGTAGTTTTTGGATGTGATGTGGAAAGGAAAGAAAAACCAAGGTCCTTAAGTTTATGGATTTCGGCCAGCATGATTTAAAAGCCTATAAATATGCTAAAAATCTTGATAATATTTTTTAATGTTCCCTTATGATGTTTAGTATGTAGATATAATTTTTGGGAATTTTTGGAGTACCCTAGGACACTCTAGGGTTTCGGCCAACATGAAAGGGACAAAACCAGGGTCCCTATGTTTATGGGTTTCGGCCACCATGATTTAAATGTCTATAAATATTTTAAAAATCATGATGATGTTATTTGATGTTCCCTTATGATGTGTAGAAGTTAAGTATAATTTTTGGGAATTTTTGGAGTACCCTAGGACACTCTAGGGTTTCGGCCAACATGAAAGGGACAAAACCAGGGTCCCTATGTTTATGGGTTTCGGCCACCATGATTTAAATGTCTATAAATATGTTAAAAATCATGATGATGTTATTTGATGTTCCCTTATGATGTGTATAAGTTAAGTATAATTTTTGGGAATTTTTGGAGTACCCTAGGACACTCTAGGGTTTCGGCCAACATGAAAGGGACAAAACCAGGGTCCCTATGTTTATGGGTTTCAGCCACCATGATTTAAATGTCTATAAATATGTTAAAAATCATGATAATGTTATTTGATGTTCCCTTATAATGTTTAGAAGTTAAGTATAATTTTTGGGAATTTTTGGAGTACCCTAGAGGCCCATATGGTTCGGCCAACCCCAAGGACCCAAGGGTTAGGGTTGAGTCTTTAACTTCAAGCATATGTTTATGTGTTGCCATGATATAAGGATGAAGGATGGTGATTATGTGAATTTTCACATGGCCTTGGGACTCCACAAGTTTTGGCCAATAAGGGTTAATAGGATAAAAGTTAAGATTTATTTCAAGTAAGGGTCCCAATGGCCCTATGGTAAGATGTGATTTATGTTTATGAATGATAGGTCATGTTATGAATGATATGTCATGTTTATGAATGATATGCCATGGTTATGCATGATATGCCATGTTTATGAATGATATGCCATGTTATGAATGATATGCCATGTTACGAATGATATGTCATGTTTATGAATGATATGCCATGGTTATGCAAGATATGTCATGTTTAGGAATGATATGCCATGTTTTAGGATAATACGAATGTATGTCATGCTCTATGAATGATGTGTACCTATGCCATATCTAAGAATGAGAATGATGTCACGACAAGTATGTTATGTCTATGTTCATGATAAGAAGGATGTCATGATAAGTATGTTATGATCATGTTCATGATAAGAATGATGCCATGATAAGTATGTTATGATCATGTTCATGATAAGAATGATGTCATGATAAGTATGCTATGAATGTCTTATGAATGATGAAGCATGCAAAGTATTTTACTTTATGAATGGGCTTGTACCGGACCCAAGTATGGGTCCAAGGGATGGGCACCTTAAGAACGCCCCGGTTCTGGACTATCGGAGCTGTCCACGGTTCTTGCACTACCGGAGCTGTGCAACAGGGATGGGCTCCTTGAGAACGCCTCGGTTCGGGGACTATCGACTATGCTGTCCTTACCCTAGTAGGTCGGGGCTCGCTACCTCGGACTTACTAGGGATGCGCGCTATGATGTATGTATGTGGTACAAGCCGGGGACCCCAAATGTTACGATGATTATGTTTAAGCATTTTGAAAGTATGATTCTAAAAGTTAAGCATCTATATGTATATGCATTCCACCCATGCATTCATACATGTTATGCATTATGTTATGATAATGATGCGTTATGCTTATGCTCCATGTTAAAAGATATGTATGAGAATGAATGATCCATGTTATGATTATGGTAAGAAGATGCTCTTATGATATGCTAGAGTGTATGCCTATGTTTATGTCATATAGGTTGGTTTATATTTATGCCATGTCTCATGCCATGCTAGGAAAGTTTATTAAGTTATGTTATGCCGTGTATCATACCATACTTAGAATGTTTACGATGTCTATGCTTGATATGCTAGAAAGTATGCCTATGGTTGATTTTCATCTTATGCTTATGTTCATGCCATATATGATGCCATGCTTAGAATGTTTAATTATGTTTATGCCTATGTTTATACTTTAAGCCATGATAAGAATGTTTAATTAGATTTATGCCCATGTTTATGCTTTATGCTATGATAGAAATGTTTATGATGCTTATGTTCCATATGATTATGAATGAATGACGAATGAGTTTAGTGAGTAGGAAAGAGTCTTACTAAGCCTGTGTGCTTATAGTCTTTTTCCTTATACCGCAGATCATGCAAGGGGACCATGAGGAAGCAGCAGGAGGGCAAGATTATATGTGTGTGATAGTGACTTGGCCCATGAAATCGAATGTGTTAACCGTTTATGCTAAGAACTTTATTTTTGCTACCTATATGCTCGAATAGTGACTTATGGAACTTTATGATAAGATGTCAAGTATGATATGATATGAACCTTATGGTATGATGTTAAGCATGTTATGATATGATGTTAAGCATGACGTTCATATGTTAAGTTCCATGTCATTATATTAGGGATGGTGGTAGGGGCATGTATATGTAAGGTTTAAGTTATTCCGCTGCAGTATGATGTTACATGCCTTAAGTATGTCAGCGTAACGCCGCTTAGGAAAAAAAAAGCGGGCGTTACAGGTTGGTATCAGAGCGGTTACCATCTCACTACACACACATCAAGCCCTCTTCTGCAGTTTCCAAGTAAGTACCTATTTACATATCTGATAGTATTAAGATGCTATATGATCTTAAGATATGCATGTATGAACGGTATTAAGATATGCAAGTATGAACGGTATTTATGATGAAAAGTACGTTACGATAGGTAACGACGAATGATGCTTTATCTTATTTTAGGAATTAAATATTTAGAATGATATAGTTGTAGAAAAAAAACTATAATTTATGATATTATGTATAATCTATAATAAAGCCACATGTAGAAAATTATCTGATAGCCTACCCACAGGAGATTATAACACTCTCACCTATGTAAACGTATAGCATTAGTTCCATGATATTAATACTGATATAATTAATGGTATAGGTCATATGGTATAACTTAGGTAGGGACGCATAGGGTAGGGTTCTAATTATGATAACACTTATTATAGGTTATGGGTCATTGATATATTAAACATAATATATAAGACTACCTTAAGTTATTTTATGGTAATATAATAAGTAGGATCTCACTCATTCTATAATAATCATACAACTAATATAATTCATAACTCGGACTGAGAACTAATGTTTCAGAAGCATACTATTATTAGGTTTACCCATAATTAAAATAAGTATATAATTAGGATATATGCATATAATTATATGATGGAGTTAATAATGACATTGGCCAATTATATGACAAGGAGATAATCAGAACTTCAATATATACAGTGATGCTTCCAAGCTAGGACTTGGAGCTGCACTTAGGCAAAGTGGTAAGGTCATTGCTTACGCCTCTGGGCAACTCAAGGAAAATGAGCAGAACTACCCCACTCACGATTTGGAATTGGCTGCGGTGGTTTCGCTCTTAAGACAGGAAGGCATTATCTATATGGAGCACAGTGGAAGATTTATACAGACCACCAGAGTCTGCGGTACTTCTTCACTCAGAAAGACCTGAATATGAGACAACGTCGATGGCTTGAATTGGTGAAGAACTATGACTGCGAGATCTTCTACCATCCAGGGAAGGCAAACAAAGTGGCCGATGCACTTAGCAGAAAGTCAAGTGCCACCTTGGTGTCCATATCTAAGTTACCCCGACCACTCGAAAGAGAACTTATGAATTTTAGGGTCGAAGTCATCTCCGGGCGACTTTCCACCATGACAATATCACCTACGTTATTTGCGGACATATTGGAAAAACAAAATGGTGATTTGAGTCTTCATGAAATAAAATAAGAGATCCTAGAAGGAAAGGGGCGATGGTTTCCATATCGCCAAAGGGGGAGTACTCTACCTTAGGGATCGTCTATGTATTCCTAATGATCCGGAGCTTCGGAGGGAAATACTGGCAGAAGCTCCTGGAACCCCTTACTCGATGCATCCAGGATCCACCAAGATGTATCAGGATCTGAAGGAGAAGTTTTGGTGGTCCGGAATGAAGAGGGATGTGGCTTAGTATGTTAGTACTTGCATGACTTGCCAGCAAATAAAAGCAGAACACCAGCGACCCGGAGGAGATGTAGGTCGCCGGTCTGTTGGTATGAGGGTGGTGAAAAGAAGGAGATGGGGCTCAGAACGGATATCATCAACAGCACCACCCGAGCTATACAGAATATCCGACAACGGATAGAAACTGCTCAGAGCCGGCAGAAGAGTTATGCCGATGTCCGGCGTAGACCCCTGGAGTTTAATGTTGGAGATTTGGTGTTTCTGAAAGTGGCTCCTATGAAGGGGGTGACAAGATTTGGAAAGAAAGGAAAGTTAAGTCCGCGCTATGTGGGGCCGTACCTGATTCTGAAAAGAGTCGGTAAAGTGGCGTATGAGTTAGAGCTGCCTCCAGAGATGTCAGCTATCCATAACGTATTCCATGTGTCCCTGCTGAAAAAGTATATCCCAAATATGGACCAAGTGATTGAGCCACAGACGGTGCAAGTGCAAGAGGACCTAAGCTATGAGAGCAGACCCATCCAGATTTTGGATAAGGAAGTCAAGAAGCTGAGGAGTAAGGAGGTACCCTTAGTCAAGGTCCTATGGCAAGGTCAACGGTTCGAAGAAGCTACCTGGGAACGCGAGGACGAGATGAGGCGCAAGTACCCGGAGTTATTCTAAGTTCGAGGACGAACTTTCACGAGGTATGGGGGATTGTAACGACCCGGAAAATTCTCTTAATATTTTATGAAAATATTGAGCATATTTAAATAATTTTCCGAAGGACCTAGAGGTAGTAATACCAACTTTGGCATAGAAAACCCATGTTTTCTCATTTAAATTGAGAAAACTCAGCACTAATGGGTCTTATATGGGCTTTTTAGTACCATAACTATAGGGAGATTTTAGGTAGAGATTTGTATAAATATAAGTAGGATTTAATTAGACATATTAGCATGATTATGGGTAAGTCTTAGCTTAATATTCCTATGTAAATGGAGACATTAGGTATTAATGGCCCTTAAATGGGTCCCAAAAATAGGTCTTAATTAGGTAAAAATTAATATAAATATAAAAGGATTTTATTTAGGAATATTAGCATAATTATGGGTGATTTTAGGAGAATTTTCGAAATAAAGGGGAATTTTTGAAAATAAGAAAAAGGATTTAAATAAAATAAAAATAAAGGTGCATGAGCCAAGGATTGAACCTTGGACCTCTTGTCAACCATGTAAGCCTTAACCAACTCACCTAGAAAGAGATTCTTATGAGAAAATAAAGTGGATGGTGGTTAAGGAGTAGAAGAAGATGAAGAGTCATGGAGAGACTCTTCATTTACCTTCTTAATGGGCTATTAAAAGGGGGTTTTTGGAGTTACTTCTTCACCTCATTCCTTGCATTTTCGAAACTCATTCTCCCCTCATCCTAGCCGAACACCCAAGGGAAGGTTCTCCCATGGAAAATCTTCCACCAAGGTTCCATCTCCTAGATCTAAAGTCTCTTCCAAGGATACAAGGACAAGGGTGTTCAAGGGTCCAAAGATCTTACCATTTTCTTCTCTTCCAAGGTTCCAAAAAAAATCAAGAAACCCAAGGTAAGACTCCCTCACCTGTGGTATAATAGTTATCTATGATTTCCATGATTTTTAGTATGATATATGGGGTAGTTTTTGGATGTGATGTGGAAAGGAAAGAAAAACCAAGGTCCTTAAGTTTATAGATTTCGGCCAGCATGATTTAAAAGCCTATAAATATGCTAAAAATCTTGATAATATTTTTTAATGTTCCCTTATGATGTTTAGTAAGTAGATATAATTTTTGGGAATTTTTGGAGTACCCTAGGACACTCTAGGGTTTCGGCCAACATGAAAGGGACAAAACCAGGGTCCCTATGTTTATGGGTTTCGGCCACCATGATTTAAATGTCTATAAATATGTTAAAAATCATGATAATGTTATTTGATGTTCCCTTATGATGTGTAGAAGTTAAGTATAATTTTTGGGAATTTTTGGAGTACCCTAGAGGCCCATATGGTTCAGCCAACCCCAAGGACCCAAGGGTTAGGGTTGAGTCTTTAACTTCAAGCATATGTTTATGTGTTGCCATGATATAAGGATGAAGGATGGTGATTATGTGAATTTTCACATGGCCTTGGGACTCCACAAGTTTCGGCCAATAAGGGTTAATAGGATAAATGTTAAGATTTATTTCAAGTAAGGGTCCCAATGGCCCTATGGTAAGATGTGATTTATGTTTATGAATGATAGGCCATGTTATGAATGATATGCCATGTTTATGAATGATATGCCATGGTTATGCATGACATGCCATGTTTATGAATGATATGCCATGTTATGAATGATATGCCATGTTACGAATGATATGTCATGTTTATGAATGATATGCCATGGTTATGCAAGATATGTCATGTTTAGGAATGATATGCCATGTTTTAGGATAATACGAATGTATGTCATGCTCTATGAATGATGTGTACCTATGCCATGTCTAAGAATGAGAATGATGTCACGACAAGTATGTTATGTCTATGTTCATGATAAGAAGGATGCCATGATAAGTATGTTATGATCATATTCATGATAAGAATGATGCCATGATAAGTATGTTATGATCATGTTCATGATAAGAATGATGTCATGATAAGTATGCTATGAATGTCTTATGAATGATGAAGCATGCAAAGTATTTTACTTTATGAATGAGCTTGTACCGGACCCAAGTATGGGTCCAAGGGATGGGCACCTTAAGAACGCCCCGGTTCTGGACTACCGGAGCTGTCCATGGTTCTGGCACTACCGGAGCTGTACAACAGGGATGGGCTCCTTGAGAACGCCTCGGTTCGGGGACTACCGACTATGCTGTCCTTACCCTAGTAGGTCGGGGCTCGCTACCTCGGACTTACTAGGGATGCGCGCTATGATGTATGTATGTGGTACAAGCCGGGGACCCCAAATGTTATGATGATTATGTTTAAGCATTTTGAAAGTATGATTCTAAAAGTTAAGCATCTATATGTATATGCATTCCACCCATGCATTCATACATGTTATGCATTATGTTATGATGATGTGTTATGCTTATGCTCCATGTTAAAAGATATGTATGAGAATGGATGATCCATGTTATGATTATGGTAAGAAGATGCTCTTATTATATGCTAGAGTGTATGCCTATGTTTATGTCATATAGGTTGGTTTATAACTTATGTTTATATTTATGTCATGTCTCATGCCATGCTAGAAAAGTTTATTAAGTTATGCTATGCCGTGTATCGTGTCATGCTTAGAATGTTTACGATGTCTATGCTTGATATGATAGAAAGTATGCCTATGGTTGATTTATATCTTATGCTTATGTTCATGCCATATATGATGTCATGCTTAGAATGTTTAATTATGTTTATGCCTATGTTTATACTTTAAGCCATGATAAGAATGTTTAATTAGATTTATGCCCATGTTTATGCTTTATGCTATGATAGAAATGTTTATGATGCTTATGTTCCATATGATTATGAATGAATGACGAATGAGTTTAGTTAGTAGGAAAGAGTCTTACTAAGCCTGTGTGCTTATAGTCTTTTTCCTTATACCGCATATCATGCAAGGGGACCATGAAGAAGCAGCAGGAGGGCAAGATTATAT
>JAGFNQ010007230.1:102521-132392 GCA_024364735.1 Boesenbergia rotunda | reverse complement strand
GGATTTTCCCGAGTACAATCACACTGCACTCGACCCTCACGACTCGACTGACTCTCCTCGTAACCTCGACTGTTGCTTTCGCGCCCTCTTCATCTTCGGCTGCCGTCCCTCGAATGCACGCAAGCCTTCAGCTTGCCTCCATGCTGTTGATGCAGTCTGGCCCTGATTGTTGTTTTGGTGTTGACATCGATTTTAGTTTAGGTTGATCATGTTGATTATGATTAAGTCCTGATCGGGGATCAGGCATGGTATGGAAAATCCTAGTCTGGAGGGCTAGGTGTTGGAAAGTCCTGATCGGGGATCAGGCATGGTATGGAAAATCCTAGTCTGGAGGGCTAGGTGATGGAAAATCCTAACCTGGAGGGTTAGGTGTTGAAAATCCTAGTCTGGGAGGCTAGGTGTTGGAAAAGTCCTAATTCGGAAGGGTTGGGTGAAAAGTCCTAGCTTGGAGGGCTAGGTGAAAAGTCCTAACTTGGAGGGTTAGGTGCAAATTCCCATCCTGGAGAATTAGGTGAAAAAGTCCTGGCTTGGAGGGTCAGGTGCCTAGCTTGGAGGGCTAGGTTGGATGATGTTCTAACTCGGAAGGGTTGGGTGAAAAGTCCTAGCTTGGAGGGCTAGGTGAAAAGTCCTAGCTTGGAGGGCTAGGTGAAAAGTCCTAACTTGGAGGGTTAGGTGCAAATTCCCAACTTGGAGAGTTAGATGGAAAATCCTTAGCTTGGAGGGCTAAGGTGGATGGAAACTTAGCTTGGAGGGCTGAGTTTGAGTCTCTGGATCGGTCTGGTGATCGATCAGGGATTCTGGCACGCTGCTCCTTCGTGGATCGGTCTGGTGACCGATCCAGCGATGACTGATCGGTCGGGCGACCGATCAGGGAGCACACGGTGAGGTTGGGAACCTACTGTGTTGCTCCTGATCGATCTGGTGACCGATCAGGGAGTATGCGTTTCACCCATTGACTGGCTCCTGATCGGTCTGGTGACCGATCAGGGAGCGAGCAGTGAGGTTGAGTTCCCTTGCTGAACTGCTCCTGATCGGTCTGGTGACCGATCAGGATCACTGTGCAGATCGTTCCGGAGAACGATCAAGTGTCGCAGGTTCCTCTCTATGATCGATCAGGACGGAGCCTGATCGGTCTGGTAAGGTTCTGATCGGTCTGGTGACCGATCAGGAGGCTGCCTGATCGGTCCGGCGACCGATCAGAAGGCTTAGCCTGCGAAACTCAGAAATCGCCCAATATAAGGGTGGATCGGTCCGGTGAACGATCCACGACCTGGGATCGGTCTGGTGATCGGTCCAGGAGAATCTCAAAGAAATCGCGATTTCTGATTGAGCGTTGGGGATCGATCAGGACGGAGCCTGATCGGTCTGGAGCCAGTCTGATCGGTCTGGTGACCGATCAGGAGGCTCTCTGATCGGTCAGGTGACCGATCACTTTAATTCAAATTGCATTGTCAGACGCTCTGATCGCGTCTGAACACAACCGATTCGCTGCCACTTTCCTCTGATATTTGATATGCTGCTTGATTTGCTGCTCTAATACTCTGATTGAGTTTCAGGTGACAGGGGAGGATTCAAACACTCAAGGAGAAGTCAAAGAGAGCTTTCCTTGGAGCAGGTTTGTCCCTTTCTCCACACAGGTTGCAACGGCTGGATGCAGGACTGAAGCTGCTGACTGAGGCTTGGCTGAGGGAGCTCAGGAAGTTCAGTTAGGGTTCAGTGTAGCTGGCGCGTTGGCAGTGAGGCAGCTGTAGGCTGCTGGAGATGAGATCATCTGTCGCTTGGCGGAGAAACAAAAAGGAACGAGAGAAGTTGATGTTCAGATCATTCTTCAGTTTTGTGCTTCTGCGTTCCTGCGTTACAAGCTTGCTGTTCTTGAGTTCTTCAATCATTCTGAGCAAGCTATTGAGAAGCAATCATCATACTTGAGCACTTGAAGGAGAAGACAAGAGCTTGGAGTCCGACAGTGGGAAGACACGGAGAAGGGTTCTTGCGTGAGATCGCCACTGGGTGGAGCTCAGGGAAGCTTGCTGTGTTTTTGTCCTTGCTAAGTGTTTGAGTAAGATCCTTCTTGTTGTTTCTTTGGCTTAAACTATATCCTTATTTGAAACACACTGTGGAGAGGTTTCTCCACCGAGAAGGAGGTTGCTTCATATCCGGTGATTACCGGGGCTTGATCTGCCGACGATCAAGGGATCGCCCACCTTAAGGGCACGCCAAGGAGTAGGGGCAAGTTATCCCCGAACCTTGTAAAATCTCCTTGTTAGCGATCTTGCTAATCTTGCTAGTTAGGTTTTGGTTTAAGTTTCTGCAAGTTTTATTTTTCCCATACTTCCGCTGTGCTATTAACAACTTCAAGTGCAGAAATTTGATAACTCTTCAAAGGAAAAGTGATTGGCTATATTCACCCCCCTCCTCTCTAGCCATCTCGTTCCCAACAAGTGGTATCAGAGCCAGGTTCTCTGTTTACGGCTTAACAACCGAGAGTTCTCAACAAGATGGCTTTGAGAGAAGGATTCTCCACCACCCGACCTCCATTCTTTGATGGTGCCGACTTCCAATATTGGAGATCAAAAATGGAATACTATTTGAAGATGGATATCCACACTTGGTTCGCAGTGAAGGAGGGATTCATTCCTCCTAAGGATGATGAAGGCAAAGAACTTGAGTCATGGAGGTGGACTGCCGAACAAACAAGGAAGAGTGAAGCCGACGCGAAGGCGGTTGTCACTCTACAATGTGGCATGAACAAAGACCAACTCATCAAGGTTGGTCCCTTCACAAGTGCAAAAGACTTGTGGAACAAACTCATAGAGCTCCATGAAGGCACCCGAGACTCTAGAATTGCCAAGAGGGACTTGTTCCTCAATCAACTCCAAAATCTCTCCATGAAGGAGAATGAGTCGGTAAGTGAGCTCCATAGCCGGTTCAAGGAAGTCCTTAATGGACTTCATTCAATTGATGAAAAGGTCGAGAATCGCGACCTTGTGAGGTATGTCTTGAAAGCATTTCCGAGGAATGCTTTGTGGTCATCCATGGTGGATGCCTACAAAGTATCCAAGGATTTATCTATTGTGAAATTAGATGATTTATTTTGTGAGATGGAATTGCATGAAATGGCTAACAAAGGCCCCAAGGAGAAGGGGATTGCCTTAGTTGCAGGGGACCGGACCACTAAGAAGAAGAAGGAGAAGAAGAAGGAGAAGGAGGTCTCATCATCCTCATCTTCTTCCGAATCCGAATCCAATTCTGAGGAAGATGGCAGTGGCTCTTCCTCATCCGAAATGACCAACTTTGTGAGGAGGATGATGCGAAGAGACCGACGTTTCAAAAGTAGAGGTAACACTAGTGAATCCAAACTTGATAAGAATAATGCATCTTGCTTTGAATGTGGTAGGAAAGGGCATTTTAAGAATGAGTGTCCGAAGCTTAAGAAGAAGGAGGAGAAATCCAAAAGAAAAGAAGAGAGATCCAAGAAGAAGAAGAAAGCTTTGAAGGCTTCTTGGGATGAGTCATCCTCTAGTTCATCCGATGATGAAAGGAGGAGAAGAGCACAAGGCAAGTGGCTCTCATGGCTCTTGGAGAGGAGAGCAGTGGTGAATCTTCAAGCTCCGCAAACACGGCTTCATCATCTTCGGATGATGAAGAGGTAACTTCTCCCGAGCTTGAAAAATGCTATAGAGCAATTGCATGTTTAACTAGTATGCTTAAGAAATCCAAAAACAAAGTTAAAGCATTGCAATTAGAAATTGATCAATTGAAAGCTTCTAGGGATGATAACATTGATGACTTGCATGTTGATTACTAGAAGATGAATTAAATCTTGAAACATGAGATTGTAAGCTTGAAATCCTCTGAGGTTGAGGAAATCAGTGATATGCATGATAACGTGTTAGTAGAGGAAAACCAATCATTGAAGAGTGAAGTTGAGAAGCTCAAGAATATTCTTGAGAAATTCTCAAATAGCTCTAAGACCCTAGATATGATCCTCAATGCCCAAAGGGCAGTTTACAATAGGGCCGGTATTGGTTACCGCCCTAAGGAACCCTCATTTGTATCTCTCATGTCTAGGACTGACATGAGACAATCTAGGACACCCAAAATCCAAAAGAAAGTTGTCAAGGCATGGGTGCCTAAGTCATGTTTAGTTGATACTTTAGGTCCCAAGGTTTGGGTACCTAAGACTTCTATTTTTCGAATTGTGTAGGTTATGATTGAGGGGGAGCACCTATCAACTTGGTTCGTTGATAGTGGATGCTCCAAACACATGACCGGGGATAGATCATTGTTTACCACATTTCACAAGAAGAGTAGAGGTAATGTATCATTTGGTAACAATGGTAGTCTTAAGGTCATAGGAATAGGAGACATTCAAATATCCGAATGTCTTAGAATCTCAAATGTCCTTCTAGTCAAGGGGATGAAGTTTAATCTCCTAAGTGTCAGTCAATTGTGTGACACGGGTTACACAATTGACTTCCAACAAGTCAATGTCTAGTTAGACAAAATGACACCTTGGACACGGTACTAGTAGGAGCAAGAGTAGACAATATTTATCAAGTTTCTTTAAAAGTGCTACTAATGCTTTTGCTAAGTGTCTCATGTCAAAAGAAGAAGAGTCCACACTTTGGCACCGGAGGCTAGCACATGTGAACATGAAGAACATCCGGAAGCTGGCCAACAAGGGACTAGTTCGAGGCTTACCAAGCATCAAGTATGGAAAAGATAAATTATGTGATGCGTGTCAAATGGGTAAGCAAACAAAATCTGCACATAAAGGTAAAAGCATTGTAAGTACTTCCAATGCATTAGATTTACTTCACATGGATCTATTTGATTGTAGTACCATCATATCATTGAATGGAAGTAGATATTGCTTTGTTATTATTGATGATTTCACTAGATATACATGGACTTTCTTTTTAAAACATAAGGACCAAACCTTAGATATTTTTATTTCTTTTTGTAGAAGAATTGAAAATGAAAAATCATCAACAATTAAGACAATTAGAAGTGATCATGGAGGTGAATTTCAAAACCAAAGGTTTCTAGAATTTTGTCAAGATAGGGGTTATAGACATGAGTTCTCTACTCCTAGAACACCACAACAAAATGGTGTTGTAGAGAGAAAGAACCGTGTACTTCAAGAGGCTGCACGAAGCATGCTCAATGAGTACTCACTCCCGAGTTACTTATGGGCCGAAGCTGTAAATACAGCTTGCTATGTGCAGAATCGAGTTCTCATCCATAGGTTTTTGGGAAAGACTCCCCATGAACTTTGGTTTGGGAAACCACCTACGGTTAAACACCTTAGGGTGTTTGGTTGTAAGGTGTTCATCCTAAACACCAAGGATCACCTTGGAAAGTTCACGGCAAAGGCTGATGAAGGGATACTAGTCGGGTACTCCCTCGTTAGTAAAGCCTACCGAGTCTACAACAAGAAAACTAGATTAGTTGAAGAGTCTTCTGATGTGGTTTTTGAAGAAATTCCTAAATCACCTGACCAATCAGAAAATGAAGTAGGAGTTCAACTCGAACTTAGGAGACTAAGTTTGAATGAAACTCCAAGTGTTGTTGATGGTGATGAGTCTGATGACGGTGAGCCTAGACAACCCATTGATCAGCCGGATCCTGAGGCTGAACTTGTGTCTAGTGAACCTGTTCAAGAAGCACCACCAACACCAAGGCAAACTAGATTAGCCTCTAGTCATCCCCAAGACCAAATCGTTGGAGATATCCATCAAGGGGTTAGGACTAGATCATTCTTCCGGAATGAGGCTAATGAAGTTGCTCTAATTTCCGAAATTGAACCTAGAAAAATTGATGAAGCATTAAATGATCCCGATTGGATTATCGCGATGCAAGATGAACTAGGTCAATTTGAGAGGAGTCAAGTTTGGGACTTAGTCCCTAGACCCAAGAAGACCACCATTATTGGAACCAAATGGGTCTTCAAAAACAAATTGAACCACAAGGGAGAAATCATTAGAAACAAGGCACGCTTGGTAGCCAAGGGCTACAGTCAAGTTGAAGGTCTTGATTATGATGAGACTTATGCTCCCGTGGCACGATTAGAGTCCATCCGATTGATGCTTGCATTTGCAGCACACCGTGGCTTCAAATTATTTCAAATGGATGTCAAATCGGCCTTCCTAAATGGTTTGATTAAAGAGGAGGTCTATGTCGAACAACCTCCGGGGTTTGAGAATACCTTGTTTCCAAACCACGTGTTCAAGCTCAAAAAGGCACTCTATGGCCTTAAACAAGCACCCCGAGCTTGGTATGAGCGGTTGTCGACATTCTTGATTGAAAAGGGTTTTGTTAGAGGTCAAATAGACCCTACACTGTTTCTACGAAGAGATGGTGTCAATATATTTGTAGCCCAAGTATATGTCGATGACATAATTTGTGGCTCAAACAACAAGGGCTATTTAAATGAGTTCATTGGACACATGGAGAGTGAGTTCGAAATGAGTCTAGTGGGAGAGTTGACTTTCTTCCTTGGACTTGAAATCAAGCAAACTCGCGATGGTATCCATGTGCATCAATCAAAGTATACACATGAAATGCTTCGAAAATTCAATATGAGTGATTCGAAAGAGGTAACCACTCCCATGGCTACAAACACAAGATTAGACAATGATGAGAGTGGTAAACCTGTTGATTTAACTCAATATCGAAGCATGATAGGTAGTCTGCTATACCTCACAGCCAGCCGACCAGATATACTATTTGCTGTAGGTATGTGCGCTAGATATCAAGTCTGTGCCAAGGAATCTCACCTAATCGCTGTTAAGCGAATTTTGAGATATCTCAAGGGTACAATTGGTGTAGGTCTTTGGTATCCCCGTACCGAATCTTTTGATTTGATAGGCTATACGGATTCCGACTACGCTGGATGTAAGTTGGACCGGAAGAGCACTAGTGGGGGCTGCCAATTCTTAGGATCGTCCTTAGTAAGTTGGTCGAGTCGGAAGCAACATTATGTTGCTCTTTCCACTACCGAGGCAAAATATATCGCCATGGGAGAGAGTATATCGCAATTGTTGTGGATGATTCATACCTTAGAGGACTATGGATTGAGTTACAAGGGTGTGCAAGTGTTATGTGATAACATTAGCACAATCAACTTAACCAAGAATCCGGTCCATCATTCTAGGACAAAACATATTGAGGTAAAACACCACTTCATTAAGGATCATGTAGCTAGGGGGAACATCATACTCTCATACGTGGAGTCAAAGTCAAACCTAGCTGACATTTTCACTAAACCACTTCCCGAAAGTGAATTTAGTTTCCTAAGACGGGAATTGGGAATGTGTCGCGCTTCATGATTTTTGAATTGCGGTCAAAACCCTTCATGATGATTTCGAAATTGTTGGGGAACAATTGGGTAACTTTGGGAACATCTCACACAAACTATAAGGTTTAACAAAATGTTTTTGTTTGCTAGATATGGGGTGAGATGTTAGGTTTAACTCAATTTCTCAAAATGTCATTGCATCCCTTGAGGAATTAAGTTAACGAGATAATAATCACGGTGGTGACCAAGTATGGGGAAAACCATTGCATAACATATGTGTATATGGCTCCATGATCATACTTGGACATTCCAATCAAGGCAACTTGATTGGAAACTTTAATTTGGAATCAAAACTTGGTTGAATTTGCTTGATTGATTGTTGATTGAGTTTGACTCCATTTAGATGGGTCAAAGTGTTTGTTGAACCTATAAGGACTTTTGATTCTTGTTCAGGGATCATTTCTAGTCATGGGATCATGTCCAAGTTCAACAAAGTCCATCAAACATCGTTTGAAAAATTCAGAAGTTCTGAAACTGAACATTTCAGTTCGTATCAGGAACCCTGATTGGTCACCGGACCGATCAGGCATAGGGCTGATCGGTCCTTGGACCGATCTGGCTTCTTCCTGTGGTGATCGGTCCACAGACCGATCAGAGAGTCAGCAGTGACTCTCCGAACTTTTTAACCAAGGATTTTGAGCCAGCCTGGATCGGTCTCCGGACCGATCTGGCACCCTATGGGGATCGGTCGACAGACCGATCAGGGAGCTCAGAAGTTTCTCTCCTACTGATCGTATCCTGATCGGTCACCCGACCGATCATGCGCGCGTCTGATCGGTCATCCGATCGATCAGTACCAAGCCAGTCCGATCAGGCTATAGCCTGATCGGTCTGGGTGCGATCAGATCGAACGGTGATCCATTCAAACGCATTAAATTTTTGGTTGGTGGACCAATCCACCAACCGATTAATTTCGCAACACCCTTCTTCAACGCCGAACCCTAGCGCCGATCCTCATCTGCGCGACTTGCCTGTGCGAGAAGACCCTCCTGCGTGCTCTCCTTCCTCGCGTGAGCGTGCGTCCTGTGCTCGTTCCTTTCTTGCAGAAACATTCTGCGACCATCTTTTGCGCCGAGAGCACGTTTCCTGCGCGTGATTTCCTCCTCTCAACTTCCAAGAACTACAACGATGGCACCAAAGTAAGTTTTTGCTTTGGTTTTCCATTCATATCAGTTTATAAAACCTTGTTTGTGAAGCTAATCATATTATGATTTTTGTTCTTGTTCTTGCTGTGGTGTCTTGATCCTCGCCGTGACCCCTATATTTTGCCGTAACCCCACTTTTCATCAAATTTCTCCTTGTTTCATATCTGTCTTTTGATTGGGTCTCATCCTATATATGATCAATTCATGTTGTGTATGATCAATTCAACTCCCTTAGGAAGTCTTCCAAGGGAAAGGAAGTTTTAGAGGGCAGTTCAAGGGGGATACCTCCTTGTCATCTACACCTCCTCCGAAGCCTCCATCTCCCCCGCATCCTAGATTTCAGAATATCGGTCTTGCTCTCAAATTTCAATGACACAATTTTAAACTCATGCCGTGTCGAACTATAGACCCAACTTTTATCTATGAACACTGTCCAACAATACGACAACGAATTGAATTTTATAATCTTCAACCCATATTGCATTTTGAAGGACCGATCAACCTTGATTTGGTCTCTGAGTTCTATAGTAACATGATGTGTGGAGCGGGCACTGGGTGGAGCACGGGGTGGCGGACCCGTGTTACCGGTATTGATCTTGATTTCAGTCAAGCTATTTTTACTAATTTTCTCGGCTGTCGCAGATCAAGCAATGATTTCTTTCTCTATCCTGTTCCTCCTAATCCCCTTCCAGTTCCCTTCGATGGAGTGACTCATGATTCCATCTACGAGTACTTCCTAGGCCACGCCAGGCCAGGGGGTTCTGGTGAGTGTACCCGTGACTTCCCCACGTTTCCTGCTCTTTGTCTCTCCCCTGTTGACTATGTTTTGTTTAAAATCATCACCAATTGTCTCCTTCCCACTACCTCGAAACATCTCGATGAGATTTGACTGTTCCACTGCTTGATGCTTTACGGGTTGCATCAGCAGCTAGATTTTGACCCAGTGGCTTCGGTTTACTTCTCTATCATCGTACACAGTATACCTTCATCCCAGTCGGTCTATATGCCATTCGGCCACATCATCACTGCCTGGCTGGCGTCGGTTGGCATCGATGTTTCACAGGGTCGTATTGTGCCCATGACCCGACAGGACTGCCGCCTGGATCATCGGATGCTTGCTCAGTCCGGCATTGTTCTCGGGATCGAGGGGCTGCGGTGGGAGGATCGCAACCGAGTGGGGGAGCTGCCGCTAGCAGTTCCTGACCAGGGAGCATCAACTATTGCTGCAGAGTATGATCAGTGGCGCCGCCATACATTTCCAGGGGACCCTCCTTCGGGCAGCGCTGCACCGGGATCGACTGATGCCACGATGGACGACCTTATGCGCGATGACGGCCCTCCCGTTGACACTTGAGCTTGGATGTTTATTGTCTTATCATGATCTGAGTATTTGACTATGATACTTTAGGGCTGTATGCCCTCTGACTTTGTTGTTGTGACCTCGAGTCACACATATTTTGCTACTTGTTCGGATGTTTTCATGCTTTGACTTATCTACTTTTACCTGCCATGCTTATCTACTATTATTGATGCCATGTTGTTTATATGCCTATGATCTGCATGATTGATCCATTGCCATGTTCATGCTTACACTGCCATGTTTCCTTGATGCTTATGATTATTATGGCATGCTCTGTGATCTTATACTTCATACTCATATGATGCATGTGTTTGCTATGTCTTGTGATATCTTTTTCACATGAGGTCGTATGATTATTCCACAAACTATCACATCTTTGTTGATTTGGGATACCCCTAGGGTTGAGGGGGAGTTTGTTTAAAACTTAACAGTCCCTCTAGCTCCTTTTCGGTGTTCGACAAAGGGGGAGAGTGTGGATTGGTTAAGTTTAGAATGATTATGTTGTAGGGGGAGGATCTGGATTCCCCTATGATTCTAAAGTTGAAAAAATATTGATTGAGATCCCTAAACTTAAAATCGGATTGTCAAACAACAAAAAGGGGGAGATTGTTGATGCAGTCTGGCCCTGATTGCTGTTTTGGTGTTGACATCGATTTTAGTTTAGGTTGATCATGTTGATTATGATTAAGTCCTGATCGGGGATCAGGCATGGTATGGAAATCCTAGTCTGGAGGGCTAGGTGTTGGAAAGTCCTGATCGGGGATCAGGCATGATATGGAAAATCCTAGTCTGGAGGGCTAGGTGATGGAAAATCCTAACCTGGAGGGTTAGGTGTTGAAAATCCTAGTCTGGGAGGCTAGGTGTTGGAAAAGTCCTAATTCGGAAGGGTTGGGTGAAAAGTCCTAGCTTGGAGGGCTAGGTGAAAAGTCCTAACTTGGAGGGTTAGGTGCAAATTCCCATCCTGGAGAATTAGGTGAAAAAGTCCTGGCTTGGAGGGTCAGGTGCCTAGCTTGGAGGGCTAGGTTGGATGACGTTCTAACTCAGAAGGGTTGGGTGAAAAGTCCTAGCTTGGAGGGCTAGGTGAAAAGTCCTAGCTTGGAGGGCTAGGTGAAAAGTCCTAACTTGGAGGGTTAGGTGCAAATTCCCAACTTGGAGAGTTAGATGGAAAATCCTTAGCTTGGAGGGCTGAGTTTGAGTCTCTGGATCGGTCTGGTGATCGATCAGGGATTCTGGCACGCTGCTCCTTTGTGGATCGGTCTGGTGACCGATCCAGCGATGACTGATCGGTCGGGCGACCGATCAGGGAGCACACGGTGAGGTTGGGAACCTACTGTGTTGCTCCTGATCGATCTGGTGACCGATCAGGGAGTATGCGTTTCACCCATTGACTGGCTCCTGATCGGTCTGGTGACCGATCAGGGAGCGAGCAGTGAGGTTGAGTTCCCTTGCCTAACTGCTCCTGATCGGTCTGGTGACCGATCAGGATCACTGTGCAGATCGTTCCAGAGAACGATCAAGTGTCGCAGGTTCCTCTCTATAATCGATCAGGACGGAGCCTGATCGGTCTGGTCAGGTTCTGATCGGTCTGGTGACCGATCAGGAGGCTGCCTGATCGGTCCGGTGATCGATCAGAAGGCTTAGCCTGCGAAACTCAAAAATCGCACAATATAAGGGTGGATCGGTCCGGTGAACGATCCACGACCTGGGATCGGTCTGGTGATCGGTCCAGGAGAATCTCAAAGAAATCGCGATTTCTGATTGAGCGTTGGGGATCGATCAGGACGGAGCCTGATCGGTCTGGAGCCAGTCTGATCGGTCTGGTGACCGATCAGGAGGCTCTCTGATCGGTCCAGTGACCGATCACTTTAATTCAAATTGCATTGTCAGACGCTCTGATCGCGTCTGAACACAACCGATTCGCTGCCACTTTCCTCTGATATTTGATATGCTGCTTGATTTGTTGCTCTAATACTCTGATTGAGTTTCAGGTGACAGGGGAGGATTCAAACACTCAAGGAGAAGTCAAAGAGAGCTTTCCTTGGAGCAGGTTTATCCCTTTCTCCACACAGGTTGCAACGGCTGGATGCAGGACTGAAGCTGCTGACTGAGGCTTGGCTGAGGGAGCTCAGGAAGTTCAGTTAGGGTTCAGTGTAGCTGGCGCGTTGGCAGTGAGGCAGTTGTAGGCTGCTGGAGATGAGATCATCTGTCGCTTGGCGGAGAAACAAAAGGAACAAGAGTTGAAGTGTTTAGAATCGGAAATTGATTGATCGAGTTCTTCAGTTTTGTGCTTCTACGTTCCTGCGTTACAAGCTTGCTGTTCTTGAGTTCTTCAATCATTCTGAGCAAGCTATTGAGAAGCAATCATCATACTTGAGCACTTGAAGGAGAAGACAAGAAGCTTGGAGTCCGACAGTGGGAAGACACGGAGAAGGGTTCTTGCGTGAGATCGCCACTAGGTGGAGCTCAGGGAAGCTTGCTGTGTTTTTGTCCTTGCTAAGTGTTTGAGTAAGATCCTTCTTGTTGTTTCTTTGCGCTTAAACTATATCGTTATTTGAAACACACTGTGGAGAGGTTTCTCCACCGAGAAGGAGGTTGCTTCATATCCGGTGATTACCGGGGCTTGATCTGCCGACGATCAAGGGATCGCCCACCTTAAGGGCACGCCAAGGAGTAGGGGCAAGTTATCCCCGAACCTTATAAAATCTCCTTGTTAGCGATCTTGCTAATCTTGCTAGTTAGGTTTTGGTTTAAGTTTCTGCAAGTTTTATTTTCATACTTCCGCTGTGCTATTAATAACTTCAAGTGCAGAAATTTGATAACTCTTCGAAGAAGAAGTGATTGGCTATATTCACCCCCCCTCTCTAGCCATCTCGTTCCCAACACATGCCATCCTTCACGCATGCCTCGAAGTCCGTGCCCATCAGCTCATCGTCCCTGCTCTCCAAGGTCCCTCAGATGCGCACGCAAGCCTCCAGCTTGCCTCCATGCCATCCTTCACCGTACCGAGGCCGTCCAGTCAAGTCCATATGTGTAACCTGTACAACCTGCACACTCAACATACACATATAAGTACACAAGGGTAAACCTAACTTAAACCCTTTGCCCAAACATCAAAACCTATGGTCACTCCGGACCATCTTGGGGTCGATTGCTCCAACAGAACTAGCCGAAGCTACCTCGCCACATCCTAGACTAGTTAGACCAAAGTTTCCAAAAGAGTAAATTGAACCTTAATTAATTCTTAATAATTTAAACCTTAATTAATTATTAATAATTTAAATTTTAATTAATTTTTATAAATTTAAACCTTAAGTAATTCATAATAATTTAAAACCTTAATTAACTCTTAATAATTTTAATTAATTCACAACAACTTAAAATCTCAATTATTAAATCTTAATTAACGATTTAACTTTAATCCTTAATTCAATAAAATCCACGAACTAAATTCTAATTAATTACCTTCAAATATGAAACTTAATAAAATCCTACCCAATTGAAACATTTAACTTAATAATAAATTTGTCAAAGTAGGTTGATATATTCGCGGGTTCACACGTTCTATATCAAATAGAGAATTTGATATATTATTTGAAACCTAATAAAAATGATTTGACATGATTGATATATGCATATTTGTCATGCTCATGCATTTATTTTTTTTAATATGTCATTCATGCTAGTTAATTTTTTGTTTAATTTAAAATGGATAGATAGGAAAAAGATTGGTTGATTCTTGCCCATCATAGTACTAGGGTGGCGCGAGATAATAGTACGTTAAGAAAGCTTGGTCTAGGAAGTCAGGAATGGTAAGGAGTACCCAACCTGGTCGACTTAGCTAAGTGGAACTAGCCGAAGCTACCTCGCAACATCCTAGACTAGTTAGACGAAAGTTTCCAAAAGAGTAAATTGAAAGTATTATTTCCTTAAAAGGCTTTGTCTAAGGAAAGGGTTGATGATCCAATAAGGCTACGGCCAAAGAAGACCTTTGTGCCTCGCCAAGTCCTGGAAGCCAATTATTGAAATTTACTTCTAAATTACTAATTGTTAAACTTGAATTTAACTCAAGGACAAGCAATCTATAAAATTAAAAATTGAAAAAATGATTTAAGCATCTCACAATACCCATAAGGCAACCATGTTTGTTTGTATTACGACACTTAGGATGGGTGAGATGTTAAGGACTAATTAATTGACAAATGTCTTTCAAAATATTTTCAAAATCTTTAGGATATTTTCTTAAAAATCTATTTTCAAAATAATGTTTAAACATAATAATGTTTTAATGAATCTCATACTTATTTGGGTGCTTACCTATAAATACATATTTCAAAAATTCTATATATTTTCGAAGGTTGTTTGACCTACACTTAGACACAAACCTTCTAGGTCAACACTAAAGTCGCTTAAGACACATAGGTAGAGGTCCTTGTAGTTAATTAACAAGGGTAGATAGATGGTGTTAGGTTCTGGGGGAGTCGATGTTTCTTTTGAAAAATTATTTTTCAATAATTATTCTTTTCAAAATTATTTCTTTTAAATTTTTTTATATCTTTCAAAATGCTTTTCAAAAAATTTATTTCAAAAAGTTATATGCATTTCAAAATATTTTTTGAAAAATACTTTTTCAAATACTTCTTCAAATACTATCATATTCCTTCAAAAATATTTTTCTAAAATATGCGTTAATTGTTCTTATGATTTGGATAAACTCTAAAGACACATAGGAAGTTTCCTTTATGATTTAAGGATTTCTAAGATTGTGTCAGGTTTAGGGGGAAGTTCAAATTAAAAGAAACATTGAGAGTCTCAAAATCCCTATACTTTCAAAAACTTCAAGGTATTGCTTAAATGTTTTAAATGCTTTTCATTTGAATCCAACCCTAAGACTCAGAGGAAGATCAACTTGTAGTCAACAAGCTTCCTAGGACTGTGTTAGGTTTAGGGGGAGGTTCAAATTAAAAGAACCATTAGAGGTTTCAAAAATATTATATTTTCAACAACTATCTTTTTAAAAAATATATACTCTTAAAAAACTCTACTTTCGAAAATCTAATATTATCATTTTCCAAAACATGTGTTGAAAAACTCTTTCATCTTTACGAACAGTTTTTGAAAACATTTTCATCCTATTGAACATCGTCGAAATTCCTTAGAAATTTTTTTACTTGAGTTTGGAAAATTTTCTAATATACTTAGGAAAATTTTCCTTGTAGTCAACAAGGTTTCCTAGGATTGTGTCAGACTGAAAAAGAAACCAAATCAAGAAATCTATTCAAACTATATGTTGAAAATATTCATTTATGGAAAATCCCTAAGACACATAGGAATTTTCTTATGGTAAACAAGATTCCTAGGATTGTGTTAGACTTAGGGAAGTTCAAATTCTTTTTAAAATTCATATATTATTGGTGTAATATTTTTTAAAGTACTTAGTGCCTTTTAGAATATTTTCTAAACAAGTACTTAGTTTTATTTAAAAAAGGGGGAAGAGTTTTCAAAATCATTTTTTCTAAAAAATATCTTAAGTATTTTCAAAAAAGGGGAGAGAGATTATCTTAAAAGGGGGAGAGAGGCATAAGTTAAATTTTTATCGAAAATCGTATTGTTGGTGCAAATTTTTTTTATCCTCTATTTCCTTTTGATGTGTGACAAATGGGGAGAGAGGCTTAAGTTAGATCTTTTTTTTCAATTTCTCCCAAGTGTTAAACCTAGAACCCTTAGACTTAACCTAACTTAAGATTATTGTCAAACATCAAAAAGGAGGAGATTGTTGGTGCAAAGAGCATCAGTGATGAACAGTCATTGTCTAGGGTTTCAATGTTTGACAATATACTAAGGCTAGTCAAAGTGATCATGGGTTAAACCAAACAGGACCTAATGTTTGGTAGGATAAACCCAGGTTTGATCAAGTTTGACAAAGGAAGGGTTAGTCAAATAGGACCTGATGTTTGGCAGAACTATAAGTGACAATATACCAAAGGTTTAGCCAAAGTGATCAAGGGTTTAGCCAAACAGGACTTGATGTTTGGTAGGGTAAACCCAGGTTGACAAAGGCATAGCCAAACAGAATCTGATGTTTGGCAGAGTGAATAGAACCCAGGGTTGGTCAGGTTGACCAAGGGATTAAACCGAACCGGACTTGAGGTTTGGTATACTTACTTGATTATGGTGAAAGAAATCCTAGTGAGTGAAGTTAGGCGGCAGAAATCCTGGTGAGTGAAGCTGGGTCCTAGTGAGTGAAGCTAGGTGTACGAAGTTTTGGTGAGTGAAGCTGGGCACGAAGTCTTGGTCCGGGGGACTGAGCACTAAGTCCTGGTCGGGGATCGGGCAACGGAGTCTTAACCAAGCAAGGACTACGGATAGAAGTAGAGACGGGTTGAGGTTAGGCGTCTCGAGATCCGGGAGTCTCGGAGGCCGAGCACGATGTCCTGGTCGAGGATCGGGCAAAAGACTCAGCTGAGCAGGGATTACGAACAGAAATAGAGACGGGTCGAGGTCGGATGTCTCGAGATCTGGGTTCTCGAAGGCTGAGTGAAAGTCTAACCGGAGGTCCCGGTTGGCAAAAGATAATGTCTCCAGGGTGGAGTTGGTGAGGACGTGTTCCCCGAGAAAGGGAACATTAGGCGTCGATTCGACCTAGGGTTTCGGGTGACATCCAAAGTCAGAACCAATCAATTAAGGCTAAGATTATTTGTATGTTTGTCTTGTGTTTGTTGTCTTGCAGGTACCTGGAGTTGGAGGCAAGATAGGAGAGCAAACATAGGAAAAACTGAACCTGGGAAGAACCTTCCTGGGCGCCTGAATGAATCAGGTGCCCAGTAGGGTTGGGCGCCCTATTTCAGAGCAGCCCCTCCCAGGCACCTGGTAAGCCAAGCGCCTGAGGCTTCCCAGGTGTCTAGGAGGCTCCCAGGCTCCTGGGAAGGCAGTCTTATCCCTGGGCTAGAATAGTTGCTACGGAGAAGTTTTGACCACACATGGTAGGCGCCAAAGAGCCCTGAGGTGCCCAAGAACGTAGTATAAATAGGGATTCGACCCCTCACTTCAAGCAATCAAGTTTTCCATCCGCTAAAGCAATCTGTGTGAAGAAAACTCACTAAAATCGAAGCTCTACGACCAAGGAGGCTCCAGGAGGAGGTGTGTTGCACTTCGAACTTCCGGATTGGCCGGATCTTCATTTTTCGTTGGTTTGCTTTTTGTTTACAAGTTCTATTTAATTTATTATTCTTATGCTTGTAATTCAAAACTGTAAGACGGGTTTCTCCACCTCCGGAAAGTTCAGAAAGGAGACCACTAGTGGACTCAGCTGATTACTTAGGCCTTGGATGTACTGACCCTGGGGGGTTGGAACCCAAATAAATCCCGTGAGTCTTTGCTGTGTCTTTCTTCATTTTATTTTATATTTCCGCTGCATACTAACTCTGATAGAAAGACGAACAACGAAGTTTTCCAACGAAATTTATGAGTCGATATTCACCCCCCCTCTCTATCGACTGGCACCGATGCTACACTAGTCTTTCAGAATAAATGATGTTCAAGCCCATCAATTGATCAACTATGAAATATTTTAATATATTCATAATTACATATGTAGAGATGCTCAGTAGTTGTGATCCAATCACAAGTTTTCTCATACTATGAATTGTATTATGAACATTTAGTAAATGAGTTTAAGATTCAATCATATATATATAAAGTATGTACACTCAAATAGTAAACTTTTATTTATCCAATAAATAGTACATTCCATAATGTGATTGTCTTAGAATATTTCTCAAATATAATAGATTCTTCAACAGTTATTGACCTCCAGTGCCCTAACTTCCTTTCAGATGGACTACTAGTGAGAATGTGGTATCCCATATAGAGATTCCCTTCCGTCAATTATATAAGATCAACAGAAGTAAGCTAAATGTAAGATAGTTTTCCTTATTGCACGCAGCGACAACTCTTCTCCACAATCATCTCTCTACTCTCTCTCACGCACACACATTTCTTTCTCTCTCGTACATTTCCATGGGCTTCATTTTCAGCCCAGAGTTTACTTGACCGTTAGAGGGACCCCTTTGGCAATGTCAACCCCTCACTGATCTACTTTAAGTTGCATGCCACTGGGAGTAAGTTGGAGGACAATCAATGTTTCCGCCTCGAAGAGAGGAGGAGCCTATGAAATTGGTGTGATGGTATCTAGAGTTACTCCTAAGCACCCGACCTTGCTTCCCAACCCACAAGTCTATTTTTTCGAGCACCTCGACTACCCATCTCCGTCCCCAAGTATGTAACATTCATCTAATAATGTCCCATTCAAACTTGGGAAGGTCGCTCGGAATCGACTTCTCTCGAACACTAGGTGTTCAGTGACCCCCTCAGACTCGGGAAGCCCAATCGTCTATCAGCGGTAGCAAACTACTCGGCCTCAACCCTCAACAACTCGTTCACACTTGACCAATAGCTTGATAGTCTTTGACAACTGGCGCAGAAAGGGACACCTAGCCAACAACTTTGTGGGGATCAATCAAAACCCCGCATTTGTTAGAAATAAAAAAGATCATGGAATTAAAAGGATAGAAGGTATCCCCATTGGCATGAAACCTTTTGGGTAGAGCCTAAAAATAAAACCATAAGTACTTAGGCTCAAAGTGGATAATATCATACTATTATGTAGATATTTAAATTCCTTTTGGTCCCAACAATTGGTATCAGAGTGAGATTTTTCTTTAATATGCCAGGAATGCCTTCTATGAAGTTTGATGGAACAAGTTACTTCGGATTATAGTAGAGGAGGGTCAAAGACTTGTTGGTGCAACAAGGCATGGTGAAGACGCTAGGAGAAAGGAAACCAAAAAGTATGGAGAGATCAGATTAGGAAGAACTTCAGGAGAAGGCAATGGCAATAATCAAACATTGTCTTATGGATGATGTGATATACCATGTCATGGACGAGGAGTCACTGGTAACAATTTGACAAAAGATGGTATATGTCAAAGTTATTGACAAACAACTTGTATCTTAAGCAAAAACTATTTGGGTTGAAGATGACAAAGGGAACCGATCTAAGCCAACACATCAATGTATTCAACTAGATTATGAGCAATCTGAAGTAGGTTGATGTGATGATCGAGGACGAAGACAAGTCGCTTTGTTGGGCTTTCATCAGAGGAAGAAAGCAAGTGACGAAGTTTCTCAAGAAGGACTTGTGGTGAATAATAACCAAGAGCATGGTAGGAGCAAAACTCAGTATGAATCAGCAGCGACAAGGCCCATTCTAAATCGAGAAGGAGAAGGTAATCATATGCTACAAGTGCGGAGGCAAAGGTCATATAAAGAAAGATTATCCAGAGATAAAGAAATATGTTGCAGAGAACAAACGAAGTCGACAAAGTCTATAAACTGTTGGTTTTCGGTTGCATCAGAGGAGTTTCTCTCCATATCCCTGGATTAAAATTCTATTGATTAGAACTAATCCGGATGGAAAGAAAACTTTCCGAACGACCTTTTTCATCATCATGCTATTCGAATGAGTGATCGCTTGAATAAACTTATTGTTTAAGCAATCTATCTCCTTTTATCGATTAACCACGGAATAGATGTTGATTGGATCGTCGGTTCTTGTGTTTATCTTCGAGATCCATGATAAGAACAATAACTAATACAAGAATGAAAACAAAAAAAGATTTATACCTCTTGTTTTACCTCTTGATCTTCTATTGTTTTCCTATTCTCTTCTTGGACGTCATGTGGGTGACAATCTTCCAAGAAACGAAGCCACCAAAAGTCTCCTTCTTCTTTCTCTTGCTTGCGCCAACCACCAAAAAAGAAGAGTCTTCTTCTTCCTTGCTTGCGCCAACCACCAAACCCTAGCCATTCCTCCTTGCCCCGCCTCCTCCCCTTGATGTTGTCGCACGCCTTAGGAAAGAAGACAAGAAGAGAATGAAGGGAAGAAGAAAGAATTCTTCCCTTCCCTTGACCCTAGCCGAGCCTCCTTCTTGGTGGTGTGAGGCACCGCAAGCCCCAGGAGAGAGAGAGAGAGGGGGAGAGAAACGAAGAGAGACTTAAGTTAATTCTTTGGGCCTTGGTTCATGAAGGCTTATGAGGTATTTAAAAGGCTACAATAGGGACCATGAGGAGGAGTTGATTTTGGTCTCCTAACGGATCCTAAACCCGACCCGTTAATAATAACCCGCTCCACTAATGGGTTATTATTGAACTACCGCACCAACCCCATAATTAAATATGGGTTCCACCATATTATGTGTACATAATCTCCCCATGTTTAAGATATCGCATATCCACTAATTAATTAAATTACTGACAATTTAATTAATTAATATCTAACTCCATGAGTAGTACAACTCAACCTTATTATCATGTCAGACCAAGTCCATCTGTAAGATTTACATGACAATCTGTATGAACTCCTCAAAAGGGCACATCATCTTAAAATAATTAGGACACGATTTCCTTCTATAATCAACGACACACCATATAAATAATATTATTTCTCAATTTATCGGGCCTATTGATTTAACGAATAAATCTCGTCCATTGGTAAATTAAAGAAATAAATATTAATTATATGTGCTCGTTATTATATCGGGATTAAGAGCATATACATCATAATAACCGAGGTCTTGTTCGATTATATAGTCAGTATAAATCGAACAACCTCAAATCTGTCCTGCTCAATACACACAAAGTGCATTAGTGTAATTCTATAGTCAAGATAGACTAATACCAAATTACACTATAATCATTCTAATGGTTTGTCCAAATCTATCTCGGTTGTGAGCTACTACTTATACTTTACAAGGAACTGATGACATGATCTTCTGTGTGACACCACACACCATGTTACCTTCAATGTAAAGTATTGGAAATTGCACACATATATCAAATATAAAAGGCAAACACATGACCATTGTGATTCTTATTCCAAAATAGATGTTCACCAAAATCTAGGCTTATAGTATACATCCTAACATAAACATAGTTGAAGAAAATTTAGAGAACACTGATGGAGATATGCTATCAGTTATGTCAAGTTCAGAGCAGCTGACAGATGCATGGATCTTAGATTCTGCATGTTCATATCACATGACTTCAAACAAGGAATGGTCTGATACCAACAAGGCAATGAATTCTGATTTAATATTGATAGAAAATGATGTTTCATGCAAAGTCATTGGCATAGGGAACATTAGAATCAAGATGTTTGATGGTGTGATCAAAACTTTTCATGATGTCAAATACATACCCGATCTAAGGAACAATTTCATCTTACTAGGCACACTAGATGATATTGGTTGTAATTATAAATCAGTGAGCGGGGTGATGAAAGTTAGCAAAGGAGCTCTAACTGTATAAAAGGACACAAGGTAGTAGGGAATATCTACAAGTTGATAAGGATCACAATTATAGGTGGAGTCGCCTCAGTGGAGTCTGAATCATAAAATAGAGTTTTATGGCATATGCGGTTAGGGCATATGAGTGAACGTGGGATGCTGGAGCTTCGTAAGAGAGATTTGTTGAAAGACGTTAAGACGTGCAAGCTTGAATTTTGTAAATTTTGTATCCTTAGGAAATGGAGCAAAGTACAATTCAAGACTGCAACACACAAGAATGAGAGGATTCTGAACTATGTATGTATAGATCTCTGGGGACCAGAGCATCATGTGGAGGGCACTTATATTTTGTGAATTTTATTGATGATTACTCATGAAAGGTCTGGGTATACTTCATGAGTCATAAGTCAGAAAATTTTATGAAGTTTAAACTATAGAAAACTGAAGTGGAGAATCAGATGGAAGGAAAATCAAATACCTTAGGTCAGACAATGAGATTGAGTACACGAATTCAAAGTTTTAGAAATTTTATAGCAGCATAGAATAATGAAGCATTTCTCGGTTCGTAGGACACCTCAGCAAAATGGTGTGGCAGAAAGATTGAACAAGAAAATCATCAAAAAGACAAGATATCTCAGGCTGAATGCAGGGCTAACAAAGAATTTCTAGGCGGAAGCGGTAAACATGACATGTTATCTCATTAATAGATCACCATGGACATCACTAGAAGATATAGTATCAAAGGAAGTATAGACAGGGAATCCAATAAATTACTTTTATCTTTAAGTTTTTTGATGTCCAACCTATGCATATATCTAGTGAGGAAAGATCAAAGTTGGATGCGAAGTTAAAATAGTGTATTTTTCTAGGATATCAGAAAGGAGTTAAAGGCTTTAAGCTTTGGGATCCAAGAAAAATAAGATGGTGATCCGCAGAGATGTGGTGTTGGACGAGAAGGTCATGCTACAACGACTCAAGAAGAAGGAAAAGAAACATCACAAAGCAACAAGAAGAAATATCTTGTGTAGGTGGAGCTAGAGGTTCAGGACTCTGATGATTCTAGCTCAGAGCACACAGAGCGTCGCACTATAGCTGGTGGCAAAATGAGATGAGTCATAAAAACACCCACTAGATATGGATTTGAGGACTTGGTGTCTTAACACTCATCACCAATAGCGGTGACCCTACATCTTTTTAGGAGACCATATACATCTCTAAGAAGGACAAGTGGATGTGTTATGGCGGAAGCGATAGAGTTGTTGCATAAAAACTAAACATGGGATCTAGTGGAACTTCCTGTGGGAAAACAAGGTGTAGGGTGCAAGTAAGTATTCAAGAAGAAGGAAGCTTTATGGTTTACAGGGTTAGTTAGAGAAATGGACATTCACTAAAGTGGAGTCAAGTTGATATGTGATAGAGTGTTATCTATTTAACAAAGAATCAAGTGCATCATGCGAGAACCAAGCACATTGATGTGAGGTTTAACAAGATCAGAGAGTTGATTAATTTTGAGGAAATTCAACCTGAGAATGTTCACACCGCAGATAATGCTGTAGACATATTGATGAAACTAGTGACAGCAGAAAAGTTCAATCATTACTTAAACTTGATCTATGTCTCTAGATGCTAGAGGAAGAAAACCTAAACCCAGAGTTCCAAGTGGAGTTTTGCTCAAATACTCGTGTTCTTCGAAGGGGTGAATATTCGCCAAAATAGAGATTATTGATAGGTGACTCATATTTGAATAAAAGATGTTATGAAAGAAAAATCTATTAAGATTTTTCCAAAGAAAAAATCTGTTACAGTTTTACTGTTAAATATGAGAAATTAAAAACTCAGTTTCGGACAATGTTCAGGATGATGTTAGGGTTTTTGGGAGGTTGGGTGAAACTGTGAGGGTTTGATTACTTAAAAATCTAAAACTTACTAGGTTAAAGTGCTTAAAATCCTAAAGAGGAGGGTGTGATCTGGATTGGCTAAAACCTAGGGGTCTTT
This sequence comes from Boesenbergia rotunda, assembly GCA_024364735.1. Taxonomy (NCBI): domain Eukaryota; kingdom Viridiplantae; phylum Streptophyta; class Magnoliopsida; order Zingiberales; family Zingiberaceae; genus Boesenbergia; species Boesenbergia rotunda. Next base: position 109,190 of record JAGFNQ010007230.1, on the reverse strand, counting down.
TTACAAAAGGACAACAATTATATCCTCTCCTTTCTATCTTCTTCCTCCCACAATCACAAACCAAACCACGCCCTTTTCCATCTCCTTCTCCCAACCTATTCTCCCCGACACATCACACAGCCGATTTCTCTCCCAGTCTCGATCTCTTGCCTCACCATCGTCAACATCGTTGTCGGCCTTGCCTCGGTCAAGAGCGAGGATGATGAACTCTTTGCTATCGTTGCTTGCTTCACCCTCTCCGTCGCTAACTCTGATCTTAATATCGCCTTCGCCAGTTTTGACCTAGCCGCAATCAGACTCCGATCTTGGCCCTAGCCCTGGTCACGAGCAGGTAAGGTCTTTCTCCTTTGGGTTTTGGTTTCTTTTCCGGATCGTAGCAAGCAATCTCATCCAAAACGACAACCCCTTGACCACCTTGTGTGCCTAGCCATTCATCCCATTTCTAGCATCGATCCGGGATAGGAGTGGCTGATCAGATGAGAAGAGTTTTGTCTGGAGTGCTGTGGTTGCTGATTCCAACAAATCAAAATAGGGGAAAATGAAGGAAGTTTGCATGCGTAGTGTACTCAGGTAAGAATTGTTTCCTTTGGTATCAATTTTGGAGATTGATACAAAATAGCATGATGAATTTCTTCGAGGATACAAAATAGCTTGATTGATGGCATCTCTAATTTGGAAGGGTTGTGATGGTGGAATAGGATTTTTTTCGATTTTGTTTCTGCTTGGTTCTATAAGGTAGTCGTGGGATGGGTGAGAGTTGATCAATGTGGTTTTGGTTATATCATGTGGGTTGCTGTAGTGAAAGATGCAGATTAGTGGTTGAAGGATCTTGTGATGAGTTTGTAATGGGTTGTGCTCCACGAACGAAAAAAGTGGAACCGCCACCTTAGCGGCCCCCTAGTCCCGGCCCCATAGGTTTCCAGAGGAAGGCAAACCACGGTTATCACTGATGTGGTGAGGCACCTGGGGTCGAGGGAATTAATGCCAGCATACCAGGGTTTTATCCCCGTGCGCAACTGGCGACCCTCGAACCTGTGACCTCGACGAAATTAGGTGGTTTCTTTAATCTGGAGATGTGTCCTTGCCATTTGCTGGATTAGGTATCACATTTGTTTTGAGGGATCTTATTTTGGTGTTAATCAACTTGTGGGTGTTGGAGATTAGTCACACCACTTGGATGCTTAATCTAGCTTGATCTTGATCTGATCAAGGGATTGTTAAGGTTCTAACCTTAATTATGAGGAATAATTAGAAATTAATCATTTAATTAGAATTAATTAAATGAATGAAACAACTAGGATTGGACCTAGTACGATTTAGTAGTTAGTTTAGCTAATTACTACCTGTGTAAATAGCTAAACGTATGTATCAACTATGACATTGATTGATTGGCCTCGGACGTTTGAACGTAGAGGTTCCTTCTTGGACACAAACTTCACTCTGAAGATGAGTACCTTCTGACTTCTCTTTAGATATTGTCAGGTTTCTATATATGATTTATTTTATGAATAGCAGTAGGATTATACATTTATCTGCCTTTGATTTGCTTGCTTGATACGTATTGTTTAACCTTTGAAATACTCAAAGTTTATTTTCAATGCAGTCTTAATGCTTCATACCCTTATTCTGTAGAGTATACACGTGTGTACATATACATAGAAGTAATTGTGTGTCATATGATACTTGACATTTGTTGATGCCCTGCATTGCCTAGTAGCTTATTTGTAGGATATGATTCATGTTTTCAGACCTGTACATGTCATATTGAGGTTTGATTGGTGGATGTTGTATGTGTTAGTGTCATGCACCATCTTTGTACTATTGCATAACTAGTGACCTTGGACTCCCTTGTGGTTGAGACGCGTCATTAGTCATATCAAAATCTGCACATACTACCACTCATAGGTTAGTAGTACTATTAGGAGGGTGTATCCAGTTGCCCTGTCAGAGCTCCACTTGGCCGCTCACGGGTAGTGGTTTTCGCAGTGTGGTAATAGACAGGGATCCCTCAACTTTCAAGTGATACGAGGAGATGAGAGCGGTGCTCCCGTATATGACTTAGGGTAGGAGGGTGTCCTCTGTCAGCATCTTGTCCACTCGGTCACTGAGGAGCAATGATTGTCCATACAGTGGTCATAGCCCTACCCTGAATTGTGTACTCCGATAGCACCCTCATAGTGGAGATGAGTTGATGGCTGACTGGCGTCAAGGGTGACCATGTCATTGATGTGCGTGATGCATGGATTGCATTTGTTTGTGCTTGCTGCATTTGATTGTTGCATATATTTAACATGCGTATATAGGTGGTATTATGTATCTGGTCCGATGACCTTACATTGCTCGTGTGACACGAGCTCTTATGGTCAGGAATGCTTATGTATACGAGCTTACTTGTGGAGGATTTGGGTTTCCGGGGGTTTATGACCTTTCTACCCTACAAGTGGGATTGATACTGGTATATTACATTTATTAGTTCAATTTGCATATTTTGATATTTCATGAGACTGTATTTACTTGATTCTATACTGTCTTGTATAACCTTTTTATAATTATGCATATCTATCTGTATATACCCACTAAGTCTTCCTGGACTTACCACCATTGGCTTTGTTTTATTTTCAGCCTGAAATACTTAAAGTCGCCAGGAGAGAGAGCCCTATCGCTAGTCCCACTTCCCCTCGGGTTGATTTCATCTTGGTATTTATATTTACAGATGTTTCATTTGCATTGCTATCCTATTTTGTGGATATGTATTTGTGTTTTGTACTGTTTGTGTGTCCCGGAGGGGCTTATAGTGTTTTTGATGTGTCATAAGTCATACCAGTATGCGGCTTTCATGCGATGTATCATTATTCCTTTCTTTTCTATTATTATTACTGGTCATGTGGGTCGAGGACATTGTGTGGGCATGTAGGCTGTGTATTATAGATTCATGTTGTCCGTCATATAGGAGAGGTGATATTCAATTTTCGTCGAGCATTCGACTCCTCGGGGCATGACATTTACTGGGTCTATGTTTAGGCATTATTTATAGGGGTCATTGTATACCTATTTTCATAAGGATCAAGAGACTAATGTGTATTCTCTTGTGTAGAGAGAATTCTAATAAAGTTTGTCTTTTCGTGGAGTAAGCAGGCCGTCAAACCACGGCAACTCTTCTTCTCTCTCTTCTTCGTCTTCCTCTTGTTTCTCTTTCTCTTTGTGACCGGATTACTCACGGAGTGATCTAGAGGCTCGGAGAAGGTCAGATGCTCCCAGGGAGACCCAAACGTTGGGAGTAAGTCAAAGAGTGACAGGATGCTCGCGGGAAGACCCGAAGTAGGTCAAGAGTGACCGGATGCTTGCGGAGAGGCCTAGACCAATTGTGGTCCTTCGTTTGAGGAGAGAATTTTTACGGTCAACTAAATACCCACGTTGATTCACTAAAAAAAATTCCAGCCTTACCGACGGAATTTACCGACGGAATTCCATCGGCACAAAGCATTCCCGACGGAATTCCGACGGAAAAAATATTGATGGAAAATTATTCGACGGAAATATTGGTCTGTCGGCAAAAGAAACGTATCGACAGAATTTTTCGTCGGTCAATACCGACGGAAACCCGACGGAAATACAACCCCGTCGGAAAATACAAAGGTCGGGATGGACGAAGATTACCGACGGAATCTGAGATTTTGTCGGCGATCTATCGTAAGCCCAGTTCGATATATTTCCGACGGATCTTTATTCCCGTCGGTATTCCGTCGGAACGTAATAAAAAAAAATTGATTAACGGTAGAAAAATATTTTGATTGGCAAAAAATCTATATGACAAAATAACATAATTTACACAATAAATAATCATTGACAAAAAAATAATATATTACAAACGACTAGTTTGAAAACAATATTTTACAAGTCTCCAAATGCATAGCAATTAAAAAAAGTACAATAATACATGTTTGCATCCAATCCAAAATACTATAAACATTTGATAAATGAAGTTCGCTCTCTAAATGTCACAATACAAGTCTACCAGCAGTTGTTTGTCATCCAATCTTCTAACCTTCCTTAATGTTTGTGACGATAACACCTGTAAATCATCTGCACCATGAACGATATTATAAGGATTCCTCTAGCCAGAATGATATTATAAGGATTATATAATTAAGCTTAGAATGCAGGAAAGAAATATCATGTATCCCAAAGAATGAAATATTGAATTATGATAAATCTAACAAATCCAAAGAATATGATACTCCAGAACATTAAATATATCTAATGAACCTGTGCATACTGCCTTTTCCACCGGCGCAAGCTTATCACGATTCATCTGCCAGAATAATAAAGTTTAAAATGCAGTAGCACGTGTTGTACTAATTCTTTGAACAATCAAACCAGGAACAGATGACAAAATATAACAGATTAGATTAATAGAAAGTATATGTGTAGCTTCAACAATCTGACAAAGAAGAATATGTCACAATACATAGAAATTATTATGAAAAATCACACAAACAAATGAAACAAACTTGATAGATCAATTTAACCAAATGAAAAAAAACCATTTGAAGCATGTGAAGAAGACATCAACAACATGCATGGGTTTTAATTAAAGCAGGAACAAAACTTAATGCAACTCATCTCAAACTTATATGATAAGCAGCAAGCAAAAACTAATGATAAGCAGCAAGCAAAAACTAATTAGACCTCTGGCTTTATAACTCACCTATAAGGATGTCTAGATGTACCTATCCAGAGTCCTGAAAAATAAAAATATAATTTATTAGAGTGTAAATAATGAATAAATAAATTTAACATAATTGAAATAAAACACATGCCATAGTTTAACATATACCTCAAAAAATTCTACTCGTCCATGTCTGTTGGGTCTTGAGTCTCCTGTGACTCAAAACCGTGTTGCGATGGTTGTGTTGGAGGAAAATTAGCTATGACCGCGTTCATATGGTCCACCAAAGCTTTATGCCTCCGTTCGTCCGCCGCTCTCTGCCGCTTCTGAGCGGTTATCCAATTATTCATCCTCTGATCCATGGAGGCAATTTGAGAGCGCAGTTCATGATTTTCCTGACGTAAAGACTGCATCTCTAAAGAAGCGGACGAAGAGGCACGGCCCTCGGCATCCTCAGACGATCGAAGGCAACTTTGGCCTGTGAGCCAAGCCCGTAGAGGGTGGAGTTTTTTGTCCGTCTACCGACAACATCATAGTAAATCTCATTCAGCTGGTTGGTGGATAATGTCTGTGGCTCCCCCCCCCCTCTATCGAGGGCTGAGATGCCTCGACCACTCTATTTGTTATTTGATCCTGTAAAAAAAAATTATCGGATTAATATTGAAATTAAATTATCAGATTAATAAAGATAGAAACAATTAAATATATAATAAAAATAAGAATTGTACGTGTATGGTCTGTGATCGAGAATCGACAAATGACCCATCTTTCTTCTTATGAGTCTTCAAAAATATCTCCATACAAGTGGGCTGGCGAGCACGATCTCATTCCTATTTATAAAAATTTATTAGAACCAAATTATACGAGTATGATAATTGATAAATATAAAATTTACTTGCATAACTTTGAATTTACTTACCAAGTCCATTGTATGCTCAACAATAGACTTCGATCCAGATGAATGCCGGGCTGTTCCGGTGCTCGGGCCACCTGGCTCTGTATTTCTATTGGCACGAGCCTTCTCAGCATTTTCTTTCCATCTTTCTTCAGCCCAGGTGGCCGTCCATACACCCCAAGTCTCGGCATCAACATATGTCGGTTGCGTCGCCTTTTTCCTCAAATAATACATATGGTCACGGTACAACTTGGCACAATAAGAATTCCAAGTAATTTTAAATTCTGCCTCGTGACCGTCCTCCCATGTATATTTTTTCTGCAATACAATTTATTAGAATAGTATGTATTAGAATAGTAAATATATTAAATATACTTACGACAAATTCATTGTAATAAAAAGTTTTCATCTCCTCGTCTACATGTCTCCATGTAATGCCAGCAGCGCAGACTCTTTCTTTAAATTTGCCAGTAATATAACTGGATACTCGGTGGCCTTCAGGATAAAACCTGCATATAAATTATATTAAATTTTGAAAATTTATAATAACTAAACTTAAATTAATAATAATCATAATTACTTACGATTCTCCAACGATTTTCAGAGTCTTGTAGCCACGGAGTACAACTGGCTGCTGACCTGGCTGCTGCTCGTCCTGCTGCTGTGCCATAATAGTATCTGCACACAAAAATTACTATAGATCATTATAAAGATTGGAGACATGATCATATAAATAAGAGATAAAATGAATACATAACTTACATGATAAACCAAAAAATATTGTATCCAGTTTTATCAGTAAGATCACATTAATCAATAGTAGCATCTTCTAAATATTCATCGCTAGACTCTATTAGTTCAACATTTTCGTCACTGCTAGACATATCTCCATCATCTATATCCTCGTAGGTGACATTAATATCTACAAGTAATTGGGATGTAGACTGGAGTTGAGAATCAACTGAATATCTCTCTACATAATCATTTTGCATTGCATCATGATTTAGTGAAGTGATGGTGTTCGGCATTTCTATAGTTGACCGAGCCTTCATTCGACAAACAGACATCCATTGACTAGATCTTCGTCTCCTCGTAGGGTATTCAA
>JAGFNQ010007230.1:0-102402 GCA_024364735.1 Boesenbergia rotunda | reverse complement strand
TTAACATAAATTAGAAGATTGAATAATATTTCTTAAAACTCAAAATTTATTCAATTAAAATTGATGTAACTTACATATATTTGGAACCCATAATGCAAATTCTGTCTCTAACTTTGCTGCTATTTCACTGGCACCAAAATATGGATTTTGCATATATAATTGTTGTTCGTATAAGCTGCCAAAGAATTTATTAGATAATTAAAAATTTTAAAATGCTCATTTTAACATTTTCAAATGAATGTAAATTTTATTAGAGAAGGTAACTTACTTTATATATGGTTTGACCTCATTACAGTTTAGAAGTATATATGTCCTGACAGCATGGTATTCCTGTTCAGTTAACCATCTAGATGAAGCTCCACCAATTGTCTTGCCAGGATACTTGAAAATAGAAAGCATCGAAGGGTCGATCGGCCGAGCATCATCATAATTTCTTGGACATTTGCGATGTCTGGTTTTTACATGATCAGCAAAATAATATGAGCAAAAAGAGGATGCTTCTTCAACAAGATAAGCATTACTTATTGACCCCTCAACCCTTGCTTTGTTACGAACATTATTTTTCAATTTCCTCAAAAATCGTTCAAATGGATACATCCATCTGTACTGAACAGGTCCAGCTATTTCAGCCTCGTATGGTAAATGGACTGGCAAATGTTCCATTGAATCAAAAAAGCTAGGAGGAAAAATTCTTTCTAGTTTACATAGTATTAGAGGAATGTCTGTTTTTAGACGAACCATATCATCCATCAAAATACACCTTGATGTCAGATCTTTAAAAAATAAACTCAATTCTGTGAGCGCTTCCCAAACATTCTGAGGAAGTAAGTCATGAAAAGCTACTGGAATAAGTCTTTGCATAAACACATGACAGTCATGACTTTTCATTCCGAACATCTTTAATCTATTCATATCGACGCATCTACTCATATTAGAAGCATACCCATCAGGAAATTTTATTTCTTTCAACCAACTACATAATGCTTGCTTTCCATCTTTGTCCAATGTATAACAAGCCTTTGGATATCTATTAGATGTTTCATCCTGGTGCAATTCTGGTCTGTTAACTAGCTCTTTTAATTCTTCACGTGATTTTGCAGTGTCTTTAGTTTTTCCAGGGACGTTCATCACAGTGTTGAATATATTATCGAAGACATTTTTTTCATCATGCATAACATCTAAATTATGTCGAATTAGCAGATACTTCCAATAGGGTAGCTCCCAAAATATACTCCTTTTCTTCCATCCACACTTGCACATCCGGACAATGTACTTGTTTATGTCATCTGCACCAGGTTGAGCAACTGGAAGAAATCCATAACTGTCAATTTTTTCAATAATATCTTCACCTGAAGCAATGACTGGAGGAGATTTGCTGACTATTACATTCTTTAGGAAATTTTTTTTATTTCGCCGAAATGAGTGATCAATGGGTAAAAATTTACGGTGGTTATCGAACCAAGAAACTTTCCCACTGCAAGGTAATGAAAATGCATCAGAGTCCATCATGCAATGTGGGCATGCTAATTTTCCCGATGTACTCCATCCTGACAACATCGAATATGCTGGAAAATCACTGATTGTCCATAATAATGCAGCATGTAATGTAAAATTAGTTTTAGTTGCAACATCAAAGGTCAAGGACCCTACATTCCATAAATCAGTCAACTCAGCAATCAAAGGTTGGAGGAAGATATTTATCTTCTCTTTAGGATTGTTTGGACCAGGAATCAGTATAGTAAGGAACATAAATTCATCTTTCATGCACATCCATAGCGGTAAATTATATGGTGTTAATATAACTGGCCAAGAAGAATATTGTTGTCCTGATTGACCAAATGGTTGAAATCCATCTGCAGAAAGTCCCAATCGCACATTACGTGGTTCCGTATTAAATGAAGGAAACACACTATCAAGATGTTTCCAGGCAGGGGAATCACATGGATGACACATTACACCTCCATCGTGTACATGCTCATGATGCCATATCATGTGACTAACTGTAGCAGTAGATGCATATAAACGTTGAAGTCTTGCAGTCAATGGAAAATAATACATCACTTTCCAAGTAATTTTTTTCTTTTTCTTCCCGGGTATGCGAGTAAGAGGCTTATAACGAGGATGACAACATATTTTACATTCACTCAGTTCATTATCTTCATTCCAAAATATCATGCAGTTATTGATACAACAATCTATCTTCTCAACTGGCAAACCTAAACCGTTGACCAATTTTTTGGTATTATAAAAGCTATCAGTCATTATGTTATCAGCAGGAAGCAACTCAGACATCAATTGACATATGTCATCGTAGCATCTTTCTGAAAAATGATGTTCTGCTTTCAAATTTAATAATCTTGCAGTAGCTGAAAGTTGCGAATGACCAGAAGGAATGTCTTCCCACAATTCTCTTTCACTGGCCTTTAACATTTCAGATAATTGTTGATATTCTTGTGTTGGTATATCATCTACATGAGAAAATTGAACAACATTGATTGCATCCTCAACCATTGTTTGCATTCCAATATTAGTTGTTGTATCAGGTGCAACAACATTTATATCAGATGTTGAACGAGCAGAAGGCCCAATTGGTTCGTACACATAAGGTTCTCCGTGACAATACCAATTATAATAATTTGGCACAAACTCATTTCTACATATATGAACTCTTACAGTGTCCTCATCACGAAAAGCTCTATTTCTGCATTTTTTGTGATTACACGGACATCGTAATTCCGAACCATTCAAACATTCAGGATGACTTTTAGCAAAGTTCATAAAAGTTTCCAGCTCAGAAACAAAATCATCTCTGATAAATCCCTTATCTAATCGATTGTACATCCAAGCTTTGTTCATATACATTTTTGCCTAATAAAGAGTAATTCAGTTGTAGGATGAGAATATCAAACAAATAAAATTAAATTAAACCTATATCAAAATTTCATATTAATTACATGTCATAAATAAACTACCAAGGTAACAACTAGCAAGATAACAAGTAAGATCAATGTATATAAACAGTGAGAACACGTACTAGTAAGATCAATCTAAGTAAGACCATTTATAATAAATTACTAATTTACACCAGATAATAATAACAAAAATAAATTTTATTAATAACAAAAATCTAAGTAAGATCAATCTAACACATAATGTAAGCATTGCAACCAAACTAAAAATAAAATATATACCTTAAATCAAGTGCACGTCTGGAAGGGAAGCAGCAACTGTAGTTACCTATATAAGTACAAATAAAATAATATTAATAACAAATAATGGAGTATTAAGGTAACAACTTGGCCAGCCGGAAGCCAAATTACTACGGCAACCGCCCGAGATACGAACGGACACGACATCATCCCAATGGGCCGCCGGCCCAAATGGCCAAGCAGCGGGCAAAATGGGCCGCTGGCCTTCCGGCAGGCCCAATTGGGCCTGCCGGGGTTGCGGAGCTGCCCGGCCGCCAAATTGGCTTGCCAGAGTGCCAATTGGCACGCCGGCTAACCATCTGCCAGCCAGGGTAGGGGTGCCCCCAGGGCCGCCGGCGTGCCCCCAGGGGCGCCGGCGTGCCCCCAGGGCCGCCGCCGTGCCCCCAGGCCGCAGGGGCACAAAGGGGCACGCCGGCGTGCCCCAGGCCGCAGGGGCGCGGCGGTGTGGGCACAGGACCTGCACCAAACCCCTGCGGCCAGCAACGCCTCTCCTGGCCCGGCGGCGAGACCATGGGACGCCGACGACGCTTCCCGACGAGGAGGATGATGGACGGAGAGGCGCTTACCGACGAGACGAGGAGGAGGATCGAGCGGCACCGACGCGAGCGAGGAGAAGAGTACGCGTGCGTGAGGGAAAAATCGACTGTGACCTAATTTTACCCATGGTCACCGACGGAATACCGACGGATCTAATTCCGTCGGTAAAATTTTCGCGCAGAATATTTAGGGCACTTTCGTTAGGTGCCGAAACCACGTTTCCGACGGAACAGTGATTTCCGTCGAAAATTTCCGACGGAAAGCACTATTCTGTCGGGAATTTCCGACGGAAGCCCTGTTCCGTCAGTATATTCCGACGGAATTGAAATTCTGTCAGGAAAATACCAACGGAATGAATTTCCGTCGGTAATCCTGAATTTTCTTGTAGTGATATGACCTAGTCAATCTAACTAGATCTATCAAATCAAGTGATTCAACTACATTAGGTTAGTTTAAGTTGGCAGATTAGTCCAAATTGACTAGTGGATAAATTAATTCAAGATGGTGATCGAGTGCATTCAAATTGACTGGCAAGTGAGTTAGTCCATCCAAGTTAGTTGCACCCAGCACTTTACTTGCGTTACTCGACCAACTTAAAATCATCCTAACAACATAAAACTAATTTATTTTTAAACCTTTAATATGCAAGATTAATGGAAAACCAGTATGAAAATGCACACAAAATTAGAAATTGATCGTTCGAGTACACCCATAATTACGGAAAATATCATGCAATAATCTAGTTGTTTTTTCCAATATATATTTGATTTAATTTCGAAGTTGCAGTTGTTGAGGAATTATAGAAAAAATAGATCGAAGAACAAAAGTTTTATTTAAATAAATTGAATCAAACGGTTTAATCGAAACGATCGATAACAGATTTATGGTTAATTGCTCTATATATATAATACCGGAAGACTACGTACTTCATGTTTCATTGCACCACCATCAACAATATTTCTACTTTTTAATCAGTTCTCCCCAATGGATCCTTCATCTTCGATGGCCGCCGCCGCAGCCGCCGTAGAGGACGTTCTGGTGGATCTTCCGTTGCATTCAGTCGTCTCACGTGGACATCGTATGACGATAGTGGCACAGATCCAGCAAAGTCGCAGGATTCCGGCGGCCATAGCCCCGCCCCGATTGTCCATCTACTTCTCTCTGCGGGCGATTCCTCCTCCGATGCACCCGGACGAGCTTGGCGACTTCACCTTTAACAGATAATTTGGCCTCCTCATGGAGAAGCGGGCATGGGAAAGCGAAGCACGGACGATTTTGGAGTATGTGGCGGCCGGTCGCGTGGAGCCTGACAACCTAGACATTTTCACACGAGCATTCTGCTGGTACTGCTCCTTCGCCATCTTATACATGATGGATCTTGTTTCGAAGGAGTTATCTTCCGTCATTATCGTCCACACAAATTCTTCGGCCATCATTGGCCTCATGAACATCAGCGACGATGACGATGACGATGAGGACGACGACGATGACGACTATGAGGAGGAGGAGGAGGAGGAGGAGGAGGAGGAGGACAGTGACGATGACGACTACTACGGCGTGCTCAGGCCAGCATCTGCGTTGGCAGTGGAGGCTCTCAAGATGGTCACTGCTGAGGAATCCGACTCTTGTTTCATATGTCTGGAGGGTTTCGGGATGTCGGCTCCAGTTTTGGCGATGCCTTGCAGTCATCTCTTCCACGAGGCGTGTCTGAAGCAGTGGCTGGAGATGAGCTGTTCATGCCCTCTCTGCCGCTTCTCGCTTCCTGAAGAACAGTAGTAGCTCGAGGCGCTGTTTAATTAGGGTTTCATTTGCTCCAATTGTGATTAAGAGCATGTTCACGTCAGGCATTGTGTAAATATTTTTGACTTCGTGATTAATTAGTAGTTTTTTTTTTTTTGCAAAATGTTTCTGTTGGATTTTACGCATTGTCATGCCAAACTACAATACTTACATTTCTTGTTGCTAGTTTTGTCGGTTGCTTTGCTTCTTTTTGGATCTGCTTTATTCCAACTCGAGTAACATATATAATAATTGAATTAAGGTGGATGATCAAATATTTTACAAGTAATTGATCCGATCTTGTAAAAGGATCCGATCAAATATTTTTACGCATTGTCATGGATCTTTTTGGATCCGCTACGAATTTTGCTCTGTCAAAAAGCCTACGCTAAATAGATTGTCTATGTGGGATATACAGGTGATGGAGAGAGCGACGTAATCTTAATGACATGAGACATCAAAGAATCAAGCATTAATTACCCTGCACGTGCATGTCATTTTGCATTAAACAAAGCATGGAGTGCTTTGATGAGAGCATGCAGCGTGGCCACGCTAGCATTTGCCTAGTTACGATTTTGGGGCCAAGTATGAGTTTAGTCAATCAGGTCAACACTTCCTTCGACTATACTTGATGGGGAGACTTGTGATACGAGAAAAATCAAAGTTCCTCACATAAGATAAGTCCTAGTCAAATGGCTAACATGGACCTACTGGAGGGCATGTGGTCGTAAGACTCCCAAGAGCAGTAGACTATTCACGATACGAAATGCTAGATCAATCGCTCGGCCTGCAACTCCATACGGTCGCTCGGCCTGCAACTCCATACGGTTGCTCGGCAAGTCATTCCATGTGGTCGATTTGTCGACAGCTCCATATGGCCAATTGGTACTGTATCACGTTTAACTGTAGATTGACTTAAGACATCAACCTCGATACGCTTACATGCACCCAAACATCCCCGTACGACTACGGTCCGCCCATACACAGACTATCGATCGGCTGATATGCTCCTTTTCTTGGATCACTTTAGATGCCTAAGTTGGAGCCTAATCAACTATCTCCCATGGGCCTCAACTCAACTATTCTATTAGGTTAATTGAGCCTCCTCCTTTGGGATCTCTCCATTGGGCTTCCAGGTAAGCGTCTTGAAAGGCCGCAGCTTGTCACCTCGATTAATACCAAGATAATATCACCATGTCACTTCCTTAAAAACTGACCTGCTTAATTCCCTGACAGGATCAATTGCTGAGTGAGTTTGCAAGCCCAATATGCGGCTGCTTAGTGGCCCAATATTCTAAACACTGACATGCTTACGTTATCACTAATCTCATCACTTATATGTCAATCCTTGATGTAACACCTCTGTTACATTGAATGTGACACCTTGACGGTGGAGACACATATATATAGGTGTTCATTCTCCATGGTGTAGGTATGTTTAGATTCTCATTCTGCTTCTACTTCTCCACTTTTTTGTCTGACTTAAGCGTCGGCATGCCTGTGTCGGGGACCCCTAGCCTTACTTCTGACTTCTTTCTTGGTTTTCTTCTTAGGAGTCTTCTGGTCGGTGATCATCCGAGCTTAGCTTCAAGTTTTTGATCAATCTACATTATTATTGTGTTGACTCACATTGATGACACGCTGCTCTTTATAAATCAAAGACGGAATCAATTATAATTTAATTTTGATTCGGTTTGGTTTAACTTGTGATATGTCACGGTTGATTGATTTATTGGTGTTATTCGCTACCTTCTATAATTAATCCTTCCTGATGTATTTTATACATGATCTAGCTAGCTAGCTAGCTAGCTACCGATTACTCCTTAATTAGCTTGATCTCAATTTCTCATCTAAAACTATTAAATTATATCATGGCGTTGTTAATATAAGGATTTTCAACTAATGGAAACTCCTCCTGTAAGTCACTGTACTGATCTGGGGGGAATTCATATTGCTCAATCTGCATATCATCGGTTTGGAATTCTAGTACACTTGTAATGGGTTCTAATTCATCTGCATTCCGGATTTCAATTCCTTCCTCCCCACTCCAGGTTGGCTCAATGAATTCAACAACTCTTGTAGAAGAATTCAAACTCTCACATTCTAGAAATTAGTTACTTCTTCATTTAGATCTATTGTCAAATTCCTTGTAATTTCTGATCCATTCCCCGTGACAGCATTATCATCAAGAGTATTTCATATCTCGGATACAATTTTGTCAACAACATTATCATCCCTGCAATATAAATTACAATTACATTTTGCAAACTTTGAAAATCATAATCAATGACCTAGGAAGGCCTGAGGGCCTGAAATAAAAATATTTCAGTCCCTGTGAGGGCCTGAAATCAGTATATTTCAGGCCCTTGGAAGGCCTGAAATCTTTTGATTTCAGGCCCTCACAAGACCTGAAATCAGTATATTTAAGGCCTTTGGAGGGCCTGAAATCTAATGATATCATGCACTCCCAGGGACTGAAATCCTTTAATTTCAGGCCCTCTTAGGGCCTCATATGGTAAGATATCACCCTTAGGTCGAATTCAAGCATTTATTTATCTTAAGTTTAACAAATTTCAGAGAGCTCTTATTATGTAACGCATATCACCCTTAGTCTCCTCCAAACATTAAAATTGTAGAAAGAGTTGATAAGTATAAAACTAGGTCTGATACCATATCAAAGATGACATTAATCATACGCACATTACTATTTGTATTTGTTACCAATCTGTTGTTTGCTTTTTCTCCTTCACCACCTATCTTTCTCAGTTGCCTTGGTGATGAATTGAGTTGTGCAAGGTCGAAATAAATACGTACCCTCGTGATGATTCGACTTGTGCAAGGTAGTAATATATATATAGGCTGAGAAAATTTCCACTACCTGCCCATCCGAACCACAAATTATTTTTTTACTGCAAAAGTGGTTCGGATGTCTCGAAAATGTGAATCAAAAAATGTATTTTGTGGCGGGAGGGGTATAATAGGAAGTTCACTTAAAGAGCTGCGTCATTTGGTAAAATACAAACCATGGTACGCGAATTGGTAATTTCCAATTCTTACGTACGTCCTTTGGTAAATTACCGAAAAAAACTTTATTAATTATTTTTTTTTTCACGAGTTAGCTAGTACATGTAGCGAGCTAGCTTCTCATCGAGAAAGAAATGGTTAACTTGATGGAGAGGAGTTCAATATGCATGAGCCTGCAGTTTATTGATGGCAAAGCTGAATTATTTGTCCCTCGCGTCACCATCAAATAAATGTACTCATCGAGTTTGTATTTAAGTTCCGTGATGTACGTAGTTCTAGCTATGTACAGAATACAATATTGTCGCAAATTAAGGATATCAAATTAGCAAGAAAGAGTTAGCTTGAAATAATTATTCTGTTATAATTGATCTAAAATAGATTTAATACGATCTTGATTGAAATCTATGGAGGTTGATCGGTATGTGGAGTGCAAAACTCCTGGAACAACCGAATGAGGAACTGGATCCTTAAATTGCTTGAAATAGCCAAACAGGAAATTAAACCTTGAACTGTCCAATTGATATTATACGACCGATAAATTATGACCACCATGTATTTTAATCTATTGACCATGGGACTTTAATTTTTACAGGCTCTAATTATTTGCCGTGTCATAATATTATCCTATTAAAAAAAAATAATTAACGAGGTTTTTCCAACCAACCTCGGGCGACCGGCCCGGTCTCACGGAAGTTTCCCATCGGCCGCTAAGGTAAATCGGGAAGCGCTCGCAGTAGGCGGTCTAGAAGTCCAGCGTCCCAGGATTCGCGCCTCATTTGAAGGAAAAATTCCTACAAATACGTCATAGCTGGGGATTGAACCATGGATACCTGAGAAAATGACTAGTCGCCCTACCACTGCACATAGCCCCGGAGGCCATAATATTATCCTATTGAACCTTATTCAGTTAGATTTTAATACTGTTAAAATAAGTATCAAAATAATCTGGGACACTTGGTGAAAAATACGTAAAGAGGGGCAGTAATTTTTTTTTTTTTTTACACATTTTCATTTTTCACGGAGCATCGTATCAAAATTAAGTTGATTAATTCTACGATGTTTGGTCAGTCCAATTACTATGCTAAAATTAAAGTAAAAATAATAAATTATAGTAAAAATAAAATAGCTTATAATTTATCGTAGACTTTAAAATGAAAAGGACGATCTCGAGAAACCTGGGAATAGATTTAGTTTCCATTTTATTTTTTTAAATTGTTATTATGTATTGGATGGACAAGTAACTCTTACTTTATATCTGTATCGGAGAAGAAAAAGAAAGAATGAGAAAGGAAGATTACCGATAAAAATGGAGAAGAATGTTTTTTGAAAGTAAAATCATCATAAGAAGAAGAGAGTGAGATCATTGACCATATCGATGAGATAGAAACCCAGGGTATAGTTTGATTCGGGGCGACGGTCGAAGACCGCCGATGGTGTCTAAACGATAATCGGGCGTGTGCATATAAAGTGCTACATCATGCCACGTCATGCCACATGATTCACTATGATTTTCATTCGTTCATTTTCACTCTCCCTATCATTTTCACTCTCCCTATCATTGCTCGAAAAAAAATATGAAATGACCGACTAAGGAGGGGAAAAGAATTTATTAATTAGATTTAGAAAAATAAAGTATCAACATGGGAGAGAAAAGATATGCTAATTTTAAAAATTAAATAAATAATTAAAAAATTTAATTAAGATTTTTTTAATATAAATAATATTAGAATATTAGGACTCTTTTGGCCGAATAAAATAAGTGTCTACCTTGAATTTTTTTTTCTTCCGTTCATTTCTGTTTATTTATTATTTTTTAGTTCCGAATCCGTAGAATACAATAGACTAGTAATTTGACTCGCTTACCAATCAACGTTACCTGCGTGTTATGCTTAGTAGGAATCAAACACTAATCATAATTCCTAATTTAACTGATTTCATTTTATCCGAATTATTAGGAATCGAACGGTAATTCTAGTTCACTAACTCCCAATCCACACCCATTACTTTATATATATCTAATGCCGGTAGATTACGCTTCTACCGCCGCTTCATAATCAACCCCCATCGATGGAGCCTTCACCTCCGACGGACACCTCCCCCGTCCCGATCGACCTTCAGCCTTGGATAGCCTTCTCAGGCGGCTTGGAATTGCGTGTAATGGTGCGGGCACATGTTATGCTAGATCGCCTGGTTCCAGCCCCGCTCCGATTGATCGTCCGCTTCTGTCGGCGGACGATTCCTTCTCCGGAGCACCCGGGAGAGAGCGCTGAATTCGCCATCCACCAACCTTTCCACCTACTCATGCTGGAGCAGGCATGGGAAAGGGAAACACGGCTGATGTTGGCTCATGTGGCGGCCAATTACGTGCGGCGGGCCGACCTAGATCGGCTTGCAGATGTGTTCTTCGATTACACATCCTCCGCCGTCCGTCGGCTACCCATGATGCGTGCTGTTTTGATGGAGATATATTCCGTCATCTTCGTCCCCGCCGCGTCTTCGGGCGTCAGTCGCCTCCTGCTCTGGCTGCCTCGGGAGGTCTTTGCTCTGTTTTCCCAGAGCGAGGGCCGCAACAACGCCCACTTCAACGACAGAGGTTCCAGGCCAGCATCTGCAGCGGCGGTGGAGGGTCTCAGGATGGTCGCCGCTGAGGAACCGGACTCTTGTTCCATATGTCTGGAGGATTACAAGATGGCGGCTCCATTGTTGGCGATGCCTTGCAGTCATCTCTTCCATGCGGCGTGTCTGAAGACATGGCTGGAGCGGAACTGTTCGTGTCCTCTCTGCCGCTTCTCGCTTCCTGAAGAACGGTAGTAGCTCGACAGCTCAAAGATCGGCGGCGACTCCTCATCGTTCATATCTCATTCATTAGGGTTTCGTTTGCTCCAATTATGATTAAGCTTGTGTTGCTTTGTCTTCCTCGTCATACAAATTAGTTTCATTCGTCTTTATTCATTTTTAGACTATGGAGAACTTCTGTTGCTAGCAGAAATCTACAAGACTATGTTTGCCATCATTAATATTACGTACATAATTTTACTATTCTTGGAATTATTAGATTGTATCTAAACGTAAATCTTAACAGCTGTTCCAGATTTAATCCGATTCATTTAAGGTTTTTTTCCCTAATAAATAACGTAGCTTACAATGCCAATAAATTAAGAATTAGTTAACATAATACAAATTAAACCAATGGAAGTGAATCACTCGTTTCATTTTAGTGAATTTTTTATACGCACGATCGGAGGGTTCATTGATAGATATAGTTATTTGCTAAATCTTCTGTCAACATATAGGCACAAAACTTTTTTTATGTTTTAAAGTTTTACCTGCGCGCGAATGACTTGTTTTATTTTTCTAAATGGAGGATGAATGATTTTATTACCCTTTTCCTTACCATTTATGCCTGAGGTTGGCACGGTAAACGGTTAGATAACGGTAATTATAACACATTTATTAAACTGATGCTAAGTTTATTACGATCTTGAAATCAGATTGCCATTAAAATTCTTGAAGCTGTCTATTTCCAATTATATGGAAGATATGAATCCAACGGTAAACAGAATTCAGTTCATTGATTTCATCATGTGACATTAGAGCCTCCTTATATACTCGATCCTCCATCACGTGTCTCAGAGCTTTCCACCACCTCCTCTTCTTCTTCATCTTCATGGAGCCTTTAGCTTGGAGCATCCACGCAGACAGCTCCGCCCCGTCGACGGTGATTCCTAGGCGGACAGCTCCGCCCCAATTGATCTCGCACTTTTGCCGGCGGAAGATTACTTCATCCCACGACGTCGCCGCTGAGCACGCCTATTTCATCACCCCAGCCCTACTACCACATCAACCATGAGCCCACCTGGGAGGAGCAGACGCTACGAATGTTATCCTGCATCGCGGCGAATCAAGTTCAAACTTCAAAGTAAAAAAAAAAAAAAAAATCTTGGGTACAAAATCAAAAGTGAATCCCAAATTGTAGTAACTGTCAAGTAATTATTAGTGAGTTTAGATTTTAGATTTACAGTCTACACTATGTAAAAACTACCAGATAGCAACTACAACATGTTTAGGGAGAGTTTAAAATTTCAATCGTATAGAATTAAGTTACTAAGTAGCTACTATAACATGTAGAAACTACCCAGTAACTACTATGACGTGTTTAATATAAGTTAGGACTTAAGATTTATAATATTATTATATTAAAAATATATATTATTTATTAACTTGGCCAAAATTATTTAAACTTCTCAAAATCACTTTAAAATAATTGTAAATGTTATTATGTAGTTACTACAACCCTAAACACATAATAACTTTAGGATCGTTTAGAGCAATAGATAGGGTGAATTAGGGATGATAATTTTTCTTATGGATTCGAACTTTTCTAGGTCCATCAGTGAGTTTTCGTCAAAACCCACTGATGGACCTACGATAATTGAATTTTTAAATACTTGATATCACTAGGTAGAGTTAAGCTAGGAGAAGGTAATTATGATGTCAAAACTTAATCCTAACCACTAAAAATGATTTTGTTGTGTCGTGCTACTTGACACAGAATAATGCATCATATAGAGGTTGTGCATTTCCTATGTGTTATTCTACCTAGGAAGTTGAATAATTTTAGCACTCCCTGGATATTTTAAGGAAGAGGGAAAAAAGTTGAAAAGAAATAAGTTTGGTGTGCTCCTGAACTTCATCCCCTAGAAAAATCAATTGGATTTCATTTTAGTCCAAAGAAGACCTGAAATAAATTTTTTTCAGACCCTCTTTGGGCCTGAATAAAGGTCTACTCTGGATACTATGTTAATGGGCTCAAATTCCATGTGGCACAACGAGATTCACGGAGATTAACATATCATTTTGGAGATTGTGTTAAAGGATATATAGACAATAATAACACAGACTTTGATTACTATAGTAGATTTGAAGAAATCATAGAGATTGAATATCCTACATTACCTATAAAACGGTGTGTGTTGTTCAAATGTTCATGGTATGATCCGACCCCAAGAACAGCTACAAGAATACATCCAAACTATAAATTAGTGGAGGTTAATAAAAATAGAAAGTTCAACTTGAACCTTTTTTTTTGGGTACAAGCGAGCCAGGTTTTTTTTATCTTGAATACCCTACGGAAATAAAGAGATCTAGTGAATGGTTGTTTGTTTGTCGAATGATGCCTCGCTCGACTATAGAAATGCTGAACACCATCACTGCTCAAAATCATGATGCATTTCAGAATGACGAAGTAGAGAGATATTTAATTGATTCACAACTTCCATCTACGTCTGATTTACTTGTAGATGTTAATGTGACTTACGAGGATATAGATGATGAAGAGATGTCCAGCAGTGAGGATCTTGTTGAACTATCAGAGTCTAGTGAGGAGAATATCGATGCTAATGATATATAAATAGTGTCATTATTGTTCATCTAATAAGTTATGCTTTAATATTGTTTTGTAATGTTATTACCCTGTTACTCACCTTTATTATGATGTGTTGTTATATATTATTTTGCAGACATTTCTATGGCAAACTAGCATGTAGTGGTTCCCCGTGGCCATCGAGTTTTATACGTTGTTGGAGATATGTAAGTATTTTTTGTTAGATGTAATTAATGTTCATATATTATTTTTAATAACTTATTAATATGTTTATTGTTTGTTATGCAATTTTACTCTAGATGGCCATAGGATTTCAAATTATATCACAAACAAATTCAAGGAACAAGCATGCAGATCTACGACATGTTGAAGCAATCGGTCCCAAGATGGTCCGGAGTGATCATAGGTTTTGATGTTTGGGCAAAGAGTTTAAGTTAGGTTTTCCCTTGTATTCTTATATGTGTATGTTGAGTGTGCAGGTTGTACAGGTTACACATATGGACTTGACTGGACGGTCTCGGTACGGTGAAGGATGGCATGGAGGCAAGCTGGAGGCTTGCGTGCGCATCTGAGTGACCTTGGAGAGCAGGGACGATGAGCTGATGGGCGCAGACTTCGAGGCGTACGTGAAGGGTGGCATGGAGGTAAACTGGAGGTTTGCGTGCGCATCCGAGGGATGAGGGCCAAAGATGAAGAGGGCACGAAGGCAACAGTCGAGGCTGCGGAGGAGGAGTCAGTCGAGTCGTGAGGATCGAGTGTTGTGTGAATGTACTCGGGAAGGGGTTCAGCTAGGGACCAGTCGACTGCCCTGGGGGCAGTCGACTGGTAGGTGGCCGGTGAGCTGGCTGAGAATTCAAACGTTGAGGTGCAATTATCGAATTTGGCTGACACCAGTCGACTGCCCCCAGGGCAAGTTAGTAGTCTTGTATACTCAGGAAGTGTCCTTGGTGTTGTGGCGAGGTTTCTCCACCCACAAGGAGCGACGAGTTCTAACCGAAGGTTATCTGGGGTTTGATCCACCGACGGATTGTTGGATTAGTCACCCGACCGGGGTGGATACCAACTAAAATCGCCGTGTTAGCATTAGTTAGTGATTTTATTATTGTTTTACTATTATTTCCGCTGTGCAAACTAACCGTGCAGGAACAAGAATTTAGCGAAACGCTATTCACCCCCCTCTAGCGTACGGAATGATCCTAACAATTGGTATCAGAGCGAGGTTTGCTCTTGATCGGACCAACCACCGAGAGAGTACACGCTAGAGGAGAAGAATGATGGAAAACAAACTTGGGGACAACATCTACACCCCACCGCCCTACGACAATGAGGATTTCGACTATTGACGAGCGAGGATGAAGAATTGGCTTAGCATGGAGTGGGAGTGCATGGTCATGCTAGAAGAGCCCTTCGAAGTTCCAAAGGACAAGCATGGAAAGAAGCTTCGTCCTAGATATTGGACTCAAGAGCAACAAGACTACTCTAGGGCAAACAAGAAGGTAATAGATGTATTAATTGATGTTTTAATTTGCCTAACAATGTTTTGAGTATTGTAGGGAATTATAAAAATGCACACAAATTATGGACCAAGTTGGTGGAATATCACAAGAACCCTACACAAACTCAAGGAGTAGATGAACCCGAGGAAGTGAGCTCAATAGGTCAAGAGGAGGAAGAAGTGTCCACATCCTCAAGTGAAGAAGAAAGTGAGAGGTCATCCACCTCATCTAGAGAAGAGGAGGAGGTCACCACCTCAAGGATTGAGGGGGAGGAGAGACCCTCACCTACACATGATCAAGAGGAAGTTTCCACTTCATCCAAGGTAAAGAGGAAGTCAACCAAACCTCAACCTTCATCAAAGCAAGGACTAAAGACCACATTGTATGCTTTGGGTGCAATGAAAAGGGACACTACAAGTATAAGTGCCCACTAGGTAAGAAAAAGGAGGTACACCCTAAACCCATTGTAAATTCCTTTAAAGCTAATGTGTATTGTAGAATTGGTGAAGCTCAAGCTAAAAGGAAGAAGATTCGATGCTTCACATGTGGAGAACTAGGGCATTATCACACTAAATGCCCTAGAAAAGGTGAGCTAAAGAAGATGGAAAATCTAAGAAAATGAGAAAAAGAAGAAAGAAGAAAGAGAAGAAGCTCACAACAAGGAAGGACTACAAGGGTAAGGGAGGTACCCTCTAACCCTAGGTTAAAAAGGAATTCGATTTCAAGTTCTTCTTTACATTTCAAGAATCATGTTAATTTCCCACCCATGCATGCTAGAACTCATGAGAATTGTTTATTTGTGCATAATCATGGATTTAAGTACAATGATAGGACTAAGGGTAACAAGATAGATCATAACCCTAAGAAAAGCATGCATCATGGTAGACCTAAGAATTGAGTACCTAAGGATCAAGACATTGACCCCAAGAATGGGAGATAAATGCCTAAGAAAATGGATAGGTCTAAGAATGTCCAAAGTGGACATATGGAATCCAAGGTTAGAGGGCTAAAAAGGGAAAATCAAGTCTTAAGGGCATGACTTGATACTTTAGAGAAGACCTTAGAAAGATTTAAGATTGGATCTAAAGGTCTAGATATGGTGTTGGATAGCATCAAACCCAACTATGATAGGTCAGGTTTGGGCTATCAATCCAAGACCTCCAAGGGCAATGGAAAGAAGTATGCTGGGAAAGCATACAATCTTAGTAAGGAGGAAAAGTCTAAGGATGGCAAGGGGATGTCATCCAAGGATAAAAAGAGTAATCTAACCAAGGACAAGATGTCCAAGGTTAAAAAGGTCAATTTTGTAGGTCAAGAATCACCGGTGGCACACCGGTGTGGCCTAGTGTGGATGGAGTCACCTAGGGAGGTGGCTAAGGCTAAGAGATCAAGGGGGAGCTCTAGGAGCCTTTGGGATCTATGGTAAATGGATCTCAATAGTTTTTCTCCCAAAGAATTAGATGAAATGTGCCAAAAATGGTTGGAAGACTTGGCTAAGTCTCAATCCTAGGTTTTGGCACATTAAATGGAGTTTTAGGGAGAGAATGGTGAAAATAAGGTTATATTCGAGAAAATTGAGGTTAAATGTGTGAATACCATGTAATTCAATGATAGAAATAACTCATGGTCAAGGATAAGAGGATACATTAAGAAGAAGGCGAAATTAGAACTTTTGGGATGAGTTTGAATGACACGTTTTAGAGAGAGTTGAGTTTCGTGCCAATATTGGGATCCGGAGTACATTTGTTTGGAAACGTATTTTTTCCAAGTAGACATTGACCCCACAAACCTGCCCACAAAATTTCATAATTTTTGGAGATTTGTAGAATTAATTAGGGATTTCTGAAATTGGGCTGGAAACCCTGAAATTCAGGTATCAGTCGACTGCCCTGGGTGCAGTCGACTGGTCTCAAGCCCAGAAACATTCTGTGAGTTTTGGGAGTCGACTGCCCCAGGGGCAGTCGACTGGTCCGTAGGCTGAAATGAAAATAGGTATATTGGACAATCAGGAATTACAAATTTGGATTATAGGATAAGGCCTTGGATTAAAATTAATGTTTATGATCTCATGAAGTATTATCTCATGACTTGATAAGACTTGGTTGATGCTTTGAAAATCAAGGAAGATTGATAAGTTTCCCTAGGTATCTAGGACTTAGAGGTAAAAAGGAAAAATTGAGGACAATTCCATGGATAAATTGATATTGGTTAGAATTGGCAAACACATGAAATTTGAGATAGATTTGAAAGTTGATACAAATGTCAAATCTTTGATGGATATTAGAGAGTTGTACCAAAGTCAAGCACATTTGATAATCTCAATCAAATCACATTTTTCTAGGATAGGGTATATCCTAGCAAGTGTGCTTGCAAACCCTTAGGAGTGTCTAAGTGTTGTTGAGTTCTTTATGGTACTAGGGGTAAGGTTGCTTGGGAGCAATCCTTTAATGGTGGCCAAGGGAGAAGAACTTGGTTGTTAGGTTGGGTAGAACCTAATTTGAGTCTATGGTGTTAAGTTGGGTAGAACTTAACCTTGGTGAAATGAAAATTAGGAGAAGGCATAGGTTAAGGGGGAGGTTGCCTCCTAGTTGCCTTGATTTTCATTTTAAAATTTTTGGGTTTTTGTGTCAAACTTGGGAATAGTGATAGATACATGGGTAGATGTATTTTTCCCAAGCAGGTATGGGTACCACAAAGTTCTCCACGAAATTTGGAAATTTTTAGAGATTTATGAAATTTCTAGCGCATTTCTGAAAATGACCAGAAAAGACTGAAATCAAGGTATCAGTCGACTGCCCATTTGGGCAGTCGACTGCCAGAGGCTGATTTGGGTATCAGCAGCTGGTTTGGAGTCCAAATGACAGGGAACAAGTGTATGGGGGTCTAGTACACTGTGTTTAGGGGCATTGGGAATTTAAAGAACCAATAATTGGGTAATTATTGGGTTCTTTTTGATGTATGGCAAAGGGGGAGAAATATTATGTTTAAGTAGGAAACCAATACCTTTGCTAGAAAGAAACCCTAGGTTTAGGGGGAGCTAAGTTTGAGAGGGAGCATGGCTGCTCCCTTCTTGGCATAAGGGGAACCTTGGAGTGCTTCTTAAAAAGCCTTTGTAAGTCCAGTGTAAAGGGGAGCTTGGGAGAAGCTTTAAAAAGCCCGGTTTGGTAGAAAATCCTAACATGGAGGGTTAGGTGGTAGAAGTCCTAGCTCGGAGGGCTAGGTGTGGGAAAATCCTAACTTGAAGGGTTAGGTGGTGAA
This sequence comes from Boesenbergia rotunda, assembly GCA_024364735.1. Lineage (NCBI taxonomy): Eukaryota > Viridiplantae > Streptophyta > Magnoliopsida > Zingiberales > Zingiberaceae > Boesenbergia > Boesenbergia rotunda. The sequence goes on along the minus strand of JAGFNQ010007230.1, from coordinate 83,716 downwards.
AATCCTAGCTTGGAGGGCTAGGTGTGTAAAATTCCTAACTTGGAGGGTTAGGTGTGGGATGTCTTGGGATAGGATCCAGTTATGCATTGCATATGCATTCATTTAGCATGGTTCTTGCTATTTACTACTATCTTGCTTCCCTAACTTAAACGGATTGTCAAACATCAAAAAGGGGGAGATTGTTGAAGCAATCGGCCCCAAGATGGTCCGGAGTGACCATAGGTTTTGATGTTTGGGCAAAGGGTTTAAGTTAGGTTTTCCCTTGTATTCTTATATGTGTATGTTGAGTGTACAGGTTGTACAGGTTACACATATGGACTTGACTGGACGGTCTCGGTACAGTGAAGGATGGCATGGAGGCAAGCTGGAGGCTTGCGTGCGCATCCGAGGGACCTTGGAGAGCAGAGACGATGAGCTGATGGGCGCAGACTTCGAGACGTACGTGAAGGGTGGCATGGAGGCAAACTGGAGGTTTGTGTGCGCATCCGAGGGACGAGGGCCGAAGATGAAGAGGGCGCGAAGGCAACAGTCGAGGCTGCGGAGGAGGAGTCAGTCGAGTCGTGAGGATCGAGTGTTGTGTGAATGTACTCGGGAAGGGGTTCAGCTAGGGACCAGTCGACTGCCCTGGGGGCAGTCGGCTTGTAGGTGGTCGGTGAGCTGGCTGAGAATTCGAACGTCGAGGTGCAACGGTCGAATTTGGCTGGCACCAGTCGACTGCCCTGGGGGCAGTTGACTGGTAGCGAGAAATCAGCCCCGAGTCCTATTTAAAGAGGACTTCGTGGTGGCTGAGTTTCTTGACGAAACTTGCTTGGATAGGGCAAGTTAGTAGTCTTGTATACTTAGGAAGTGTCCTTGGTGTTGTGGCGAGGTTTCTCCACCCACAAGGAGCGACGAGTTCTAGCTGGAGGTTATCCAAGATTTGATCCACCGACGGATTGTTGGATTAGTCACCCGACCGGGGTGGATACCAACTAAAATCGCCGTGTTAGCATTAGTTAGTGATTTTATTATTGTTTTACTATTATTTCCGCTGTGCAAACTAACCGTGCGGGAACAAGAATTTGGCGAAACGCTATTCACCCCCCTCTAGCGTACGGAACGATCCTAACACGACATGGAGACATGTAGATCATGAAAATGAAGATATTTTATTACAATGAATTTTTAGTAAGTAAAATCAATGTATATTTGATTTTTATATTATATTTAGCCATTACTATGCTAAATTTTCAATTTATAATTGCAAAAAAGATATACATCGGAGGAGGGCCAGGAGGAGATATTTAAAGCGACATGGAATAGCTATTGTAGCAAGCTTTACAAAGACTACCTCTATTATATCAGACGAAAGGGCATAAAATCAACGTATATTTCTGAGGAGATATGAAGTGCATGGATGGTCATCTGGGCTGAACAGAGGTGGAAAGAAAATGTCGATAAGGCTCGAGCTAATAGAAACACCGAGCCAGGTGGCCCGAGTACCGGAACTGCTCAACATATGTCTGGTTCCAAATCTATGGTAAAGTATGTTGTTGATTTGGTGAGTTTAATTTAATGTTGGCACAAAATATAATTTTCATTTATTACCATACTTGTATGATATTTGCCCAATATATATTTGTATACAGGAACGAAAACTAGCTTAACCGCCCACCAGTATGGAGGTCTTTGTGAGGACCCACAAAAAAAAGATGGAACATTCGCAGATTCTCGTTCTGCAGCCATCGATGTAAGAACATTACTTAGTGTTTATTTTAGTTACATTTTAGTACTTTTCATCGAATTACTTTTTAATCATGTTCTATTTTATAATATTGGCAGAAATGACCGAGAGAGTCGCTCAGGCATCTCAGCCTACAGTAGAGGGGGAGAGTCACAAACTCTATCCACCGAGGCACTTAATGACATATATTATGATGTTGTGGGTGGGCGGACAAATAACTTCACCCTCAACGGCCTTGGCTCTCAGGCTAGAGTTGAATTTGATGATTGCTTGAGGACTCCGAGGGATCGTTCCAGTTACCGTTTATCTTATTCTAGTGAGATGCATAGAATATTAGAAGAAAATCAAGATCTACGCACTCAAGTTCAAATAGTGCGAGGAGAGATGGCGGAATGGATGACCACTGAGAAGGAGAGGAGGGTCGTTGATGAAGCGGCAAGGGCCGCTGAAGGAGCAAGGAGAGATGGGAGCATTAGCAGCTTGTTACAGAAAATAGAGAACTCATGAGTCGTATGTGATCCCTCCTAGCTTATTTGCCTCATCCACCATCACAGGACACTCCAGGTCCCTCTCATCCGCCGGCTGATTAAGTTTTTTGAGGTATGTTTAATTACATATTATTTGTTAATTTATGATTAATCTATCGTTGGATGTGTGTTCTTTTTCGTATAATAAACCTTATAAAATATATTTATTCTGTTTATATAGTCTACTAATATGTTGATTTGATTTTTTTATTTCAGGGATCCTCTGTGATTCAGGTATGTTTTTACTTATCAAAAAAATATTTGAATTAAACACATGTTGTTATTCTGTTTATATAGTTTACTAGTATAATGATTTAATTTTTATTTCAGGGAACCTCTATGATTGGATATGTTTGTAGTTGTTTTTGCTTATGTTTGTAGTTGTTTGATAGTTTTTATTGTATTGGATATGCTTGAATATTTATATGATGTTTGATAGTTTGGTATAGGATATTTGATAGCTTTATGTGTAGAATGTTTGCTAGTTTTATGTATAGGATGTTTTGAATCTGATTGATCTAGCGAATGTGATGGTTTGTATATTGTTTTGAATGTAATTGATGTTGTCAATGTGATGGTTGTTATCTAGTAAATGTGATGGTTGTGAATGTGATGGTTGTGAATGTGATGGTTGTTATCTAGTGAATGTGATCTAGTGATTGATCTAGACACATGTGTTTAACAGGATTGTTGTTATCTCTGTTTGTATTTTTATTGTAAAATGTGTATATGGTATTACCTAAATATAAATTAAATCTTCAAATTTTTTTTATCTACCGACGGATTTTCGACGGAATTATTATTCCGTCGGAAAATATCGAAGTCATTTCCGACGGAATTACTGATTTCGTCGGAAATTTCCGACGGAATTTTTCATTCTGTCGGAACGATTTTCCGACGGGAAAAAAATTCCATCGGAAACTTTACCAATGGTACGAAATTTCCATCGGTAATTCTTTACCGACGGATTTCACTCCGACGGAGAAAATTTTATCGGTAAGTGAGTTTACCGACAGAATTCCGTCGGTAAATTCCGTCGGAAATATTATTTTTTTGGTAGTGTTGTCTCCATTACATCTTAATCGCTGCACAATTCCAGTGGGGGCATGTGTGTGTTTATCAAGTTGTTTGGACTTGTTGAACTAGATCGGTCATTGGCTCTTCTCATATGCCAAGTCGGTCGAAGAGGTTAGACTAGATTTGTCAATTGAATTTGTCAGTTAAGTCACAAAGACATTCTTTCTTTTTTTATATAATCTGAGTCTAAGTCTTCAATCTAATTAGTTCTGAAGGTAGATGGCACAGTCCGGTAAATTAGCCTCTAGATAAATTCGGAAGCATGAGCGACTTCTTGCCCAATAACTAACACTCTACATTTTTATTTCATCGGAGAAAAATATCCTACAGTGCTCAATGACAAAGCTAGCCTGGGTGATCTACCTGGGTTGTAGGCCATGAGCATCGACGTTCTCACCGTCACTCGGGCTACCTTCCTCTTTCTCTCATCTTTTCCCTTTCTCCCATGATAAATCTGAGTTTTTCTTCTTCTCGCCGCCATTGGGCCCCCGGGCTACAGCGGGAGTTGGCGTGAATGTGGCTCAGCCCATGCTAGTATATGCTTAGGAAATTAATTGAGCGCCTTGCCATTGCATTATGGTCGGTCAGAGGGCATAGGTGTCAAAGGCATTCATGTGACAAAGGGTGACTCACCGCTGGTGTCATAGTGAGATGAAAAGAGTAAATCATACACGATGACCAAGCTACGTCTCTAGGTAAGAGGAATTTTATTTCTCATGTGATTGCTCCCTATCAATTCGATCTTTGGTCACATGTGACAATATACAACCCAAGTACCAACTCAACTATGTTCATGGAATTAGAATAAACTAGAGTTCAATCAAACTAGACATTCGATCGTGTTAGGATAGAACAATTTAATCAAAATGGAATTGACTCATATGGTTAATCTGATTGGGTCTAGCGAAATTAGTTTAATCTAGTAGATAATTAGTTCGACTAATTCAGGATGGTAAGTGCATTCAAATTGGCCAACTGAAATAGGCAAGTGAGTTAGTCCATCAAGGTAATTGCACGTGAGACACTTTGTTTGGTTTGCTTCCCCCACTTGATTAAGTATTACTCTATCAATTTAATTTATTTGTCAAATATGTGAGGAAAAGAAATCTATAAAATTTAATATCATCCGAACAACATAAAACCATTTTTTTAAAAAAAAAATCTTCTGAAACTTATTTTTATATGGAGTAATGATAGAGAACGTGAAATTTTAGCGTGAAACTCAACGTGAATAACGTGGCACTTTTTATATGAGCAATGATAGAGAACGTGAAATTTTAGCGTGAAACTCAACGTGAATGACGTGACACTTTTTATATACACGTCCGATTGTCGCTCGGACAGTGGCGGCGGCCTCCGGCCGCCGCCCCGAACAAAACTATAACCTGGGAGGACGGATGAATCCGTCGAGAATCGGTATAATTGGGTTTCATGTTGGATTCACGTTGAATTTTTCATGTTCCCAATCATTTTTCTTTTATATGCAAGACTATAATTGGAAGCTAGTATGAAAGCGCACCCATAAGTACGGAAAAATATATCAATAACACAGTATTTAATTTCAGAACTAGATATTTATCTTACATTAATCTAGTTAATTTATTTTCGATCAATGAATCAATATCTGATTTAATCTTGAAGTTGGAGTTGTTGAGGAATTATCGGAAAAATAGATCGAAGAACAAAAAATTTATTTATCTAACGGTTTAATCGAAACATTCGCAGATTTAAGGTCGCTCTATATATAATATAATACAGGAAGATTGCAGTTGCACCGCTACTTGGATCATATTCTTGCACCACCATTAACATTGCGGATCCTTCACCTTCGATGGCCGCCGCCCCCGCAGAGGACGTTGTTCGTGTCGATCTTCCGCCGCGCACAACCGTCTCACATGGCCTGGCACATCGTGTGACGACGCGGGCAGTTGTTCGGCAAGGTGGCCGGATTCCAGCGCCGACAGCCCCGCCCCGATTGTCGATCTACTTCTCTCTTCTGATGTATCCATCTCTGGAGCCGCCGGACGACCAAGCCTGCGTCACCTTTCACAGATCATTCGACCTCCTCATGCAGGAGCAGGCATGGGAAAGCGAAGCACGGGCGATGTTGGCGCATGTGGCAGCCGATTACGTGGAGCCTACCAACCTTGACTTTTTCGCACAAAACCTCTGCTGGTACACCTCCTCCTCCGTCCGCCGGCTACACATGATGGATGTTGTTTCGATGGATTTAGTTTCCATCATTTTCATCAACACAAATTATTCGGCCAGCCGCCTGAACATCAGGGACGACGACGACGACGACCACACCCACTCCGACAGAGGGTCCAGACCAGCATCTGCAGCGGCGGTGGAGGGCCTCAAGATGGTCGCCGCTGAGGTACCCGACTCTTGCTCCATATGTCTAAAGGATTTGGCGACGGCGGCTCCAGTATTATTGGCTATGCCTTGCGGTCATCTCTTCCATGCGGCGTGTCTGAAGAAATGGTTGAAGAGGAGCTGTTCATGCCCTCTCTGCCGCTTCTCGCTTCCTGAAGAACGGTAGTTGCTCGACAGCTCAACGATCGATCGGCGGCGACTCCTCATCGTTCATATTTCATTCATTCATCCATTTGCTTTCTTCTGCTTTAGACTCCTATCTAGCTAGCTAGATGCTTTGCTTAATTAGGGTTTTGTTTGCTCCAATTATGGTCAAGCGCACATTGATGTCAGGCATTGTGTAAATTTTTTGCAAAATGATTCTGTTGGATTTTACTCAGTGTCTTTCCGAACTACCTCTGTTCCGGAATGAGTCATCGGTGGTGGCTGGTCGCGGAGGATCAGCCCTTGCGGAGGTTGCAGCGTCGCCGATGAACGAGAGGATCCTATGAGAATAAAACAAGCGTTAGGGGACACGCCGGCCAGGGTCCGGCGAAGCCCACTCCGACGCTCAAGTTAGTAAGGTAGCCAAACGATGGTGCTAAATAAAGGAAAAATGTAGAGATGAGAGATCGTAACCCCTTACTAGAGGGATAGAACTACCTTTTATACCCGAGTAGGCCGACTAATCGTGCCTCCTTTATGGCGGTCACGTCTTTGAGATTCAGGCCGCGTTCGCCGCTTTCGGTGACAGAGTGATATTCTTTTGAAATAGTCCAAGTCCTTATCCCTTTTTTTTTAGTCGCGGCGCCCAGAGCTCTCGAGGTCGGGAGTTGCGGGGACTCCACCTCCCGAGACGAGCTCAGGGTTAATCTTTAGGTTCACTATTTCCTAGAATGTTCTCGGGGTCCTCCCTCTCGGGAAAGGGGCCCAACCCTCCCGAGATAAGAGGTCCCACCAGGTCCCGACTTCTTCATCCCTTATACCCGGCCCGAGGTTTCCAACCCTATCACAAGTCCCTCCCTTCAAGTCTGATCGAAGGAAGTGTGGCTGACTGATCGGACTAATACCGGGATGAAGGAGTTGCCCTTGCTTAGGTATGTGATGCTGTGCCCGTTCCCTTCATATGCAGGGAGGCTTCGTTGAACTATATCTGCCTCGTCCAAAGTTACGAGGAGCCCCCCTGTTCGCTGCTTTCTTCTTTTCCCAGGGAAGCTTCTTTTTCAGGGCGTGACATTCTTCTGTGGAATGAGTCGAACTGCCATGAAAACTACAGTACTTGGGCAATGCCTCTGGTGGTTCGACGTCTACGGTCTCCACCAATCGACGCCTGCCAGTCCAGTGATCCTTTCCGGGTGGTAGGTCCTTTCCCCTCATCGGAGCTGGTGGCTCCTTCCTATCCAGCCGAGGGGCTACGAGGGCTGAAGCTCCGACTGGGTCCTTGCGCCAGACGTACTGCACTTCCTCTACATTGACATGCTTGACTGAGCGTCCTAGCAAGTCATCAAAACTAGCGGGGGGCTTCTTCACCAAGGATCGGAAGAAGTCTCCTTCCGCAAGCCCTTGGGTGCAGGCACTAACGAGTATCTCCGATGTTGCGCTTGGTACATCCTGTGCCACCCGGTTGAACCTCTGTATGTACTTCTTGAGCGGTTCCTTAGGTTTTTGCTTAAGAGCGAACAGGTTGAGCGCTGTCTTCTAGTAGCGCCGGCTACTTGCGAAATGGTGCAGGAAGGCCGTTTTGAACTCCACAAAGGAATTGATGGAGCCTTGGGGCAGCCTCTGAAACCACCGTTACACTGCGCCAGATAAGGTGTTCAAAAACACCCGGCACTTTACTCCATTGGTATATTGGTGCAAAAGCGCCGCATTTTTGAACTTGCAGACATGATCTTCTGGATCTGTCTTCCCGTCATACTCAGAGATCCCCGACCCGCGAAACTGCTTTGGCATAGGGCCTTCCACAATCTCTGACGAGAAAGGAGTGGATGGAGTCTTTTGGAAGATCTTGGGCTCATCCCTCCTTCCCAGTCCATCCTCATGCCTTTGAGCACTAGAGGCTACCGAGTGAGCATTTTCCCCCTCTACAAGGGGCTCTCTGTGGGGGCCTTGGGCTGCACCATCATGTCGCCCCCCAGGAGTCACGGACCTTCTGGAGGGCGAGGTGGAGATCCTGGGAATCTCTTCCCTCGCCGCCCCTGTTGATTGCAGGGTCGCCTGCTCGATTTGGTATTGCTCCAAGGCCTCTTTGACAGCGTTAGCCACCCGGCGGTCAAATTCCTCTCGCGCGAAGGTGAGGGGTTGTTCCTCCGGTCCTGCCATCGGTGCTCTTTCAGGTGCTCTTTCGATTTCCCACAAACGGCGCCAAATTTGTTCCGGAATGAGTCGTCGGCGGTGGCCGGTCGCGGAGGATCAGCCCCTGCGGAGGTTGCAGCGTCGCCGATGAACGAGAGGATCTTATGAGAATAACACGAGCGTTAGGGGACACGCCGGCTAGGGTCCGGCGGAGTCCACTCCGACGCTCAAGTTAGTAAGGTAGCCGAACGATGGTGCTAAATAAAGGAAAAATGTAGAGATGAGAGATCGTAACCCCTTACTAGAGGGATAGAACTACCTTTTATACCCGGGCAGGCCGACTGATCGTGCCTCCTTTATGGCGGTCACGTCTTCGAGATTCAGGCCGCGTCCGCCGCTTTCGGTAACAGAGGGATATTATTTTGAAATAGTCCAGGTCCTTATCCCTTTTTCTTTAGTCGCGGCGCCCGGGGCTCTCGAGGTCAGGAGTTGCGGGGACTAGTCCACCTCCCAAGGCAAGCTCAGGGTTCTTTGGGTTCACTATTTCCTGGAATGTTTTCGGGGTCTTCCCTCTCCGGAAAGGAGCCCGACCCTCCCGAGATAAGAGGTCCCATCAGGTTTCGACTTCTTCATCCCTTATATCTGGCCCGGGGTTTCCAACCCTATCAACCTCAATTTTCTGTTGCTAGTTTTGTTGGTTTCTTTAATTACTTCATTTTGGATCTGATAGTTTTAGTTGTTTTATATTTTAGTAGCTATAATTTATAACTATATATTTTATCTCTATCAATTACTCAATATTATGTAATTTTTACTATTTAATTAAGAAGGTAGATATTTTATTGATTAACTTTTAATTAATTTGATAAAATCCAAAATTAAATTACATTAATATTTTTTTTTCTTTTCTTTATTGACCAACGAATGTTTGAATTAATTTTCATGTTAAGTGAAAAAGACGATTCGCACGTTAACTTATTCTAGGCAACACCAAAGAAGTAGATCACGAAATTCAGTATATATATTTATGTAGCGTTAATTTACTTCATGATTTTAATTTCATTTTCAATCAAAGAACCAATGCGGTCTTGATCTGATTTCGATTGACCCAATTAGGAATGACTTAATAACAGTGGAACAAAAAATATAAACAATTAAGAAGTGTCAATAGTCAACCTCTCTGTTACAACCTTTTTTTTAATTTTTTGTGTAATTATATATTGAAATTCCTCCCTGGATTTCAGTGCTGCCGAAAATGATTGGAAACATAAAAAATTCAACGTGAATCCAACATGAAATCTAATTGCACCGATCCTCGACGGGTTCATCCGTCCCCCCAGGTTATAGTTTTGTTCGGGGCGGCGGCCTCCGCCACTGTCCGAGCGACAATCGGACGTGTATATAAAAAGTGTCACGTCATTCACGTTGAATTTCACGCTAAAATTTCACGTTCTCTATCATTGCTCTTTAAACATTAGTTCCAAAACCATTCTAAAGAATGAAAGCGACGAAAAATTTGAAACGGTAATTATCTGAATCCAATGGATTTTATTTGTCCGAATATTTTGCATCAAATGTTAACTAGAAGACGTCTAATCCTAACTCTACGGAAGGGATCCAACAGATTAAACTGATTTCATTCGATCTGCCATGAGAGTTCTATATAAAGTAAACAAGGCCGCCGCTAATTGTATGAGTATCCTCACCATCACTTGATTTAGATCTTCTTCTTCTTCTTCGTCTTCTGCTTCATCATGGACCCTTCAGCCTGGATGACCAGCGCAAACGCCTTCGTTGTATCTAGGGAGATTCCTGGGTGGGCGGCTGATACAGGCCGTGCCACTCTGGGAGTTAAGGCGCGAGTGGTGACACACATCTTGCAGCCTGATGAAGACATACAACCCCGATTGATCTTGCACTTCTGCCGCCAGAAGGTTTCTTTTTCCAACCGCCTCACTGCCGAGCACGCCCACTTCACCATCCCCCAGCCCTATTACCACATCAGTCATCGCCCCACCTGGGAGGAGCAGACGCAGCAGATGTTATCACACGTCGCCGCGAATCATGTGCGCCCTGCCGACCTCGACCTTCTCGCGCTAGCTTTCCGCAGTTATACCTACGCGGTGCTCAGCCGATTTCCGATCACGTCGCTTGTGGCCGTTATGGAGTTCTTCTCCGTCATTGAAATCCCCGTTACTCCCTCCGCTTCTGCTAGCCAACTTCATTACTCGGTGCCTTGGGAGACCTATGAATATTTTTTCGGAGTCGAGCTCGCCCTTCAGTACAGTAGAGGGCCGCGGGCAGCGTCCACAGCTGCGGTGGATCGACTCCAGAGTATAGTAACTACGATGGGAGAAGATAGCTCATGTTCCATCTGCCTTGACGATTTCAAGGTGATGACTCAGGCTTTAGCAATGCCCTGCGGCCATTCGTTTCACGAGGGGTGCCTGAAGGAGTGGCTGCGACAGAGAAATTCTTGCCCCCTCTGCAGAATCTCATTCCGACCGGAGAGTAGCCACTGTTTCAATTGCAAAGTTGCGTTAGATTGAATGCTGCGGCAGTTTTGCAATAATTGAATTCTTGATTCCTTTACAAGAAAAGGGCGGTTGGTGCATGCACTTTGTGGAAGATGAAATTAATTGAATTAAGATGGATGAATAAATATTTTACAAGGAATAGATCCTCTGTGCATCTATGAGAAATTAATATCGAATAATTTGAAACAGAACTGGTGTCAAACGAGTCATAAATAAATTTTATATTTATCTAATTAATAATGTAGCTTCATCTGCTTCTTTTCATTTATTATTAAAATAACATCTCAAATCGGGTCCTTACCTTACACTCCCGCTCCATTTCCTCAACGATTCTTCTCTTCGTTGCTTGTGTCGTCACTTCCACGATGGTCAATCGGGTCGTCTCTCTATTTCCTTGCAGCAACATGGCTCCGAACTCATGAACACTCGTTTCGTCCCCATCGCTGATGAGCTTCCCCTTCCTTCCAGCTGGTAAGTAGCCAGGAGAACCTTCATCTCCCCAATTCGAGATCATCTGTCGCTATTCGACCTATCCTTGTCGATTCCTTCCATGTATGATATTTGTTAGAGTTTGGTGATCCGAATTTAGTTTGATCCTGTCTAAAAAAATCGCGGTGCGACATATATGATGAAAACTAAATTATCGGATCGTTCCCTATTTAAAAGACTTATTATTAGGATTTTATATTATGATTAAGGCTTTGAGCCACCAACTTTGTATTCCACCATTCATGGTGATTATTTCCTCCTCTGCCGGTGGGTTTTTCCCGTCAAGAGTTTTCCACGTAAATCTTGTGTGTTCTCTATTGTCCCGTCAAGAGTTTTTCCCGTCAAAAGTTTTTCACGTAAACCTTATCAGGTTGGCTTAACTCCCAACCGGATCACAACTCCCACCGGATCAGATGATCATCATTAATTAGTTACGTTCTACTTTAATAGATTACGTACTAATCTTTCGTAACGTTAGTAGGTTTGATGGATGCATGAGAACATCAATTTGATGTAATATTGATGATATTTCATGAGCAATTGATAAATCCTTAGTTACAATTTGATTAATCTCTAAACAGAGGATGGTGCCTAGGAAATTGTTATGAAAAAACTATCCAAGACTATACGCCTTGTCTCGTTAAAATTATGGTCTGCAATTTTGAAGATGAACGTTGTTTCCATTGAACCCTAGCTCAATCGAAACAATTACAATAAAAAAAGTTGACTTGATTAGATTTTGATAAATCTATTGGACTTCGTTTAGTTACTTAATTTGGTTACTGATAACATTTGGCATCTAGTTTTAACTAGTAATTTATTATTATATATAGATCGACCCTATTAGAATTAGGAATGGTGCAGTAGTGTGATTGAGAAAAAATAATTTTTATTTATTCTGATAAAAATAATGGTCACTGGTTATTATTTTTGGAATCAAATTATATATAACTATAACTAACTGTGCACTAGATTTGATCAGATATATGGCAATTATTAACCCAGTTATAACAGTACTTTGCATAATAATTACCTAAAATAACATGAAATTTCCATTTAAATAAATTTAACAAAACTGTTCCACGGCTTCATTATAATGCCGGTAGAGTACACTTCCACCGCCACTTCGTAATCAACCCCCATCGATGGAGCCTTCACCTCCGACGGCCGCCTCCCCCGTCGACGTTTTTCCGGTCGATCTTCCGCCTTGGATAACCGTCTCAGGAGGCGTGGAACTGCGTGTGATGGCGCGGGCACATGTTCGGCTAGATCGCCGGGCTCCAGCCCCTCCCCGATTGATCGTCAACTTCTGTCGGCGGACGATTCCTTCTCCGGAGCACCCGGGCGAGAGCGCTGGCTTCGCCATCCACCAACCTTTCCATCTACTCATGCACGAGCAGGCATGGGAAAGGGAAACACGGGAGATGCTGGCTCATGTGGCGGCCAATTACGTGCGGCGGGCCGACCAAGATCGTCTTGCAGTTGTGTTCTGCAATTACACATCCTCCGCCGTCCGCCGGCTACCCATGATGCGTGCTGTTTTGATGGAGATATATTCCATCATTTTCGTCCCCACGGCGTCTTCGGGCGTCAGTCGCCTCCTGCTCTGGCTGCCTCGGGAGGACATCGCTCTGTTTTTCCAGAGCGAGGGCCGCAACAACGCCCACTTCAACGACAGAGGTTCCAGGCCAGCATCTGCAGCGGCGGTGGAGGGTCTCAGTATGGTCGCCGCTGAGGAACCGGACTCTTGTTCCATATGTCTGGAGGATTACAAGATGGCGGCTCCATTGTTGGCGATGCCTTGCAGTCATCTCTTCCATGCGGCGTGTCTGAAGACATGGCTGGAGCGGAACTGTTCGTGCCCTCTCTGCCGCTTCTCGCTTCCTGAAGAACGGTAGTAGCTCGACAGCTCGACGATCGGCGGCGACTCCTCATCGTTCATATCTCATTCATTAGGGTTTCGTTTGCTCCAATTATGATTAAGCTTGTGTTGCTTTTTCTTCCTCGTCATACAAATTAGTTTCATTCGTCTTTATTCTCCTTTAGACTATGGAGAAGGAGAACTTGTGTTGCATTTTCTTTTTGAACGTTTATATTTTTTTTTTAGTATATGAAGGTATGTGCTGCGCGCAATTGTTCTTGGAATTAGATTGTATCTAAACGTAAATCTTAACAGCTGTTCTACATTCAATCCGATTCAATTAAGGATTTTTTTTCATAATAAATAACGTACCTTACTATGTCATAGCCTGGAACGTTACTATGTCAGGGGAAAAGTTTGCAACGGACGATCGGAAAATGCTCGCGATGGACGATCTAGATATTTCAGGATTCGCATCTCATTTGAAAAAAAAAATCTTATAAAATACATCATAATTGAGAATCAGACATGATGACTAATTGCTCTGTCGCTATACCATAGCCCTTACTATGTCAATCAAGAATTAGTTAACATGCTACAATTAACATCCCTTCAAAAAAATCGGTATAGCCCTTACTATGTCAATCAAGAATTAGTTAACATGCTACAATTAACATCCCTTCGAAAAAATCGGTATAGCCCTTACTATGTCAATCAAGAATTAGTTAACATGCTACAATTAACATCCCTTCAAAAAAATCGGTATAGCCCTTACTATGTCAATCAAGAATTAGTTAACATGCTACAATTAACATCCCTTCAAAAAAATCGGAGGGAGGCTGTCTCCAAATGAAGTGAATCACTCGTTTCATTTTAGTTAATTTTGTATACGCACAATATTTTCTACTATATTCTACTAATTGCTCATTTCTCCCTCTGCGATATTTTATCCTATTTAAGGCTTATAAGAGTCGCCACTCACCCGACTGCTAGAAAAATTCAGAACTTATGAACACAGAAACAATCATCGATCGATGTGTTCGAACGAGAACAATAAATAAATCAGCAATCCAAACAATCTGTACGTCCTTGTATATGTTTCCTATTCATTCTCCTGAACAAACCATGAAAAAACATATTCGCTAATAAAAGTTTATTCCACCCGAGATTTCCATTAGCAAATTTCAGATCTTGTGAACGTGGTAACCGGCATCTTCCGATGTCAAGTTGTCCTTCCAATTCTCAAATTCTGACCCTCCAAACATTAGCTGTTTGATCCCAACATAACTGAAAAAGGAAGAAAAACTAGTGAAGCCACAGATCATTTAATCAGCTAGGTAAAAAGAAAAAATTTCCTGTATGTAAAAAAAAACAAAAACAAAAAAAAAAGAGCTAAGGTTCGAGGAGAAAATTTTCATCTCTTTGTCGGCAAGGGATAAAAGAACTAACAAAATAGCGGCGCCAGGAATTACAGTCAGAAATACTGGCAGCTTAGATAGATTTCTCATGGAGAAAAGAATAACATGGTAATATAATAATGAAATTTAGAGTTCATGAAAAATAAGGATCTCGAGGTTACTCTGAGCTGATGTTTGTCAATGCGTTAATCAGGACATCCAGGAGCAGAGGTTCACTGGTACCAATGTCTACCCTGCAAATATCATATTGAGAATTCATATAAAACATATGTATAAATCTATGAAAATATTGCTAGTTGAGAAGGGTTTTAAGAATGCAAAAAAGAGCTTGATTTACCATATCCTTGCCAGGTTGTCTTGAATCTCCAGATCACCAATGTTGTAAAATGTTGCTGGAGTAACATTTGCTCCTTGAATAGCATCATAACTCTGTCTTTTACTCTCAAATGGTGCTTGTGATAACTGTATATTTATTGAAAGACAATATAAAATACAAGAGAATTAAAAATTTTAATCATATGTGTGATACTAGAAATCCAGTCGAAACCTCAAATTTATTTTTTAAGTTGGTCTGCCTTTCTAGCGGAATTGCAAATCAGAGTTATGAACCTCAGTGTTCAATCCAATTTAAATTTTAAATACATTGAATATGTAGCATACTTATGCAGCTCCTATTTACCAAGATGAATTAATTACTTAATATCATGCAAGTTGTAGCAAGTCTTTTTCACTTCTGATTGTTACATAGTGAAAGTAGATCATAACCAATGCATCAATTATGTTCTTCATCGAGTGTGAGCATATCATGAAAAGGACAAGGTACAATTCTGTTCATTTTTCATGGAATTCAAGTTATAACCCACTAGAACTCTCGTCATAACAAATACTTGTCAATCACATGATTCATAAACCATCCCATTGTTAGACTGATATGAGCTGTTCAGAATATTGAGAATACTCGACAATCGAAAATGCACACACCTAGCAGTATCTAGATAGTTTGTTCAAATTTTGTACCTGCATGTTCATTGAGTTGCATCCTCCAAGGCGCCCAATTATATGCCAAGATCGAATAGTCTGTATACACAATTATTCATCTTCTTTAGAAGTAACTAGATGAAGTCAATGAAGACTCATATGATACACTTACATCACAGATTAAAGTAACGTCTTTTGCTAATGGAACATTGTGGAATTCAAACCATATATAGGAGTTCGAAAAATCAAACCTGACACAGATCAACTTATAGAAGTTAGAACTGTTTCACGGAATCAAAAAAATGAGAAGGACCTAAATCATCTTACGAGAAATTGGGGGAGAAACATATGGCATAATGAAGCATCTGGTTAGATAAAGTAGTTTACAAAATCGAAAAATCTCAGTTCCATTCAAAACTTTTGGATCTGTATATTAGTTTTAAGCTAAATAACTTGCTGACATATACATAACAAAAAGCCATGAATCACAACTATTTGGGATTGGCTATATGAATTATATCTTGTGACACCACAACGCTTGGCTTGGCTTGGCTCGTTTACAGCCCTATCAGTCCATGCTGAAATATATATCCATAATGCTGCAACGCGTGGTCATTTTTGCACTAAAGCAGCAATAACTCATGTTGTTGATTGATGATCAAGCAGTTACACTATACTCTGATTTTGTAAGACAGGAGATCCATGCATTTCTTTTTGGAATAAAATGCATGTTTAGTGTATTATTGACTAAAATGGAAGGGAAAAAAGGTCTCCTAAAACATGAGAAACTATGAGTAATAGCGTATGTTAAGTATAAATTAGCTAGAATCTACCTGTGCACATCTATAGCTCATGCCCTCAACCCAACCCGATTAAATATTGCAAGTATTTCACAAAAAAATTTCAATATCACAAGGTAAGAGAATATCAGAAGGTAAGAGTTCCCAAGAATCCAGCACGAGAGTGCTATTAAATGTGATTATCTAGCGCCAAAGGCATTGACAGTCACTCACTTGTTGAAGATGATCTTCATTGGTTTAGCAGACCCAGTTTTGGCATGCAAAATCTTGTGCCTCTTCCTTCTGATTCTTTCCTCAACCTATTAATATATAGAAAAAAGACAAATTAGAACTATAAGAGATCCCCCCTTTTCTGACAATACAACAAGCCCTAAACCCTAATTGGATGAGATATTAAAGTGTGTTACTCGAGATTGGCCCTTCTTGGGGTCATCGAAGCAGCTACCGAGGATCTCCGCTAGCTCTGGATCTCTATCGTAGTCCTCTTCATTACCTCTGCCTCTGTATCCACTTGAAGAATTCAAGAATCCATCCACCTCCATTTCTCTCTCCTCCTGCTCCCCCTTAATTTCATTGGAAGAAGGGAAATAATCGAAACCTTCCTCTCCTCGTCCTTCTGTTTCATCTACCACTATCGTCTCCTCTTCGGAGCCTGCAACCTCCAAGGGTGTTTGGAGGGGTTTGTCACGCTTATTTGGTCTAGCTTTGGCAGCGATGGCAGGAAAGCGGAGTTGCCTTCTAGAGTCGATAAAATAGAAGATATTTGGAAGAGAGGAAATGGAGGAGGAGGAGGAGGAGGAGGAGACGCCAGCGCCGGTTCCGGCGATCGGGACGGGAAGACGGAGGCAAGACATGGAGAATAGCGATAAAGGTCTGGTCGTCTTGTTCGTAAGCCAGCTGGTACTAGCCGAAAAATAATGTGTGGTTGCGGCACGGCTCGGTTCGGTTCGACTGAACCGAATTAAATACGTTTTGCAGTTAGACCAAGCGATTCGAAATATTAATAATAATTTTTTTTATTTATAAAGGGTATTCAGGTTTGCACCCGATTAATCCGCTTAGCTAACTAGCCCTACCCCACAGCATTCAACGAAAGTCCCCACCGCGAGATGGAGACACGTGGCGACTTTATTACTGATAATATCGATACCCGATGGTCTGACCACGTAGTAATCTGTGATGATTTTTTCCGTCAGTATACTACGTGCTCTGCGTGCTCTACTCAGAAGGAATTGAATCCGGGAAGTGAGGAAATTTTATTTAAGAAGTATGAATATTGCCCCTTCCTCTATCGCAACTTCTTAATTGCATTCTTTGACTTGGTTTTAATTTTTTTTCTCGAATTTAAAATTACAATAATTATGATCCTGTCGTGAAGCGGGATGGCAATCCTAAGGGCCGGATGGTCTTCCGGGTGACACGAGCGGATGAGGTGGCCGCGAGCTGGCCGCACTCCAGCGTGGCTCTGCAAAATAGCGACCGTTAGTAAACCCGCCGGGGATTTCCCCGGTCAGACACTCTGACGGTCAAGTCAGTATCCGCAGACATAATAGTATTGAAAGGAGGCAATAGACGAGAGGGCTCGCGCGCGCATACCTGCGGCAGGGGGAGTGCGAAGTTTATATAGTCGAGGGAGTTGACAACCCTTGTCCATATTGACGAGACAAGAGTGTGATAACTGTTAGCTCGTAGGGAGCACTTAGGAGTGGCGCGGCATGGCGTGGGGTGCTCGAGCAGTACGAGAGTACTAGATTAGCGGACTGACCACGAGAATTGTCAGAGATGAGTAAGGTGTGCGGAACCCCGTTAGCAGGGTCATACCCTGGATATGATAATATAGGGGGTGAAGGGGCGATATAGCATGTACCCCGAAGGTCGATTGGCGGGTCCGAGTGCCGGGGACCGAGTCGAGTAATAGCCAGTGAGCATGGGCAACCACGCGTCAGACTAGTAGAATGGAATCGCAGGGTACATCCTAAGTCGGGAGTTTGCCGAATCTTAAACCTAAAACCCGAATCCACTTCTCCACTCAACTCAAATTCCAATATCTGTTGATTCTAATTAAAGCAATCTAAAAGCTAGACCTTTATCACTTAAATCCAATGGTTCAGATCAAGATCCTCATTTCTCAACCAATCTAACAGTTAGATCTTAATCCCCTTCATCACTTAAATCAACTGTTAATGAACTTATCATTCAAATCCAAAGGTTGGGATCAAGACCTCCTCACTTAAATCAAATGGTCAGGATTAACTATCAACAAATTAGACGACCGAGATCAAATCGTTACTTCCTTCTTTCTCCTTCTCATCCATGCACGAACAGAAACCCAGCCCCCTCTTCCCTTGCACGCACAACAGCTACCCTCTCGTCCGCACCTCCACTCCACCCCTCTTCTTCCTCTCCTCTGGCCGGTGGCATCTCATTTCGACTGTCGACCAAACTTCCCTCTCCACTCACCCTTTTTCCTCATCTCTCTATTGACACACACAACCGCTCAACTTCCCTTCAATTTCTTCTTTTCTTCACCACCGCCCATGGGCGGAGCCACCCATGGACTAGGGTGGGTTCCAGACCCACCTTATTTTCAAAATATATATGTATTAATTTTTGATTTAATTAATTTTTAAACCCATCAAACAAATTAAGTATTTAGAAAAAAAATAATAAAATCTATAATGAAAAATAAATAAAATAAAGAGTATTAAATTATTAACATAAAATGAGGATGATGAGTTTAAACTAATGGGATGTGAATTAAAATTACTGATAGGAGATAAATAGTATGTTATTCAAATTAGAATTGATTTGATCGAGTTATGATCCAATTAAATGATAAGTTAAATTAATATGATTCATTTAAAATAATTAAGATATTTTTAAAAAAAATCTTCTCTTCATTCTTTTTTTCTCCATGCGCATATTAGCAACCACCGTTATATATCACCCTCCTCCATGCACAAACAATTTCACATGACAACTTTCGTATTGCTTAGATCAAAGGGAATCATAATTTTACTTATTTTTTAATCTTGTTATATTCTAGTTCAAAGAGATTGTTAGGGGTACAACAATCAATTTAGGACGAGATAAATAATTTTTTTATTGATATTGAAAATTAATTAGTTAATTTGAATTAATTATGATTCGTTGTATATATTTGATTTATGGTCGTCTTAGGTGAAAATTTTATTCATTTGATTTAGTTTAATTTTCGTCTAATATATTGCGCTAATATTATTTATTGATTGATTTATTATTGTAGATTTTAAAATTGTGCGACATTGAAATAAAATGTTACAACTTTAAAATTATTTTAAATATTTAAAAATATGTTGTGATTATTTTAGTTGTCATAATATTGGACAATAATATTATGAAATTTTCATTTTTAAATTTGTTAAAAATTTAATATTTTAAATTTTGGATGATGATAAGCCCCAGGTTCCGCACCAGTGGAGCAAAACTTGCTGATGCTATGAATGATATCACGGATCTACAATACCTTCTTGATAAGTGGCGAGTCTACATGCCTTGCTTGCCACATGGACATGTTAAAGTGGCAAAAGACGAAACGCTTATCCTCAGTGCCCCCGCTAATTTTTTCCAGGATCAACATAGAGGAGGTAAATCACGGTCACTAAAGAGGTAAGCAAATGTTAAGGTGAGTTATACCAGGTGCAAGGATTTATACTCCACCAATCTCGAGATTCGACCCCTCAACCTCCATCAATTTAGGGGGCCACATGTTAAAGATATTACAGTGAATTGATCGTCCATGCATCGTATGTTAAATTGACGAGATTACATATTACACTTGGTCTTATCCAGAATATCACTGAACTTATTTTTGCATATCTAATCGATACTTTGAATCTCACTTTCTCCCTTTTGAAACAATAATGACAAAACTGTTAGATCTTGATATCATATCATCTAAACATCAGATTATTAGCTCCCTAATGCTACTATTTAGGTTCATCAATTGGAACTAGCTACAAGTTTATTTTAATTTTTCTTGAAAGAACTGTTTTAGATCACTAAATGATTCCTCTTTATCTGCAAGGGAGATGTATCACCTCTCATTATTTCTGGGATTCCATCAAGCACTATTTTCCAGTGACTCTTTGGCACTAATCCAAATCAAATTAGTACTCATACTAGCCGAATATTAATCCTATAGCTCTTAAGCATAGGCACTACTTAACACACAATCCTCTTGCATGATTAAGATTCTATATACTTTATAATAAACTAAGTTGATTGTGATTACAGCAAGCAACATTAACCCAAAGGTCTAGCGTTCAGATCTATTTTCAAGATATTTTCTGAAAGTTGGATAGGCCAAACAAAGAACAAGGATGCCAAAGGGAAAAGGACATGAAGCTCTTTGAACCCTAATTTAAAACTAGTTCTCACCAACCAATTTCTGATGACATTGGTTCAAAGTGATATAGAACAAATGTGGCCTCACTTTTCAGTCAGTAAATGATCTTCACTCTCATATTTCACTGCATATATGTGAAGCCAAACCAGCCATGTTGATCAAATTTGAATTGAATCAGGTGGTCTGATCGATAAACTTAGGAAGAAGACTTTTCGTTCAGTATTAATCACTTCTCAAAATTGATCTTCAAGCTGTAAGTAGGGAAAAAATTATTGGCTATTTTATTAATGTTTATCCCTGTAATTGTCACTGATAAGTAGTGTTTAGAAAACTTGTATCCTTTCCAAGTTCAATCATCATTTGTCCCTTCTCCTAATTATTTCATAAGAACCAGAATATTCTTGTGAAAATATGCTATTTTCTAGTTGTTGCTGATGATGCTTCACGCACTCATTGATCAAATTTTCAATCTATTGATTTAAAAGAACTTGTGTTGGGTATACACTAGGGAAATGATCATATTCGACCACCTAGCGACGAAACCTGACTCGAATGACCTATTCAACCAAGAAGACTGAAGAAACAGTATTTCATCAGACAAGGATAACATAAATTGAGTTGAGCCAATGGTCACACCAAGTCGACTCAATAGAATCTCTTAAGAAAAAAATTATGGTAAGAATACAATATTTTCTATTTTGTAACAAACTTGCAATCTGATCGACTCCCGACTTGACTCACCAAATCCAAATATACCTCTTGCCATCACCAAAAGGCTTCCCCTTCTCTATAAATGGTGGTAGCCAACCTCAGAAGCTCCCAAGTCACCAATTAACCTTCTCACAACCAAATAGATGGGAGGAAGTTTCTCATCCTGTTTCACCCCCGACACAAAGCCTACAATGGTCAGAGAAGAAGCCGGAAACTACTACTATCACCGCGAACCGAAGCATATTGTCTCAAGAAAAGTCCGTCCAAGAGATGAAGAAGATTGTTCGGGTGACCCGGATGTGGACAACAAGGCCTCTGCCTTCATTGCTAACTTTCACAAGGTTGTATCCTTCCAGTATGAGACCAATCATTCAGTGGATACTCAAGGTCATGAAGCCACTTCTGTCAGTGCCACAACTTGATACTAATTAAGTACTGATCACTGTTTAATCTACTTTTGTTTTCTATATATGGTTTGATAAGTTTAGTGTTTGGGTTATGAGATGTATTTGCTATATTGTATGATCGACCTCTTAGAGAAGTATCAAAGTGCTTTAACTTTCAGTTTAATCTATTCATAATCCTTCAATGAGCTAGTGAAAATAAACAGCATAAATAAGAATATCAAGAGTTTGTTTTATAGTGTCCATTCGATAATTAAGAAGAATCTTTGAGAATATCATAGAATATGAATTGAGCAGGAAAAGTAGCGAAAATTCTTGGAAGTGTTAGCAAATGACTACAGTGTGTCGTGTACCTTCTCTGACCATTTAACTATTTTTTTTCCTTCTTTTGTAATCTTTTGAGAGAACTCTTCACAGA
The DNA here is from genome assembly GCA_024364735.1 of Boesenbergia rotunda. Classification (NCBI taxonomy): domain Eukaryota; kingdom Viridiplantae; phylum Streptophyta; class Magnoliopsida; order Zingiberales; family Zingiberaceae; genus Boesenbergia; species Boesenbergia rotunda. The sequence goes on along the minus strand of JAGFNQ010007230.1, from coordinate 61,733 downwards.
TGTTAATCATACTCTATAGTTTACTATTTAGTTTCCCTTTGCTGTAGGCTTCATATTTAACTGCTAATTAGCATCCAAATGAACCTAAAGTGTGCATGCTTTTCATCTTTTAAGGTCTCCATCACTACTATAGGCCAAGCAAAATATTATTTGCACTCTTTTCTTAATTTATACCTCTTTTGCCGGCTATTAGAAGCTATGTGCTATGTTGTGCTTCACCTCATATGTTCCATAGTTTTAGCCTGTTGCATTTTTTTAATCTTTTTTAGAAAGATAACTGTTATCTTTGTTACAATGGTTTAAGCAATATATTAATTGATCTTTTAGGGTTTAGGGTTTAGGATCAATTAATATATTGCTTAAACCATTGTAATTAACAAAGATAACAGTTATCTTTCTAAAAAAGATTAAAAAAATGCAACAGGCTAAAACTATGGAACATATGAGGTGAAGCACAACATAGCAGATAGCTTCTAATAGCCGGCAAAAGAGGTATAAATTAAGAAAAGAGTGCAAATAATATTTTGCTTGGCCTATAGTAGTGATGGAGACCTTAAAAGATGAAAAGCATGCACACTTTAGGTTCATTTGGATGCTAATTAGATCTTGTCGACAAGCGAAGCTCGGTTCTCGCCCGGCTGACTCGGTTTGACCAAGACGACCTGGTCTGCTGTAGCTTAAAGGTCGGGGTCGGGCTCAAATAGGACTGAAGTTCAAGTCACTCGGTTCGGACCAAAACGGGGTTCACAAAGTAATAGCGTGGTTGCAAAGTGGCAGCAATCCCCTTTTTGGAGCCAAAAGGGAGGTTTATATAGGGGGAGGAAAGTCCTCTGCCATGTCAGAGATGTCCTATCTCATTAAGGTTGAGTCAGTTGGCAGACCGAGTCGTTGGCATCTTTAGTGGCCCCTATGAGATTGGCATAGCCGCCTGACACCCTGTCTCAACTGTCTCTTCTGGTTCTTATTTATATTCGGCGACCCTATCAGATGGCCCAGTCAGGTGATGATTATTACTGACAGAGACAGGTAGTATTTATTCGGTCGACCCGCCATGACTCACAGGTTGAATCGATTGAATAAGCTTGGATCTGCAGCCTGCACTTATGGAGCGACCTCAGGTCACTCGGCCGGGGACTCTCGACCTTGAATGTATCTGGGGTGACCGACCTCGGATGACCGACGCCGAGTGTCCGACCTTGGGTGACCGACCCCGAGTGCCCGACCTCGAGTGACCGACTCCGAGTGTCCGACCTCGAGTGACCGACCCCGAGTGCCCGACCTCGGGTGACCGACCCCGGGTGTCCGACCTCGGGTGACCGACCCCGGGTGTCCGACCTCGGGTGACCGACCCCGAGTGCCCGACCTCGGGTGACCGACCCCGAGTGTCCGACCTCGGGTGACCGACCCCGAATGTTTGAACCTGAACCGGGGCATTATCTACCTCGGCCTTAGTTCTCCTGACCGATCCCCAAGTCAAGCCCGTGAGTCAACTTTGATCTGGCTTAACCTCTCCTGGTTCGAAACGAAGGTCGAACCCGACCGGGCCTCCGACCCTTCTAAAAAACCATTCACCCGGATCATAAGCCTCCCCTTCAAGTCTAGTCGAAGGAGGCTCTTAGTCCGACTGACTAGGCTCCCGGCCCGGTCGGTCGAACTCTCTCTCGCCTTCCCACGCGTCACATCATACTCCTAATCTTCCTCCTTAAATGCCGGATCCCCCATCAAATCTCCATTAATGCGAGACCACGTGTCACTTCCCGACTGGAGGCCTATGGCACCGAGGCGTCATCGGCATGACTCGTGCGGCGTTCGAACAAAGCTTCGAGGCCTAGGGAATGATAGGGATCGGACGGCGGGGATCCTAGCTCGCCATTCCCCTCTTCTCCATCCGACGGCCCTCCTTGATTCACCCGCGGTATAAATAGGCCTAACTCCTCATTTCACTCTTTTTTACCTTGACCTCTACTTTTTCTCTTGCTTTCGTCCGACCTCCGCCGCCCGACCTCCTCAGCTCTGACGAGCAGTGTTTCCGGCGAACTTCATCCTTAGGTATTCCTTTTCTCTGCCGAGTCTTTGCTTTGTATTTTCCGACCTTACCTTGATGGCCGAATCATCCGTCCCGCCCGAGCCATGGTACTTAACCACTCACTCATCGCTAAACCTAGGTCAGTTAGAGACCTTACGTATAGACTACCAAATACCCGAAGACCATTCGTTGGCTCTTCCCGGCCGTCGGGGTCGGCCCCACGGACCTCCCTTAAGTTATTTTACCATTTTGTCCGACCAATTGCTGGCCGGCCTGCGTTTTCCCCTTCATCCATTTTTCCGTGAGGTTTGTCGGTATTTCCAGGTGTCCTTGTCCCCACTGGCCCCGAACTCAATTAGGATCCTGTGTGGCACAGTGATCATTTTTACCGCCCACGAAGTCCCTTTGGAACCCCGAGTGTTTAACTATTTCTACTACCTTAAGAAGCAAGAACTCGGGAATTTCTACTTTCAAGCCCGTATTAAATCAGCCTTCTTAGAGAAAGTTCCTTCGTCCAACAAAGGCTGGAAATCCCATTTCTTCTATGTTAAGTCGACCCCACCCCCGAACTGGCCCACCGAATGGGTAGAAGACCTTCCTAACCAACCTCAACTACCCAAGAATCTCCGTTCGGACCCAGGCTATCAATTGGCCTTCTCAAAGCTCGGAGGAACCCGCTACCATGCGGGCAAGCTGCTGATCGACGGCATGTTGTATCTCTTTCAGCTGAGTCAGATCCCGGCGGAATTACCCGGCACTCTCGGTAAGTTTTTACTCGGCTTGTAAGCTTGTTAATGCTAACTAAACTCTCTCCCTGTTGCAGCTGAAACCATGTACAGCACTTGGGTCGGCGATGTTTTGGCTCAGGATGAAGAGGCCATGGATGCGTTGGCCGCCAAGCTGGCTATCGACCGGGCGGTGCTGCCCCTGAGCGCTACCCCGGTTCCGGAGTGATCAGAAGCCGGGGATAAAGGTTCGGCGGATGACCTCCTGGTCGTGGGCTCGGGAACAGCTCCCAATGTGGTGGATGAGGTGGAGGCCAATCGAGTAGAAGAAGAAGGCGAAGAGAAAGAAGAAGAAGAAGACCTTGAACAGGCTGCGGCTGAGAGCCTAGTGAGGAAGCGCCGCCGGGTGACTCTGTCCATGGGTACATCTTCGACTCGGGGACCGACCTCCGGGGGTCAAGCTGTAGTGACCGCCCGCCTAGATCGCCCCTCGTCCAACACTCAGGATATGGCTTCTCGCCCGACCCCTCCTCGGCCTAGCCCCCGGGGCTCAACACCGAGCACCCCTCGCTCAGGAGCCCTGGCCCCTTCTTCATCAGTGCGACACTCGAGAGCTTCGACCTCGGGCACTGCCCCATCTCTTCGAGTCTCGATTATGGATGCAGCGAATGCCGAAGCAGTAGAGGCTCTTTTGTCAATGCACTCTCCTCCCCGACCGGCGATAGATATCCAGCTCCCCTCGGCGACTTCCCTGACTCAGATAATCCAGCCCCAGCCACTCAACCTACACGACTGGCTGGTCGCTAGCTGGGCCCAAGGAAGGGCCCAGACCACTGATACAAACCCCATGAGCTTAGCCGACAACTTCTTCATGGAAGCCACTGAGGTGTTCTCTCTCTCTCCTTATCCGTTTTCATTTTCCTTCCTACTAATAGTGCTTTCCTCGTGGTGTAGCATTGGGCGATGAGCCAGTCGGTCGGCCAGGCTCTAATTACAAATATCAGGGAACGTCGGGCAGCCGAAATGAAAGTGAAGGAACTGGAGAGCAAGCTGGCCCATTGCAATCTCCCCCCGGATGATGAGGGTCGGGACAGCTTACACTCTGAGATAACCTCGCTGAGATTGCAGTTGTCGGACTTGGAGGCTCGGTTGGAGGAAGAACACCAAGCCCTGGCTCAGGCCGCTATAGAGGTAGAATGATTATCCAATCGGTTGGCCCATACAGAGGGTGAAAAGAAAACGTTTCAGACTCGTTACACCCGGGCCCGTTCTGACTTAGATAGAAAGACTGCCGATCTTAGGGGTCTCCAGCGACAACTGAAGGAGACGGCTACAGCTCACGATCAGACTCAGCTCGCCCTGAAGAATAAGGAGATTGAGATGGCCGCTCAACGAGAGGCCTTTCAGGCTCTTGAGGCTCAACTGGTGAGTGCAGAGATGGCTCGGGAAGCTGCGATCCAAGGGAGGGACTCTGACGTTGCCCGGCTGAAGAAGGAGTTAGAGGACTATCAGTCGGGCGAGTCCGCACAGATTAAGGTAGCCCGCCTGGCATATATCCAGTCAGATCCCTTCCTCGACCAAGTGGTGGCTTGTACCGGCGGCATGATCTTGTATGGCGTGAAGGGTGTCATTCAACAGTTGAAGGAAGCCGACCATCTTCTTGCAGATTTTCCACCCAATGTTGTGAAGCCGACTCGGATTAAGGCCACGATCCCTGAGAATGCCTTCCCTCCCTTTACTTGAATTAAATTTCGGTCTTTCCTTATTTTGTCCTAACTCGGCCATGAGGCCTTAAGGTTTTTGGTAATGGCTTTATCTGGTTATGTCTGATTCGGCCCTCGGGGCCCAGTTTTGTAATGGCTATGTGCCTTGTCTTAGTTATGTTGGCTCTTTACACCCCCATTCTTCTTGTTTTATTACTGTCCCTGCTTGTTTACGATGCATGAGATTTTTACTAAGTATCGTTCGCTCGGCGTGTCCGACTTACTCTGCAAAGGTAGATGTCTGAACCTCACAGTAAATTTCCACTAATGTTGAGTGCTCGAGATACTTACGCCGCACATCCGAATTTGATTCTTCAGGTCGATTAGAAAATTTTGCTAGGTGTCAGACGCTTTGGACATTCACACTACTAGCCATCCACTCGGGTCGGTACCTGGACCCGGGGGTGCTGCTCGGTCGGGTCGGTACCCTGACTCGGCTATGTTGCTCAGTCAGGTCGGTACCCTGACTCGGCGATGTTGCTCGGTCGGGTCGGTACCCTGACTCGGCGATGTTGCTCGGTCGGGTTGGCACCCTGACTCGGCTAATCTTTGCAATAAAACCGAGTTGATTTGCATGCTTATGCTTGATTGCCTTAGCCTCACCAGGCTCACCACCTACTCAGTTCGCCTATCTGAACGTGGAAAACCACGCCCGGGCGGTAGATATTGTGAAATGTGTTGATTCATACTTCCCCTTAGCAAGAGTCTGGACATCATCCGACTTACCCTGACCGAGCGTGGACCACCACGCCCGACCGGGCCCGACCGAACGTGGAACGCCACGCTCGATCGGCGCCGAGTCCGGTGGGTGCGTGGGAGCGTGCCCACTTATAACTTGTCTTAGCAAGAGCCTGGACACCGTCTGACATACCCTGATCGAGCGTGGACCGCCACGCCCGATCGGCGCTGAGTCCGGTGGGTGCGTGGGAGCGTGCCCACTTATAACTTGTCTTAGCAAGAGTCTGGACACCGTCCGACTTACCCTGACCGAGCGTGGACCGCCACGCCCGACCGGACCCGACCGAACGTGGAACGCCACGCCCGATCGGTGCCAAGTCCGGTGGGTGCGTGGGAGCATGACCACTTATAACTTATCTTAGCAAGAGTCTGGACACTGTCCGACTTACCCTGACCGAGCGTGGACCGCCACGACCGACCGGGCCCGACCGAACGTGGAACGCCATGCCCGATTGGTGCCGAGTCCGGTGGGTGCGTGAGAGCATGCCCACTTATAACTTATCATAGCAAGAGTCTGGACACCGTCCGACTTACCTTGACCGAGCATGGACCGCCACGCCCGACCGGGCCCGACCGAACGTGAAACGCCACGCCCGATCGGTGCCGAGTCCGGTGGGTGCGTGGGAGCATGCCCACTTATAACTTATGGAGACTGCCTTTTGGATGATCGGGGATCTTACTATCGTATTTTAGGGGTACAATTACAAGGATTATTTCTCTCAACTCTCCTCACGATACAATCTTAGGTGCACTGCACTTCAGGGTCTTCCCAGCTGCTTCCCTTGAGCGTCCTGCAGGTAGTAAGCTCCTGACCCCAATGCCTTGACCATCAGAAAAGGGCCGCTCCACTGAGGCTCTAGCTTGCCTACTTCTCCAACTGGCTTGATTTTCTTCCATACCTTGTCCCCTACTTGGAAACTTCGAGGTATAACTCCTTGATTGTATCGGCGCCGCATCCTTTGTTGGTAAGCGGCCATGCGAACCGCGGCCTTAGCCTGAACCTCCTCAATCAGATCCAGTTCCACTCGTCTTTTTTCTGCATTGTCCTCCCCATACAAATGTCTTCTGTCCGACTCGCAGCCGACCTCCATGGGGACCACAGCTTCACTGTCGTATACCAACTAGAAAGGAGTGCACCTTGACCCCTCTTTAGGGGTGGTCCGGAGAGCCCATAGGACACCGGGTAATTCGTCCACCCAAGATCCACCAACTTGATCTAACTTGGCCCTGAGTCCCTTTAGAATCTCTCTATTAGCTACTTCAGCCTACCCATTACTTTGGGGATAAGCCACTGAAGTGAAGGCCTGCTAGATCCCGAAGCCTTTGCACCATTCTCTTATTACCCGGCCCTGAAATTGCCGACCATTGTCTAACACCAGCTTGTGAGGTATGCCATATCGATAGAGAATATTCTGCCATAGGAACTTCTTTACTGCTTGCTCGGTGATCCGGGTTAAGGCTTCTGCTTCAATCCACTTAGAGAAGTAGTCCACTGCCACTAGCAAGAATTTCTTCTGACCAGCTGTCCTAGGGAATGGCCCCACTATATCCATGCCCCATTGATCAAAGGGATAGGACACAATGGATGTTCTCAGCATCTCGACCGGTCGGTGCGATAAATTCTGATACTTCTGACAAGAAAGGCAAGAGAGGGCCAACTTCTCGGCGTCCTTCTGGAGTGTAGGCCAAAAGTAACCGGCCAACAGGACTTTTCGAGCCATGGACCGACCTCCTGAGTGATTTCCGCAGGACCCCAAATGCACTTCTCTTAGTACATAGTCCGCATCTTCCTCCCCAAGGCATCTAAGTAACGGTCGGGAAAAAGCCCGCTTGTATAATGCATCTCCTATCAGAGTAAACCGGGCCGCTCTTATCTTCAGTATCCTTGCCTGCTTGGGACTGTCTGGGAGAGTTCCTTCTTTCAGATAGGCTATGAATGGAGCTCTTCAGTCCCCTTGTATTTCTATTTCTGTTTCCCTCTCAACCTGGGCTACCAGCATGATCTGAGGTGAGGGCTTGGGGAAGACCCATGGACGGACAGCACTGGCAAGTCTAGCCAACTCGTCCGCCTTAGCATTGTCCCCCCGGGGGATCTACACGACCTGAACTTCTTGAAATTCTGCCTGCAGCTGCTTGTAGGCATCCACATAAGCTTGTAGCTTCTCGTCGTTTACCCCACTACCTGCCGAGCTACTAACTGAGAGTCTGAGTACAAGACGACCCGAGTAGCCCCCACATGCTTGGCTGCTTGCAGACCTGCCAGAAGAGCTTCATATTCTTCCTGATTATTGGTAGCAGGATACTCTAAGCATACATCGAGGTGAAGTGAGTCTCCCTTAGGAGACACCAATAAGTCTCCCACGCCACTCCCCGCCCGAGTGGCTGACCCGTCCACATATATCTTCCAAGTCTCTTCCTCTTCCTCCGTGTGAAGTTCACTGAGGAAATCAGCTAATGCCTGAGCTTTGATGGCAATCCGGGGCTAGTACTCAATATCGTACTCACAAAATTCTATTGTCCACTTAACCATCCGCCCCGAGACCTCGAGGTTGACTAACACCTTTCCGAGTATGCTGTTAGTCAACACTCGGATTGGGTGAGCTAGAAAGTAGGGGCGCAAACGTCGAGCCATCAATACAAGCACATAAGCTAATTTCTCGAGTGTAGTATACCTACACTCGGCTTCCTTGAGTAAATGCCCAAAGAAGTAGATCGGCTGTTGCTCGGCCTGCTTCTGGGTCACAAGTACAGCACTCACAGCTCCCTCAGTAGCAGATAGATAAACATACAATGGTTCTCCTTCTTCGGGCTTAGCTAACACCGGCAGACTGACCAAGTAAGTCTTCAATTCTTCAAAAGTTCGGTCACACTCGGCATCCCACTGGAACCTGGTGGCCTTGCGCAGAATTTTGAAGAAGGGCAGACTCCTATCAGCTGACCGGGAGATGAATCGGGAGAGAGCAGTGATCCTTCCTGTTAAACGCTGGACTTCCTTTAGGCTCCTGGGTGGAGGCATGTCGTGCAGAGCTTTTACCTTACCCGGATTAGCTTCTATTCCTCGATCAGTCAGGATATATACAAGGAATTTCCCGCTCTTGGCTCCAAACAAGCACTTGGACGGGTTGAGCTTGAGACCATACTTCCTGAGAGTGCAACAAGTCTCTTTGACATCTGCTATCAAATCAGTGGCTTTGAGGGACTTGATGAGAATATCATCAACATACACTTCTACATTTCTTCCGAGCTGCTCTTTGAATACCTTGTTCATCAACCTCTGGTATGTGGCCCCGGCATTCTTGAGTCCGAATGGCATAACCGTGTAACAGTAGGTGCCCTCGGCTGTGACAAAGCTAACTTTCTCTTGATCATCTGGGAACAACGGGACTTGGTGGTATCCTTGTTAAGCATCTAGCATGTAGATGAGTTCACTCCCCGCGGTGGAGTCTACCATCTGGTCTATTCGGGGGAGCGGATAGCAATCCTTAGGGCAAGCTTTGTTAAGGTCTCTGAAGTCGATGCAGACCCTCCACTTGCCTCCTAGCTTGGAGGCCAACACCACATTGGCCAGCCAAGCCGGGAACTGGACCTCTCGGATGTGCCCGGCTTCCAGCAACCTTTCTACCTCTGCTTGAATGATCTTGTTCTACTCAGGGCTTAAATCTCTTTTCTTTTGCTTCACTGGTCGGGCGTCAGGATAAACGTGCAACTTGTGCTCCATAATCTCGGGTCTGACTCCCTTCAAATCTCGCTGGGATCAGGCAAATATGTCCTAGTTTTGGGTCAAACACTCTACTAGCTGCTACCGGAGGTCGGGCTGTAATCCTAGAGCTATTCTTACCGTAGTTTCTTCCCGGTTGGGTAGGAGCTGGACCTCTCCCTTCTCCTCTATCAACTCAGCCCAGGGCGAGGACTGCACCATATTACAACTGGCCGGCAGAGCTCGGAAGGTCTTCCTCACCTCCACTCGGACATCGTCAACATAACACCGCCGTGCTACTTTCTGATCCCCTCTAGCTTGGCCGACCTGATCTCCCACTGGAAACTTGACCTTCAAATAGAAAGTTAACGCCACAGCTCGGAATTCGTTCAGTGCTGGTCTGCCTAGAATAGCATTATAAGCCGAAGGTGCATCCACCACTAGAAAGGTAGACCACCTGGTCCTTCACAGAGGCTCCTCTCCGAGTGAGATGGCCAGCTTGATTTGGCCAAGTGGCTAGACTTCATTCCCCGTGAACCCAAACAAAGGTGTGGCCACAGGTTGCAGCTCAGTAGTCTCAATCTGCAACTGCTCAAATGCTTTCAAGTATAAAATATTTACTGAACTTCCGGTATCCACAATGGTCCGGTGGACCTGATAATTCGCTATAACCACTGTGATGACCAGGGCATCGTCGTATGGTACTTCCACTCCTTGTAGGTCGGCAGGGCCGAAGCTGATCTGTGGCCCTTACGCTTGGGCGGAACTGCTGCTCACCTGATAGATATCTAAACGTCGGACTTTAGACTTCCGAGCTCGGTTGGAGTCTCCATAGGTGGGACTGCCGGAAATCACGTTGATGGACCCGTGCACAGCGTTGTATTGGTTAGCTTGCTCCTCGCTGGCATTCCCTTGCCCGGGAGAGCCGGGGGTCGGGAACAATTGTCTGGCTGCAGGGGCGGTCGGTCAGACATGGGACTCGGATTGGTTCGGCGGTGCTCTCCCCCGACCGCGACCACCTCCTTGATGGGCTCCTCTCGGACTCCCTCGGTCGGTGCGACCCCGACCCCGGCCAGCCTGCCAGCAGTCCTGAAGGTCATGGGTATGGTTGTTATGGAAAGAATAGTAGGGTCGCCATCTGGTAGGGAGGCAACCCTGGGCCACCTGCTGAACTATGCCCCGCTCAGCTCCCTGCCTGTGTCCCGTAGCTCTGGGACTCCTGAGAGGTCCTCCAGGAGGCATACTCCTTTGATGATGCTGAGGAGTCTCGGGCGTAGGTCTGGCCTCCGGCCATCTGGCAGCTTGTGCTTCTTCCACATCCACATATTTACTGGATTTGCCCAGGAGGCTCTCAAAGTCCTTCGGAGGCTTTCGGATCAAGGATCTAAAGAATTCGCCTTCTTGCAAACCTTGGGCAAAGGCGCTGACTAGCACCTCGGACGTAGCGGTAGGCACGTCCAATGCAACCTGGTTAAATCTTTTGATGTAGGCCTTCAAGGGTTCCTTGGAGCCCTGCTTCATGGTGAACAGGTTTAAGCTGGTCTTGTGATATCTTTTGCTACTCGCAAAGTGCTGCAGGAACAATCTTTTGAAGTCGGTAAAGTCCTTTACCGATCCTTCGGGGAGTCTGTTGAACCATCGCTGGGCTGGCCCGGCCAAGGTGGTCAGGAAGGCCCAGCACTTAATACTATCCGAGTATTGATGTAGCAGCGCAGCGTTCTCAAATTTCTTCAAATGCTCTTCCGGGTCCGTAACTCCTCCATACTCGGGGATGGACAGGAGTCGGAAGCGCTTAGGAAGTGGTTCCTGTAAGACCTGGCTGGAAAAGGGAAACCCAGTAGGCTCAACCAGGGTCTGACTGAGGGGAGCTTTCCCCTTGTTAACTTTGGCTTGATTGGAAGAAGCTTCGTGAGGATTAGACTGCCCTGCCCCCTCTGCTGGGCCGAATAAGGCTGGGTGGAAATGTGGGTTGTCCCCCTGGCGAGCTCCTCCTTCAGTGCCCATGCGAGCTGTGGGCTCGGCTGGGCCCTCCTGAGTGGGTCGAACGGCTGCCTGCTGCTTCGCCGCCAACTTCCTAGCTTTGGCTTCCACCAGAAGATCAAGGTCTTCTTGTGAAAGCATCACAGTCATCCGATTGGAGTCACTCATCTTCAGCTTTCGATCAGGCAGATTCCCACAGACGGCGCCAAATTTGATCCTATCGACAAGCGAAGATCGGTTCTCGCCCGGCTGACTCGGTCTGACCAAGACAACCTGGTCTGCTGTAGCTCAAAGGTCGGGATCGGGCTCAAATAGGACTGAAGTTCAAGTCACTCGGTTCGGACCAAAACGGGGTTCACAAAGTAATAGCGTGGTTGCAAAGTGGCAGCAATCCCCTTTTTGGAGCCAAAAGGGGGGTTTATATAGGGGGAGGAAAGTCCTCTGCCATGTCAGAAATATCCTATCTCATTAATGTTGAGTCAGTTGGCAGACCGAGCCGTTGGCAGCTTTAGTGGCCCCTATGAGAATGACATAGCCGCCTGACACCCTGTCTCAACTGTCTCTTCTGATTCTTATTTATATTCGGCGCCTTGTCAGATGTCCCTGTCAGGTGATGATTATTACTGACAGAGACAGGTAGTATTTATTCGATCGACCCGCCATGACTCACAGGTTGAATCGATTGAATAAGCTCGGATCTGCAGCCTGCACTTATGGAGCGACCTCAGGTCACTCGGCCGCGGACTCTCGACTTTGAATGTATCTGGGGTGACCGACCTCGGATGACCGACCCCGAGTGTCCGACCTCGAGTGACCGACCCTGAGTGCTCGACCTCGGGTGACCGACCCCGAGTGCCGACCTCGGGTGACCGACCCCGAGTGCCCGACCTCAGGTGACCGACCCCGAGTGTCCGACCTCGGGTGACCGACCCCGAGTGTCCGACCTCGGGTGACCGACCCCAAATGTTTGAACCTGAACCGGGGCATTATCTACCTCGACCTTAGTTCTCCTGACCGATCCCCAAGTCAAGCCCATGAGTCAACTTTGATCCGGCTTAACCTCTCCTGGTTCGAAACGAAGGTCGAACCCGACCGAGCATCCGACCCTTCTAAAAAACCATTCACCCGGATCACTTTTCATCTTTTAAGGTCTCCATCACTACTATAGGCCAAGCAAAATATTATTTGCACTCTTTTCTTAATTTATACCTCTTTTGCCGGCTATTAGAAGCTATGTGCTATGTTGTGCTTCACCTCATATGTTCCATAGTTTTAGCCTGTTGCATTTTTTTAATCTTTTTTAGAAAGATAACTGTTATCTTTGTTAATTACAATGGTTTAAGCAATATATTAATTGATCTTTTAAGATCCTTAGCTCATCAAACTCATGCATGGTAGTTGCCATTAGACTATAACTATAGATTAGGAGATTTATTAATTGCTCAGAATTTGGTCTCTCTTTGCTTAAAATATGAGAGTTCAATAATATTAAACATTTGCAATAACTTCCTGGAAAAGTGAATGAAAAAATTAGATGAAATTGATTCTAATACGATAGTCTCACATTGACTACAATATGTATGAAAGAATAAGCGGCAGATATACGTGTAAATCTGCCATCTAGTTCCGTTCAATTGTTGATTGTTGTCTTGCATAAATAGTTTTTTTAGCGAAAACAACATTAGATATCAACGTCGATCTCTACTATTATTAATTTTGATAATTTATTCCTATACAATTTATGCTATTTTAATATCTTTTCTTTAGGATCCATAATTTGCATCAGCTATACTCGGGAATCAAATAGTTTCACAGATTTACCATGTGATAATCAACTCAATTATGCCTTGAGGGCAAAACAAATTAAGCGGGAATCAAACAATAGGATGGGAAGTAGTAGAGAGGGAGGTGGGAAGTTGGGATAGGAGATCAAATGATGTGGTTAAATGATGTGGTTGTTGTTTATTCACCAAGACCAGGTATTACATGTAGAAAACGTTGAGCTTGCATCAGTCACTCCATCCATCTATCTCTAATAAAAACAAAAAAAAAAGATGCTTTCATGGGCTGATGCAATTGGTTAATATAAGGATATTACTGTCAATAGATTCGAGATCGATTGCTGGTCAATGCGAAATACTCCGTTGATTGCCTCAACCCCTCTTTGTATGTGTTGTTATTACTGAATGAAGCTCCCACAATTTATCTCCTTTCTGGATAGTGGGGGTCACCTCTGGAAGGATCGTTGAGTTGACAGTTTCATCTTTTATGACCAAAGAAAATATTTTTTTAAAAAAGACAAATCACTCTGACTGTGTGTAAATCTGTCCTTGGTTGTGTCTATTGAATTCTATACCTCTAATTGCAGGTACCTCCCCAACTCCGTCATCGACTCCATCCACTTGCTCATAGGCACCTTCCGCCTCTTCTCCGTCACCCCGGTCGCGCACCTTTCAAATATAACATATAATAATTATTTTCGTCACTTAGTATGTGACCCCGTGAAAATTCAAATCCTGGATCTGCTCACGAGAATAATAGTCTTATATTATATTAAAAATTTTAAGGGAATATGTCTATTTATATATATTGAATCAATATTGTAAATATATAGGAATGACAGACTCTCTTTTATGAGATGTCTTTAATTCACTTGTGTATGAGCATAGACTTATGTGTGAGCACAATCTAGATAATTTGATAATCCGCGACCTTCGAATATTAGGTATAATAATTATTTTCGTCATTTAATATGCAACCCTGTCAAATTTCAAATCCTGAATTTGTTCACAAGAATAATAGTCTTATATTATATTGAAATTTTTAAGGAAATATGTCTATTTATATTGAATCATAATTTGATAATATTCTAATATGAATGAGAGACTCTTTTAGGAGATGTCTTTAATTTACTTATGTATGAGCACGATTTATATGTGAGCACAATCTAGAAAAAGATATCCATCTCCAACTTGCTCTCCCAATTACATGATGCAACTTTCCAAGTCGCTCGTCATCCTGATCTAGGAATTAGGAAACAAATGTCCATCTCGCTCAAGTCATCCAAAATTTAAGCCTAATTTAAATTTTAAATTTCAATTTGTAAAAAATTTATATTTGTTCAGCCCAACATAACTAACATTTTTCCTAAGTGAAATAATTTGTCACATTTTAATAATATTGTATCCCTAGTGGTCCTTTATTTATGTTTTTTTTAATCTTTTAATATCATCAAACTCGTTTGTTAAAAAGTGTTTGATAACTTTAAATGCACGTACGATCTCTCAAATTATATATATATTTTTTAATTTTAAGTTTTCAAGACCATCAATTTTTTTTGGCCAAAAGTTTTTTTACCCTAAATGTCTTGGATTTGCTTGTAATTGTAAGTTCACTTTTTGTAAAAAATAAAAAAAAAATCATAGTTGTGAGAGTTTGAATTATATTAGTGCTAAGTTGGAAAATTGTTAAATAATTTAGGTTCATACCAAGTTAATACTATTGCACTTTATTGAATCCTGATCTCTATGTGTATTTTTTTAGTTGATTTAGTTAAATTCAAAGAAATAATTTGGTTAAATACATGCATCATGATTTATCTACCCTTTGTTTGAATTGAATTTTCTTTTTATAGTCAAGTGTCCAAGCTTCACTCATGATTTATCGAGTAAACCTGAATTACAATTTATCCACATTTAGTGGTTGACCTCTAAAATATTCATTCCTATTAAAATTCGAATTCTCATGTTTTGCCACTACACCATATTTAAGATAATACCATCCATTTTAATTATAAATTAGATAATCAATTATTAATTCTACTAGCTCTTTCTGGAATCTAGCTATATTACTTAATCTAGATTTTATTTATTCGATCCAATCAAGAGTGCATGAATCAACTCCCAATTTTTGACTGAAAAACATTAGCTTCTAGTTTCTACTGTTAAGGATAAGTTTTAATGCTCCCTAGTCTAGCTAATTCTCATTACTTTCTATTCTATACCCTCTATATATATATATATATATATATATATATATATATATGGAATATTTTGAGTCAAATATTATTTTGAGTCAAAGATTACTTTCTATTCTAGCCCTATCCAAATCTTAAACTTGCATTTGGAAGAAAGATATGATGCCTTTTTCACTTTTTAAAGATTACTTTATCAATGTGATTTGCAAAATGAAAGTCAATAGTAAAGATTTTAGTAACTATGGTAAAGTGCAGGCACATTTCCAATCATAGGGCATGTTATGTATCCAAGGATCAATAGATCTATTGAACTGATTATATGAGCAACTAGAAAGAAAGAAAGAAAGAAAAATATTTAATGGAGTATTTTGGAGATATTAGCCATTAAAAATTCAATTTAGGAGGTCTTTAATATTAGGCTCTAATTTATTGGACCTTTTAAATATAGTGGGTTTTTGGAACTTCAAAGTATTGATAAATATAGTTAGGTTTATCTTATTAGAGGCGTGTTGTCATATGTTGCCCATCTGGCAAGTGATTCGCTACGTTATTGAAGAAGCCAAGGAAAAAATTGATGTCCCAAGAATAGAATTGTGGGTGTTGCTAAAGTTGATATAGGATGTCAATTCGGTGGGTCGGGTCGGTTCGGGTCGGTTGAGAAAAAAAAATTTAACTAACTCGACCGACCGAACGATTTAACCGAAAAAAAAAAAAAACCCGAGAAAAAAAAAATCGATTCAAAAAGTTTTTGCATTTTATAATTCTCACTTTTATCAATATTATCATGATCATATATATATTAATATACATAAAATATCTTAATTTCAAATTAAATTTGATTTAACCCCAAAAATCACAAATATTAAATTCGGTCAACCCAACCCGACCCGACCCGAACCCAACCCAAATCAACCCGAACCCCCAACCCAACCCGAAAATTTCAACCCGAACTCGATTTTTTTCGGTCGATTCGGTTGGTGTCGGTCGTGTTTTTTGACACCCTAAGTGATAGCTATTAAAAACCGAGTTGAATTTTATGGTATTTAAATTTATTTAATAAGATAATTGAGTGAAATCTAAAATGAATTAAACGGTATTTGAAATGATTGTTCAATCTTGATTTAATTTCTTTTACGTTTATAGATGTCATTGAATTTTTATTCAAACTTATTTAATTATTTGAAAATTTTATCTTTTTAAATTTATTTAACTAATTATTAAATTTGATAATATAAGTTTATTCGTTGATAAATATAATTTATAAATTTTTTTAATGTACATTATTTATAAATATTGATCATTCCGATGCATGAGCTGATCATATTCTATCTTATTCATTTAATTTAATAAATAATTTAAATTTATTTTATTTTATTTTATTAAACGAATATAAATAATTTTTTATTAAATTTATTGCTAAATAGTCTTTAATTTAATAAGAAGTAATTAAAGGCATTGAATAATAATAAAGATAAGAAAGATATCGAGACTACTAACAACAAAGGCTTTCAGGTGCGTTTGGTTCAAATTATCATATAAAATCAAATAATCATATAATTAAGGTTATGGAGAATGAAATATAACCTGAAGTTGTTTAATTTAATTTAGATAATCAAATAAAATCTTATTTGTTTGGAGGTAATAGTCTATAACCTAATATAATATTTTATTGTATTACCCTTTAAATTTATTTTGATAATTTTATTTGTTTAGACTTAAGGGCGTCGACGTCGATCGTCGGTGTCCACGTAGGCAGTCGGTGTCCACATAGGCAGACGGTGTCCAACATCGACGACCGACTGTCGGCGTCGATCGATCGGTGCCAACCGTCGACGATCGACCCCGACCGCTAATCGGCGGCCGGCGACGCCGCCGATCGCTGGCGGTGGTCGCCGGTCGCCGACTGCCAGCGTTGGTCGTCGGTCGTTGGCCGTCGGCGTTGGTCGTCGGCCGCCAGCGGTTGTCGCCGACCGCCGTTGTCGATCGTCGGTCACGAATAATGCTTTCCAAAATTAATAAATTGTAATGATTATTTTCGTCTTCAATGTAAATAGTGGAGGATAATTTTGAAAAGATAAGTTTCATAGTCTGGGAATCAAAAAAAACCTTACTTCCCTAAGATTTTCCGATTCCGGATTGCATGCACCTTTTGTTGACGTGTCGGGCATCGATCATTACTTGGGAATCGCTGATTATCTAAATCAAATAAGATTTTTGTTGATAACCTTGGATGGATAACTAAGATTATCAAGGATAACCCTCAATCAAACGCACCTAAAAGAAAATAAATTATTAAGGGTTGGACGACAACAGTACGTGAAGTTGTTGTTGATAACGGAAATCAATTTTTTAAATATTTTTTGCTAAAAGTTAAGGCAATTTATGAAAAGCATAGCTAGGTTGATGTATACATAGATACATATTCATGGGAATGATATAAATATGATATAATTCATATTAAATCCAAAATAAAATTTAAATTAATTTTTTCTAAAATAATTTAAGATCTTCAGAGAAGTTGAAATACACAATGAAAAATATCATTGGACTCATTACAGCCTATGAACTCCATGAGACATGAAATGAGTCTAATTCGACTTATGTGGAAGTGTTAAATTGAAATAAAAAAGAATTGATAAAAAAATTTACGTTAGATCTGATATAATTCCATATCAGGTCAACTTAGATTTTTTATCGATTCTTCCTTATTTCAATTAACACCTTCAGAGATGGCAAAATAAATAATGAATAATATATTTGAACTCCTTACAACATCAGAAATTCATAGAACTGAAACGGATGCAAGCGGAGCTTTCTAGATCCATCAGTAGATTTTGGTCGAAACCCACTGATGGTCATGATATTGAATCATATCAGGCCCAACGAGGTTTTTTTTCTGAATCTTCCTTATCAAAACTCATTGATGGACTTAGATAACTTCAATTGTATAAATTTCAGTTCCTATAGATTTATAAGATTGCAAGGAGTTAAAATATGATATTTATTATTTATTTTAGTTTGTTAAAATAGGAGATTCATTATTTATTTCAGTTTCTTCAAAAGTATTAAAATATAATAAAAAAGAATCGATAAATATCGATAAAATCTCACGTTGGATCTAATATGAATTCATTCAGGCTCAATTCTATATCAAACCTAGCACAGGTTTTTATCGATTCTTTCTTATCGAAACCCATTGAAGGACCTAAAGAGCTCTAATTGTACCTATTTCAATTCCTATCAATTTTTTAGATTCCAAAGAGTTCAAAAGTGATATTTATTATTTATTTTTACTTCTTTGGAGGTATTAACATGTTATAAAAAAAATCAACTAAACTTTAAACGTTGTCCGTTGTGGTAAAAAAATCCACTAGAGACATCAGATTGCAATCATTTCAGGTCTTGTTGATTTTTGAAGTTGCAAGGAGTCCAATGGTGTCATCCATTTTATATTTAGGCTTTTCCATAAGTGTTAAAATTTTATTCAAAAAATCAACTAAAATAACTCATTCATATTAAGTTCACGTTGGGTCTGATATAATTCTATATATTTTTTCATATAGGGTTGTGTGTTATGTATGTATATATCCAAAAGAGAGAGGAAAGAGAAGATGGGAGAGAAAAGATAAGAGAAATTACGTGTATAAAAAGAAAGATAAAAAATGATTAATAGGAAAAATAGAAAAAGTAGTGTGTTTGGTATGTTCCATTTTCTATTTTCATTTTCTAGAAAACCGTAGGCTGCGTTTGGTGTGCTTGTTTTCTATTTTTATTTTCCACAGAAAAATACGGGTTTTCAAAAAACATATTTGGTTTGTATTTTCTAAACTTATTTTCCAAAAAAGATATAACGTTTTCTGAAAAAATGGAGAATGAAATAAAGTCATTTTCTAGAAAATGAGCTTGGTAGGCTTGTTTTCCATTTTAGTTTTCAACAGAAAATGCGATTTTCCAAAAACCGTGTTTGGTTTGTATTTTTCAGACTTATTTTTCAGAAAAAGATATAACTTTTTCTGGAAATTAGAGAACGAAATAAAATTATTCTCCAGAAAATAAGAAAATACGATTTTCTGAAAAATGAAAATAGAAAATGAAACAAACCAAACATCCCGTAGATTTTCTAGAAAATAAAAATAGAAAACGGAGCAAACCAAATGCTTCCATATTTTCTCATTTTCTGAAAAATAACTTTATTTCATTCTCTAATTTTTCAAAAAATGTTATATCTTTTTTTGAAAAATGTCTAAAAAATACAAGTTTTCTGAAAAAACATATTTTTTTATGGAAAATAAAAATAAAAAATAAGCATATCAAGGCCTAATAAATTTAATATGCTCTTTGCTAAATTGTCAAAGTATAATAAATCTCTGGATGAATTCATAAATTTGAGTGAGCTGTTGGATATATTACAGTAAAATTTATGAGTAAGGAAGGAAGAAATTAATTTTAAAAGGAAATCAAAAAAATATATAGGGTGTTATAACAAAACTATAATCATAAGGGTCTTAGTGTAAATCAGAGAAACTTCGGTGGCACGTTGAAAATGTCCCTTTGTTACACGCTGTTTGAGTGTATAAAAACCCTTGCGCCTCCCGGACGAAAACCTTAGCCGCCACACTTCGCCGTGCTTTCTTCCCGAGCTTTGGTGATATCATAATTTCAGGGGAATCGTCGGGATCCATAAGGGAGATAGACAAGAATGGGGAGCGACAGTGAGAACGAAAAATCTTTGAAGGAGAGGAAGAAGTTGATGTCCGTCTCCCCGATTGCCAAACCCTTAGCTGGAAAGAAGTTATACAAGCGAATCCTAAAGCTCGTCCGACGAGGTATCCTCCTCTATTATTAGGCCGCGAGTGTTTGCCTCTATCGTCCAGTTGTTTTGGTTTCTAGGTACATGGAGATCATTTTTGCATGTTGGTTTTGGGCCAACGAAAAAAAAAGATATCCTTTTGCCTACCGAAAACTTGTTTTTGATCCTGAAATGTGCTTACAACTTGTGACTCATTTTCTTGTTTTAACTATCCACTGAAATTGTACATGAACATCTCATCATTGCATTCGTGTCACCAGCTGCTGAGGCTAAGTGCTTGAAACGTGGAGTGAAGGAAGTAGTGAAGAGTGTCCGCCGTGGTCACAAGGGGTTCGTTCCTTCTTGTTCGATAGTTGATTACAATATCATTGAAGTTGAAAAGAAGCAACTAAATTTGAAACCCCTGACGATAATTATGGGTGTGAATGGTCCCTTGTTTGAAACCCCTGTCAACATTTTTGAAAATTTGAAGTCTATTTTAATATGATTTGAACTTCTTTCAGAGATTTATTAATATATAAAATTTTGCTACTCGTCCTTTTTGTGGATTAGATATCAATTGTATTAGCTTATGCATGTTATCTTCTAAAAATGTGAATTATGTTCTAAAATGTTGATTATACCAGTATATTTAAATATTCAATTAAAATTTGGAAAGGCCTCCCTTTATGGCAGGTGCTATATTTTTGCATTGTTATGATTTGGTATTACAATCACCTTCTCACTGTTACCATCAAGAAGCACAACCAAATCCTCATACTAAAGAAGCAATCCAAATATTATTATTTTTTAATCTGTTCTCATTTGTGGCGGCAATGTTAATTGAACATTGTTGTTTGCAGATTGTGTGTTATTGCTGGGAATATATCTCCTATTGACGTGATTGCCCATGTGCCCATCTTACTGGAGGAAGCTGACATTCCCTATATCTATGTTCCTTCAAAAGAGGTTTGATTGATGCATCTTGTTTCCTTTGTCTTCTTAACTTGTCCTTTGCAGATCCATTTAGTTCAAGAACATGTACTTTTAAAAAAGTCAATTTTTTAGAGGATACATGAACCTTTGCAGCATTTTTTAACCAGTTTGGACCTGAGTATTCTCTGGATGTTTTTTTATCTCGCATTTGGAAGCAGATTGCTTTGTTAGAGGAAATTAGAAACCAAGGATTGCATTTATGAAAACAAAGCTCGCAAAAGATCATTAATCGCCTAGATAACTAGGATAGATTCTATTTCATGGTGACTAGAGCTATCATGCGCTCTGCATCCATTTTATATTCCTTTTATAAATTTCCCCAATACTTGTTACATTCTCTGAATCCTTCACCTTATCTTGTGTGCTTGCCTTTTTTTTAGTCAAACAGCAAGACTGACTACGGAGATTCTCCATGCACCATGCTCTTCAGCTCTTGGCAATAGCTGCCTATTTCTAGACTGTTAATAGACACTGATCGAAATCAAATCATTTAACCATAAGCAACTAATAGTGAGATAGAGGCTGCTGCATGATCTGTTCAGGACTCTATTTCTATCTGTCCCTTTGTTTTTGTGCCCCTTTTATAATTCTTCTTTTATCATAGGATCTTGCAGTTGCTGGGGTTACGAAGAGGCCAACTAGCTGCGTGTTGGTGACAACTAAACCAATCAAAGGCGAGCTGATGCAGGATGTACAAGAGAAGCTGCAGGCAGACTACAACCAGGTCGTTGCAGAAGTGAAGGAGCTCACAGCTTCCCTCTTCTGAATGTTCTAAACTTCCAAGTCTCATGCACGTCATGTTTGCAGTTCTTACATGCGAGCAGTTTCTTCCACTTCTATTGCAAGCCTAATCCTTCTACAGCTATTTGTAGATGCCTGATAAAAGACGGTAATAGAAAAGGGTCGATTAGTCGTTGGCTAATTTGTATGTCAATTAAGCTTGGTCAACTGTGGAGTCTTGATCACAAGTTAGGATTGATTTTGGATGCCAACCATTAGTTCTTCCTACTTTCACTCACTATCCAGAAGCAAGAGTTTTGAAGATATCCATCACTATATGTTGATTAGTAGGATCTTATTGTAATATTGGTATTAAACATCAGATATAACTCCTTGTTAACTAGTTGCAAGGTTAGTTCTTTATCCTAATGTGATTGATCTTTGTTAATTGGCAAAAGTTTGAACACTTTTAAGATTGCTTTTGCAATCTAGTGTTAGTATATCAACTGGAATAAATGCATCTATTGGCAAGAATATGTTCAAGAAACTGATTGGATGAAAAGTTAGTAAACCTTTTTCTTCGGGAAAATAGGAGAATGGGAATCAATAATTTTTTTATAAATTCTTTTGATACACCCATAAATGGCATAGCAAATTCTTTAACGAGTCCTTTTTTTTCATTCCTGTACTGGTTGCATGCTTTCTTGCTCGTTCTCTTGTTGCGGCACAAATTTAAATATATCATATTTTTTAATAAGGTTATTATTATAAAATTAAATATATGTTAGTTTTATAAAAAAAACTAAAATTATAATATTTCTTGATTTTCAATTAATCATAATTAAAATTTAAAATTTTGAGAATGCTTTTCTAGCTAAACCGTGATTTTAAATAAATTGAGTCGGGTTTGACACCTTGGGTTCAACCTTAGCAATAGTTTGCGATCAGATCTTTCTGGTCTTGTTTGGTTGTACCAATCGAGTAGAGAAAATAGCAAAGGTAATTTAAAATATATATCTAAGAACGGCGTCATGGATAATAGATTCCTGTCCATAGCCTCTGTTTTCTTTTTCTTATATTCCCATTAGAATAACTTCTTGTTTTTTCTGAACCACCGTTTAGGAGTTGAATGCGTTCCTATAATACCCAATGAATTTTGATTATTAAAAAAAACGACATTTTATATATATATTAGATATAAAATTTTATATCTGATTCAGAAAACGACTATTCTAAAATAGACATATGATTCACGCATCAAAAAAAAAAAAAAATCTAAGAAACACAATAATTCCTAACGTAGTATCTCAACTTCCCTAATAGTTTAATCATGATAAATATATTCTAAGTAAAAATTAAATCCTAATTACTGAAGAAGTACATCCTACTTCTTATCATCACGTTAAACTCCGAACTCAAAAAATAACAGATTGATTTTTTGATAATTCAGGTATCCATCAAATCGATTGATTTAGGAGATGACAAGTTCGACTTATCTCACATAAATTTTTCAATGATCATCGAATAAATCAAAAAGCGTTTACAAAAATCCATCCAAACTAGAGTGGTAAAAGAGCCAAGCTGAGCCAAATTTTGTAATGTTCAAGATTGTTTCATAAAGTAATCGAGTAAAGCCAAATCTAGTTCAAAATAAACCAATCTATTAAAATGAGTGTTTAAGCTCGACTTGATTTATTTTTTTATGAGATTGAGCTTGGTTCAAGCTTAACTTAAGTTTGACTCTTTTAAATGTTATTAAATTCTTAATTAAATTTATTTGATTATTTAAAATTTTTATTTTTTAAATTTATTTATTTATTTATTGAAGTTAATAATATAAACTTATTTATTCATTTATATATATATGTTTATTAATATATCGATAAAAATTTTATTGATAAATATTATTCACTAACATGTTCATAAATGTTATTCACAAACATATTCACGAACGTTATTCACAAATATATTCATAAATATTAACGAGCTAAAAATATATTTTTCAAACTTTTTTATTTAATTTAATAAGTTGTTTAAATTTATTTACTTAATTAATTAATCTCATGTATATTAAATGAATATAAATAAATTTTTATCAAATCGAATACTAAATCTATTCACGAATGCTTAATTCATTTACCGCCATAATTCAAACTATCAAATATTTTTAAAATTATCATCCCATGAAAATAACATCCTTATCGTGCGCCATGGAATTCGATTGTTAGATATCTAATTAACCGTCGCCATCATCAGGAAAGGAAAAAAACACACCCATATAAAGTGTGGGGGACTGATGTGCAATTACACCAATCAATCCAATTTCGAAAAACAGACGGACATCATATGCAAAGCACAGCATGCGCTTTGCACATGGCTATCATTTGGCCTTTAGCTGGAACGAATAATGTGCATCAATTTAATAAAGGGAAATATATATAATTCATTTAAGTCTGCGGAATAAAAAAAAGACGGGGAGTTCTGATGCCCAGTTTGTCATCTCCAACACTAAGATCTACAGTAGAAATCCAACCCGCAAATCGAAGCAAGACGGACAGAGAGAGTATGTCATCTATGAAAATGAATGAAACCCGTGTATAATTATGGAGTATGCATGCGTTATCGATCTGTCCCTCTTCGTTACTACTTTTTTTTCCCCTCCCAAAACCTTCAGCTTCACAAGAAGATGGTAATCTGAGAAAGAGTAAAGTAAATAATTACACGGCGAGCGCCAGCACCGCTATAGCGGCCGAGGAGGCGGCAAGCCACCTTCCGCTTGAGCCGGCTCTGAAGGCGGCATTGTCCGCAGCCGCCTCGTCCGACGGCGCCTCGTTCGGCCCCGCCACTGCGTCTGCGGCGCCGTGCTTGTGCTTCTTGGAGGCGGCGGGCGCGTCTGCGGGGGCGTCGGCGGCGTCCTCGGGCTTGAAGAGCTCCCGCGGCTGGAGGACCTTGTCGACTTGGTATACGGCGACGGGATCCTGGTCGATGAGGGTGGAGGTGATGGTGGAGGTCACGAGGTGGGTCTTGACGGTGATTGCGTCGCCGTCGCTGCCCACGGTGTACTTGTACTTCTTTTCGTGGGTGTCGGTGGCCAGCGTGGTGAAGGCGCCGTTGTTGGTCTTGAGGAGCTGCTCCGAGTAGTAGAAAGGCGTGCCGTGGTAGAGCAGGAGGGAGGCCTTGCCCGGGGCGGTGAGGTTCTTGAATTTGTCGGCGAAGGCTCTGACCGCGGCGTCGTTGGGGCAGAAGACGGTGAGGCCGACGTCGAGGTTGGACTCGAAGGCTTTGAGGACGTCCGGCGTGGCGAGGAGCAGATTGGCGAATTCTCGGCAGCCCTTGCGGGACATGAGGTCGGTGAGATTGACCGCGGCCGGCGGCGCGATAGGGGCCTCCGCCTCAGGGGATGACATGATCGAGCTCACCTGGAGGATCGAGAGATTGTAGGGCATCTCCTTTATGGATTTGACGAAGGCGACTGGCGGCGCGCCGCCAGCGTCCTCGGAGAAAAAGGTGACCCTGCCCTTGCTGTGCTCGGTGATGTTGATGAAGCCAGTAGTCCCGATGGCGCGTCCGGAGGACTGGAAGACGGAGGAGGCGAGGGTGGAACCATGGGTGAGCTGATGGAGCTTCTTGGAGCCGTAGTAATCGGTTAGAACGTGGAGAGAGAGCACGTTGCGGAGGGTGAGGATGGAGAAATGCCTCGCCAGGAGATCGCCATGCCTGAGTTATCTACGGCAAGAACCGTTATGGTCAGCCGGCGGTTGATCTCGGTGGCCAGCCGGGTCACGGTGAGGTAGTGGTTAAATGTGGAGAACTCCGGGTGGTCCGCCAGGATCCTGGTGATGTTGTAGCCGCGAGCTACCGGGGCCTCTAAGGCCACCAAAAGCACTACGAAAGCGGTGGCTAAGACAGTGGGGAGAGCTCGCCGCATTGTGAACGCCGCTTCTGCCGCACCGTCGCCGGCGAGAAAGAGGAGAGGCAGTAGTAAGTTTCGGGATGAGTGGGGAGCTTGCAGCGGCAAGAGTTAAGTAGTCCGGACAGCCCTGGCACGAATCAAAGAAGCCCTTGCTAATCCGCATTATTTACGAGTACTACCCTTTCCAGGTTGGTATGCATCCCACTCTACAATCATTTATTTCATTTTTAAAAAAAATAATATTACTTTACGACCCCTGTCAATTTACTAGCACAAGTTAGTCTACGCGAAAATAATTGAATCCGATGTGCATTTTGCATGTGTAGGAACAGGGGTAGAAAAAATCTTTAATGCTGTTGAAGTGTCAAGGGAAATTGGCTTTGACATCCCACCTAATGAAATTATAGGCATTACAAATTGTATTTATTTATTCATCTTTAAAGTTAAGGCAGCAATTTACTTGATGCCTCCGAGCAAGTGTCGGCAGGAAGACAGGTTGGTTAATTAGAAGAAAATAAAGAAGCGGATTGGTGAGTTAAATATGTTAACTATTCGTTTAGTCAACGGAAGTGGCAAAAGCGTAATTAGAAGTTCAATGCGCGGGGAGAAGGAAACGTAGGTGGTCGTGGAGCCGGGGTCCGAATCCGGACCGGGTCGAAGGAATCCGCTCCGAGAGGTTGGTTGCTGAGCTGGCAGGTAATGACTTAGTTGAGTGATAATTATGGAGTGGGTGTTGGGTCACCCCCTTCTTGTTTCCTTCCTTCCTTAATCTCTACTGTCATCAACTTTCGTGCAAGGAACAAAAACACGACGAGAAATATTAATAGTATTATTTTGTTTTATTAAGAGTTATTTAAAATATTAGTTTATGCATAAAATTCCTCTCGATTCGTCCACAAGTGAAATTAATAACATGATCAATATAGAGTTTTTTTCCCTACCTACACGCACTAAATTGTTCGTGATCTTCATCTGAAATTCTTTGTTTTTGTTTTTTTGTGAAAGTGCCCGAATCAGCACGGTTTCAAACAGTACGGAGTTAGCAAGAACGAGTTGAGAATGAGACTGCGCAATAAGTGGCAGCACTATATATGACTGCGATTTTTTTAATTAGGAAGAATAGGCTGTGATCATTTGTAAGACATGAATGGTACTCGTGAGTTGGCAAAGTGTAAGGATTTCTTGAAAGCTTGCTAATGGAGAATCGTATATATTTATATATAATAAAGCTCCAAAACGGCGTTGGTGAGTTGGCTGTCCAACTCACTAACATCTAGGCACATGGCAGTGACATGTTATCTAAGGACATTCATAACAGTTGGAATAGCTTTCTATCTGACATATCCATATTACATAAAAAAAAAAAAATTTTAGGCATCTCTCCTATATAAATTGTTTGGTTCCATCGGTGAATATTACTGTCGGGGAGGACACAATCTGATATAATATCGTTGAAGCTAGTGTTTAATAATATCTTTGTAAAACGATACTGGTCTGCTCAAGTGCTTACGGACAGCAGCAATTCGTTTCCAAGATACAACGACGATGTCTCGGAATAGTAGCACTTCAAATTCCGAAACCGCGCGAACCCTCTCGTAGGTTTTTTAGACTCCGAATGCAGAAAATGGAATGGATGCAAGGTAGATTAGGCTTGAGTGAGTTTGAGTGTTTTGAGTGATTTTTTTCCATCATCTAGGGGTCATATTTATACTAAGTGAAGAGGTGAAGTACCCCTTGGTGAGTTCATCTGAGCCGTTCGATCTAGAGGGTACCCTTCAACCAGATCTCTTAATCTCAACCCTAGATCTGGAGGATTGTAACCTTTCAACCCTCCTTTGATCTCAGCCGCCAGATCAACTTTCATCACCAATGGTCCAATCATGATTATTCGTGATCAACGCTTCAGATCGCGTCACTTGCGATCCATCATCCTCTTCGATCCAACGGTGGCCATCCGTTTGCCCAGTCAGCAGCCAATCATCCCTCTCTATCCAACCGAGAGTGCCATGTATGCATGCCACATCACCCAAGTGCCACGTAGGTATAGCCACGACACCCGGAGCATAAATTTAAGCGCCACAATGCGTGCGTGCGAAGTGCAAAGTGTGCCAACAAAGCGTCGGCGCGTGGCGGGTGGCGGGTGGCGGGCTTGCAGGTGCGAGCACCTGCTCGCCCCTTGGATGAGTGCATCTGTGCTATTTGTGTTAACTCAATTAACACAGCAACACATATAAAGATGTAAATTTTCTCTGGAATTTTCAATGTGGGACTATTTTCCCCCTACTTCCTTTTTGTAATCTTTTGAGCTAACTTTAATAATTAATTTTTCATTCACCCGTAATCGGTTTTAAGCAAATTAATAGTCCAGATTTATCTACTCGAAACGTAGATTTCGATTTTGAAGTCAATTTAGACTTTCATCGATTGATAGCACCTCGATTTTCTCTTGCAAAATCGTAAATCGTATTAGTCTTTTAAGACCCAATATCCAACAATCCCCCCACATGAATGAAAATTAATGCGTGTATGCATGTAGACATTTTACAGGAGTCCAATCGATATGTCAATGCATCGGGAGAGGTAGCTTTGACTTTGAACCTTCCGTAGTGGAATGCTATCGAGTATACTAGGCTGCGCAGTGAACGTGATGTCTTGAACTGCTCAGCTGTTTGTGTATACTAAGATAATAACATCCACATAGAGACTTATCTCACATACTCTTGGTTTTCATGGTTGGTTCCGTTTCGGCCATGGACACCATATTGGATTCATGAGTGTTTCATTGAAGCGACATACCTTCATACTCACATAGGTGACACTTCTATCAAGAGTATCCTACTATACTCTACCTTATAAAGGTATAGAAGTCATTAAAAGCATAAGCTTAACCTCACTATATGTGGTATGACAACACTTATTCATCCTAAGATTGGGATAATATATCTCGTGTGCTGTAACACAACTTCTATAACTTCATTGTCCCATTGAACCAAAATCTTGGGATCTCCAGTCAACAAAGTTAGGTTACCATTACAGTCATTTTAGTTGTAGTTTTTTTAATCCCATTCCTCTTGACGAGCAGTATATTTGATCTCGATTTAGCTCCTTCGTAAGAGGATCTGCCAAATTATCTTTGGACTTTACATAATCGATTGTAATCACTCCATTCGAGATCAACTGCCTAATGGTATTATGTCTACAACGTATATGTCATGACTTACCATTATACATACTACTCTGTGCTCTTCCAATCGCCGATTGACTATCACAATGTATAAGTACGGCGGGCACAGGTTTTGTCTAGCTCGGAATATCTTCCAAGAAATTTCACAGTCATTCAGCTTCATCAGTTGCTTTGTCTAGTGCTGTAAACTCGGATTCTATTGTTGACCGTGCAATGCACGTCTGCTTAGTGGATTTCCAAGATATCGCTCCCCCACCAATCGTGAATACATATCCACTAGTAGATTTAAAATCTTTTGTATCTGATATCCAATTAGTATCACAATATCCCTCTAAGACAGCGGGATATTTTTCGTAATGTAATCCGTAGTTCACAGTATATTTCAAATATTTAAGAACTCGCATCAATGCTTTCCAATGTGTGTCGTTTGGATTACTCGTAAACCGACTTAGCTTGTTGACCGCACAGGCAATATCCAAACGTGTGCAGTTTGTGAGATACATCAAGCTGCCTATTATCCGAGAATATTCTAATTGCGATATGGGCTCACATTGGTTTTTCGCTAAGTGTTGACTTAGATCCATAGGTGTTTTCACTGTAGAGAGATCGTACGCATTGAACTTCTTCAACATCGACTCAACATAGTGGGATTGTATCAAAACTATCCCCTCAGATGTCTTGAGAATTTTAATTCCCAATATAACTTCTGCTCGACCCATATCTTTCATATCGTAATTCTTGGTCAACATTTTCTTTGTATTCATGATTATCTCATGATTACTATCCATTATAACATATCGTCTACGTATAGACAGACGATTACATAGTCTTTAGGTGTAATTTTGACATAAATGAATTTGTCACATTCATTTATTTTGAACTCGTTTGATAGCATTATTTTGTCAAATTTCTCGTGCCATTGTTTAGGCGCTTGTTAAAGTCCGTACAACGACATAACAAGTCGACACACCTTTTCCTCTTTTCCTAGAACTACGAATCTCTCGAGTTGCTCCATATAGATTTCTTCTTCCAACTCACCATTTAAGAATGCAGTCTTAACATCCATTTGATGTATTTCAAGGTCATACAATGTTGCGATGGCTATCGGCACTCGTATGGACGTAATCCTTGTCACCGGTGAGTAGGTATCGAAGTAATCAAGGCCTTCCTTTTGCTTGTACTCTTTGGCTACAAGTCTAGCCTTATACTTGGCAATCGATCCATCAGCTTTATTCTTTCGTTTTAGTATCCACTTACATCCTAATGGTTTAGACCAGAAGGAAGGTCCACTAATTCCCAAGTATGGTTATTCATGATGGACTCGATTTCACTATTGACTGCTTCTTTCCATAATGGGGCGTCGGGACTAGAGAGAGCTTCGTTCAATGTTCTTGGGTACGTTTCTGAAATAAAAGTCATAAAGTCTGACCCGAACGATTTCTCGACTCTAGCCCGTTTGGTCTAACGTGGCTCTTCGTTTTGATAGTCAATAGTCCTTTTACGACAACTAAGTTCAGAAACGTCATTGTTTTTAGAGCTTCCCTTGCTATCACTTTGAATGTTTCCCTTCTTATTTGGGAATATACTTTCAAAGAATATTGCATTTCGAGATTCTTTGGTTGTTCCCACATGAATATCAGGAATGTCTGACTTGTGAATTATGAAACGATATGCACTACTATTTTGGGCATATCCGACAAATATTGCATCGAACATTTTAGGTCCAATCTTTATTTGCTTTGGCTTGGGTACTTTGACCTTTGCTAAACACCCCTACACTTTCAAGTATTTGTACGATGGCTTGCAACCTTTCCATAGTTCGTATGGCGTTTTATCGTTCTTCTTGTGAGGGATTTTATTGTGAATGTGATTTGCCGATAATATAGCTTCCCTCCACAAGTTCTGGGGTGAGCCTGAATTTATCAACAAGACATTCATCATTTCCTTTAATGTCCGATTTTTACATTCAGCAACACCATTCGATTGAGGTGAGTAAGGCGCCGTTGTCTGATGGATAATGCCAGATTCTGAACAAAATTCATCAAACGGTGTACCATATTCTTCATCTCTATCGCTACGAAATATTTTAATTCGTTTATCAAGTTGATTCTCAACTTCTATTTTATAGATTCTAAAAGCTTCTAAGGTTTCATCTTTACTTCTTAACAGAAAGACATAATAGAACCTCGTGCAGTCATCGATAAAAGTAATAAAATACTTTTTACCTCCTCTAGTTTGCACGAATTTTAAGTCACATAGATCACTATGTATTAACTCTAGAGGAGTTGTTGACCTTTCCACCGAATGAAAAGGTAGTCTCGTCATTTTTGCTTCCACGCACACTTCACATTTGCGTGTTTTGTCAACATTAACGTTTGGTAATAAATTTAATTTGACGAGATGTTTCAGAGTATTATTATTAACATGTCCAAGTCGATCATGCCATAAATTAAAATACTTAACAACATAGCTGGAAGCTTTTATTTTATTACCATCAAATTCACGGTGTACAGTCATTACAACCATCTTGAACAGACTCTGTTCTAAGTACCCTTTGCTTACGAATACACCATTATTCATAAGTACAAAATTGTTTGATTGGAACACTAGTCTGAAACTGACTTTAACAAGTGTCGATCCAGAAACTAGGTTCTTCCTGATGTCGGAAACATGGAGCACATCAATAAGTGTTAGCTCCTTCCCTGATGTCATCTTCAGAACAACTTTTCCAAGTCCGACAATCGGCGAGGTTGTGGAATTGCCCATATAGAGCTTTCTTCCACTTATCGGAGTATACTTGGAGAACATCGCCTTATCAGAACAGATATAACGTGTTGCTCCAGTATCGATCCACCACTGCTTCGGGTTGTCCACCACTGTGTTGGCTTTAAACATGACCGCAGTGAGATCTAGCTCCATGTCATCAGAAGTTACGACCTGGTTCGCAACATCCTTCTGTCCCTTGGTTGGTTTCTTTGGCGTCTGCAATCTTTGGACATATGTCTTGGCTTTTCGCAGTTGTAGCATGAGCCCTTGAATTTCTTGCCTTGAGCCTTCTTTTTGAATTGCTTCGGCTTCTTGGAGTTCGGCTCAGCCAGGTTAGACATCTTGTCGATAGCCCGCTTCGTTCCTTTAGAGTCAGAGAACCTTCGATTATCCTCCTCTATTCGTAGCCTCAGGATCAGGTCTTCAAGCCCCATCTCCTTTTGCTTATGCTTCAGGTAATTTTTGAAATCCTTCCACGACGGGGGGAGTTTCTCAATTATTGTGACCACTTGGAACGACTTGTTCAGCTTCATACCTTCGGCATCCAGATCATGCAATGTCAGTTGCATATCTTGGACTTGAGATGTCACACTTTTGGAATCCACCATTTTGAAATCCAAAAATCGACCGGTTTTGTATTTCTTCTCTAGTGATTCCCACAGAGATTTTGCCGTCTCTATCAGACAATACACGTTATATAACGTGTTGTCCAATGTATTGAGAATATAATTACGACATAGGAAATCTCCGTGCGACCATGCATCGCAATCAGCCTTACTATTGGAATCTCCTTCCTTAGCGGCTGGCGGGTCTTCACGCAAAAACCTTACGAGGTTTAGCGTCGTCAAATAAAATATCATCTTCTGCTGTCATCTTTTGAAATTGGCTCTGTTAAATTTCTCCGCCTTCTCTCCGGGTGGAACGGAGGTCGGGACTCCGGGTGAAGCGGTAGTCGGAACGTCGTTGATCACGGCCATATCAGATTGCACTAATATCGTTTTACGATTGTTTGGTTCCGTCGGTGAGTATTGTCGCCGGGGAGAATGCAATCTGATATAATATCGTCGAGGCTAGTGTTCAACACCATCTCTGTAAAACGATATTGCTCCGCTCAGGTGCTTACGGATAGCAGCAATTCGTTTCTAAGATACAACGACGATGTCTCGGAATAGTAACACTTCAAATTCCGAGACTGACGAACCCTCTCGTAGGTTTTTTGGACTCCAGATGCAGAAGATGGAATGGGTGCAAGGTAGATTAGGCTTGAGTGAGTTTGAGTGTTTTGAGTGATTTCTTTCCATCATCTAGGGGTCCTATTTATGCTAGGTGAAGAGGTGAAGTACCCCTTGGTGAGTTCATCTGAGCCGTTCGATCTAGAGGGTGTAACCCTTCAACTAGATCTCTTAATCTCAGCCCTAGATCTGGAGGATTGTAACCTTTCAGCACTCCTTTGATCTCACCAATGGTCCGATCATGATTATTCGTGATCAACGCTCCAGATTGCGTCACTTGCGATCCATCACCCTCTTCGATCCAACGGTGGCTATCCGTTTGCCCAGTCAGCAGTCAATCATCCCTCTCTGTCCAACCGACAGTGCCACGTATGCATGTCACATCACCCAAGTGCCACGTAGGTATAGCCACGTCACCCGGAGCATAAATTTAAGCTCCTCAATGCTCCTAAGTGCAAAGTGTGCCAACAAACTGTCCATTGCGCGCGTGTGCGCATGGCGGGCTTGCAGGTGCGAGCACCTGCTCGCTCCTTGGATGACTACATCTGTGCTATTTGTGTTAACTCAATTAACACAGCAACGCATATAAGGAAGTAAATTCTCTCTGGAATTTCCAATGTGGGACTATTTTCCCCCTATTTCCTTTTTGTTACCTTTTGAGCTGACTTTAACAATTAATTTCTCATTCACTCGTAATCGGTGTTGAACAAATTAATAGTTTTGATTCATCTACTCGAAACGTAGATTTCGATTTTGAAGTAAATCTAGACTTTCATCGATTGATAGTACCTCGATTTTTTTTATAAAATCGTAAATCGTATTGGTCTTTTAAGATCCAATATCTAACAAAAAAAATCAATAATTTCTTCGTGAGTATCATCTTTTTTATTATAAATATTTCTATCTCTCTTTTATATAATAAATTTTTATAAAATTTTAATTCACCACCTTGGAAGCAATTTAATAAAAAAAATTAAAGAATCAATTGAGAAAAAAAATCAATTTAATAAAAAACCAATGACATAATTTTTTAAAACCAATATAATTATTGAACCACATTGCTAAAATTCAAAATATTTTAGCAAATCACATATTCACATTAAAAAAATTACTGTAATACTTAAAAGATATCGCTTTTTAAAAAAAATCTTTATTTTTTTATAACACTTTCAATAAAAAGCATTATCTAGTATTTTTACTTCTTATTGAAGATAATACTATTTTTTAAATAAGCGGTATTTATTATTGTTTTTATAAAGACAAGGTTTTTTTATTCTTTATCTATGAGATTTTTTTTAAAAAATATTTTAAAAAGTATTGTCGCAAGGATTATTCCTTAAACTAATAATAATCAAGTTTTATCTCACTAGATGGGGTTGACTGTATAAATTCTTCTACATCATTTGGCTTTGTCCCCTATTATATCATTATCTATAATTGAATAAAATTTATCTTATTTTATTGTTGTCAACCAAATCTTTTTTGGTTTTTCTCTCCATAATTTAATGTGTGTATTTATCCTAGTTTCACATCGCCTAATAGGGACATTTATTGGTCGTCTGAGTACATGTCCGTACCATCTCAAATGTGTCTCTCAAAGTTTTTCCTCAATAGCGACAACTCTGACTCTCTCTAATGCTTTCATTCCTTATTCTGTTCATCCTCGTATGTCCATATATCCACCTTAACATCCTCATCTCTACAACTTTCATCTTTTGCTCATGTGCCCGAGTCGTAGCCCAACATTTAGCACTATATAACATAGCATGCATAACTGTCATTTTGTAAAACTTCCCTTTAAGTTTTAGAGGTACTTTACGATCACATAAAACATCCGACGCTAATCTCTATTTCAACCATCCTTCTTGTATTATATGTAAGATATCTCTCTCAGTTTTAGACAGCTCGTCATCTCCTATCTTAACAATTATCTTATTACGACTAATATTGCTAAACTTAAATTTCATATATTATGTCTTTACTCTACTAAACCTAACACCTTTCACTTTTAGTGTTTCCTACCAAGATTCTAGTTTAGTATTTACTCCTTCACATGTCTTGTCTATCAAAACAATATCATCTGTAAACAACATATACCATGGTACAGTATCTTGAATGTGTCCAGTGAGTTCGTCCATGATTATTGTTAAAAGATAGAGACTTAGAGCTGATCCTTGATACAACCTTATCCTTATTGGAAATGCTTTAGTTAATCCGTCTAAAGTCTACACTTTGGTCGTTACATCTTTGTACATATCCTTAATTAGTTCAATATATGTTACGCTAACACCACTCTTTTTTAGAATTCTCCATATAATTTTTTTGAGGGCCCTATCATAAACTTTTTCTAATCAATGAATACCATGTGTAAATCTTTCTTTTGCTCTCAATACTTTTCAATTAATTATCTATGAAGATGTATAACTTCTATTGTCGAGATTCCAGGTATGAATCCAAATTAATTTTCGATCACCGTGATTTCCTTCCTGAATATTTTTTCTATTACTCTTTCCGAAAGTTTCATGGTATAACTCATTAGTTTATGTTCCGGAAGGAGTCGTCGGCAATGGTCAGTCACGGAGGCACAGTCCTTAAGGACGACGCTACACCATCAAGGAACCAGGGAAACCTGCAAGAGTAACACAAGCGTTAGGGGACACGCCGGCCAGGGTCCGGCGGAGTCCACTCCGACGCTTAAGTTAGTAGGTTGTCCGATGAATGGTGAGAAAGAAAAATAATGCGTAAAGATCCGAGAGCCCCCCCACCCTCCGGAGGGGTTGAACTCCCTTTTATATCCCCCTATCGGCAGACTAGTCGTGCCCTCTCTATTGTGGCCACATTTTCGATCTTCAGGCCACGCCCGCCGCTTTCGGTGATAAGAGGATATCCTTTGAAATACTCTGTGTCTTTATCACTTTTCCATTAGTCGCGGCACCTGGGGTTCCCTAGGTCGGTGATTGCCTGGACTCCGCCTCCCGAGGCGAGCTCGGGAATCTTCGGCCATGATATCTTTTGAAATACTTTCGGGGCCCTACTTCGCAGAGAAGCCTGACCCTCTTGAGCTCGAACTCTAAAGGAAGACCGAGAGGTTACACTCAGTCCATGGCTTCTTCATCCCCGGGGCCGGGCACGGGCTTTCCAAGCCTATCACAAGTCCCTCCCTTCAAGTCTGATCAAAGGAGGTGTGACTGACTGATCGGACTAGTATCGGGATGAAGAAGTTGCTTTCGCTGGGCCCGTTCCCTTCTTGAGCAGGGAAGTTTTTTTTGGGACTATACCTGTCCTGTCTAGAGTTATGAGGAGCCCCCCTGTTCGATGTTTTCTTTCTTTCCCAAGGAGGCTTCTTCGCTCCCTGCAGGCTCGTAATGGCGCCTCTTTTTCTGAGATTAACGACGCCTGATCTTATGTTTGGGGGAGTAGTGGGGTGTCTGCGCGAATGCTTTATTGCCACGTGTTGCAACGGCTACCCCCCCCCAAATCCCTCTAGGCGTGGGTCCCGCTGGGGCGAGCGATTTTGCCTTTTGTTTCTAGGCATGGGTACCGCTTCCCATCGACGATTGGTAGTCTAGTCAGAGCGGTTACCAGCTTTCCACGCGTCTTGTTCCTATTGCATTTAAGCGGATGCCTGCCGGGGTATAAAGGAGGAAAAACAAGCGCCGACGTCCATTTCTGCTTCGGTGACCGAGGGTGCTTGTCTTTCTCTCTTGCAAGGCTTCTTCTTCGCGTGAGTAATCCGTTATCTTCTCCTTTGCTATCTGGGGGTCATGGAGGGTTATCGGGCGGAGTGGTATGACTCCGCCTCTTCGAGAGTGAGGCCCGAGGCTTTGCAAGCGGCCACCAAGACATATGGGGTTCCGACCGAGGTGGCGATGGTCATCCCTAAGGTAGACCAGAAACCCATAGAGCCCCCCTGGAATGTTGACTTTCTTCTTAGGACAGATGGAGCTAGGGCTTTGTTTCCCCATTCCCCCATTCTTTGCGAACATAGCCTCTTATTTTAGTATTCCGTTGCACCAGATGACTCCCAATGTCTTTGCTCAGATGGGGGGAGCATATATCATTTTCAAGCTTTTTGGCCTTCCTCTGACTCCCCCCCCCTCTTCCATTCCTTCTTCACTCCGATAGGATCAAGAGGAGTTTTTAGTTTCGCGGCCCGTCCAGGCCATAGGTTTTTGGGAGGGTTTCCTTCTTCGCACAAGGGATGGAAGGAGAAATTCTTCTTCGTCCGGCTATCGTCATTGCCCTTCAGTCCTTTATGTTGGATAGCTGATTTGCCAACTCCTCCCTCCTTGGAGAGCTTCCTCCACAGTCCTACGTATCATCATGCTAGAGAGGTACTCTCGGCATGGCGTTCAGCGACCCGGGGCTAGTTCAAAGTGAAGAACTTATGTACCGGGCGGGCTTTAGCCCTAAAGTGACGCAGATTCGTTCTTCCTTAGGTATGCTCATCTCTATCTCCCACGCACATCGGTTCTGACTGATGCCTTTCATGTTTGGCTTCTGCAGAGGAAGTCATGTACGCCAAAGTGATGAGTCAGTTCATCAGGTGGGAGGAGGCAAAAAAGGAGGCCCTGAACCCTCCTCGGATTGTTCCTGACATTCCTCCCACCTCCGCCGAGTCCGTCGAGGGGTCCCTTGTTCCGCCTCATGGGGTTACTTTCACCGAAGGGGGTCGATGTTACTGTTATATCCCCCCCAGCCACGGAGTCAGCGCCGTCGGCTTTGCAGGTTACTTCGGGATCTATCTTCCCATCATCCTCAGGGATCCCCGGGCCCCGAAACTGCTTAGGCAAGGGGTCTTCCATAATCTCCAATGAGAAAGGGGTGGATGGAGTCTTCTGCAAGATCTTGAGTCCATCCCCCCTTCCCGGTCGGTCATCATGCTTCTGAGCACTAGAGGCTACTGAGTGAGCTTTTTCCCCCTCTCCCGGGGATTCCTTTCGGGGGCCCTGTGCTGCGCCCTCATGCCGCCCTACCGGGGTCACGGACCTCCTGGGGGACGAGACAGAGGTTCTGAGGATCTCCTCCCTCGCCGGACCCGCTGGTTGCAGGGCCGCCTGTTCAATTTAGTGTTGTTCCAAGGCTTCCTTGACGGTGTTAGCTACCCGGCGGTTAAACTCTTCTTGCGTGAGGATGAGGGGTTGTTCCTCCGGTCCTGCCATCGGCGCTCTTTCAGGTGCTTTGTTGATTTCCCACAGACGACGCCAAATTTGTTCCGGAAGGAGTCGTCAGCAATGACCAATCACGGAGGCACAAAGCCTTAAGGAGGACGCTACACCGTCAAGGAACCAGGGAAACCTGCAAGAGTAACACGCGCGTTAGGGGACACGCTGGCCAGGGTCCGGCGGAGTCCACTCCGACGCTCAAGTTAGTAGGCTGTCCGATGAATGGTGAGAAAGAAAAACAATACGTAAAGATCCGAGAGCCCCCCTCCGGAGGGGTTGAACTCCCTTTTATATCCCCCCTATCGGCAGACTGGTCGTGCCCTCTCTATTGTGGCCACGTTTTCGATCTTCAGGCCACGCCCGCCGCTTTCGGTGATAAGAGGATATCCTTTGAAATAGTTTGTGTCTTTATCACTTTTCCATTAGTCGCAGCACCTGGGGTTCCCGAGGTCGGTGATTGTGTGGATTCCGCCTCCT
Organism: Boesenbergia rotunda; assembly: GCA_024364735.1. NCBI lineage: Eukaryota > Viridiplantae > Streptophyta > Magnoliopsida > Zingiberales > Zingiberaceae > Boesenbergia > Boesenbergia rotunda. Next base: position 23,586 of record JAGFNQ010007230.1, on the reverse strand, counting down.
GAGGCAAGCTCGGGAATCTTCGGCCATGATATCTTCTGAAATACTTTCGGGGCCCTACTTCGCGGAGAAGCCTGACCCTCCCGAGCTCGAACTCCAAAGGGAGACCGAGAGGTTACACTCAGTCCCTGGCTTCTTCATCCCCGGGGTCGGGCACGGGCTTTCCAACCCTATCAGTTTAATACCCCTAGTGTTTGCACAATTTTGTACGTCTTCTTTGTTCTTATATAAGAGAACTAGAGTACTTACCCTTCATTTATTAGACATTTTTTTATTTTCAATATCATATTAAATAATTTTATAAGTCATTCAATACCTTGTCTCCCTAAGTACTTCCATACCTCTATTGGGATATCATCTGGTCCCACGACTTTTTCATTTTGCATTCCTTTTAAAGCTTGTTCTACTTCTGAAGTTTGAATTCTACGATGAAAATTAAAATTCTTATATTCATTTGAACTACTTAAATTACCTAAGTTATGTTGGTCCTCACGCCGGGGCGTGATCCACCGAAGGATCAAGGGATCGTCCACCTCAAGGACATGCCGTGGAGTAGGAGCAAGAAATCTCCAAACTACGTAAACCGGTAACGTGTTAGCATATTTAATTATTAGATTAAGCTTCCACTTGTGCTAACATTGTAGGAAGAATTCGAATTCAGGGTGACCGAGCTATTCACCCCCCTAGCCATGCCATCGGTCCCAACAAGTGGTATCAGAGCGCAAGGACGCCTTCAACGGACTAACTGCCAAGAAGTGCAAAATCATTAAAATGGCCGGCTCGCACATTCAACTGCCAAAGTTTTGAATGAGAATTTGCTTGGTGGAAGAAAAGGATGGAGGTATTCTTCAATACCGATTTTGATATAATGTTAATTATGAAAAATGGTTTTGAAGTGTCTAGGGATCAAGAGAACAAGTTACTTGATGAAATAAGGTGGAGCAAGAAGCAAAGAAATGGCAATCTAGCAAATTTCAAAGCTTTGCATCATTTACTAAGTGTGCTCCCCCAACAAGAAGTCACAAGGATTGGGAGCTACTCAAGTGCCAAAGACTTGTGGGATAAGCTAATAGAGCTTCATGAGGGCACTTCAGAGGCAAAAATGGCGAACAGAGATCTTCTCCGATCTCAACTCAATAATATCAAACTTGATAAAGGGGAGAAGGTATCAAATTTACATTCTAGACTTAAGAAAATACTTTATGGACTAAGAAGTGTAAGAGAACAACTATCCAACTGAGACATCATGATGAAAGCAATCAATGTGTTTCCAAGAACATCAAATTGGAGTTTAATGGTGGACTCATACTATATATCCAAGGATCTAGAGAAAACATCTCTAGAGGAATTCTTCTCAACCATGGAGCTTCACGAAACTCGAGTTAGAGGAATAATTGAAGAAATATACAAGCCAAAGAGTATAACCCTTGTGGAAAACAAGGGAAAAGGTAAAAAGAAGATGATTTTCTCATCCGATTCCGAGGAATCAAGTGCATCGATGAATAGTGATGGGGAAGCCTATATGGTAAGAAAAATGAGAAAAGTATTTAAACATTTTTCTACTAACAAATCTCTGTTGGTGCAAGATACATCAGTTATGTCCTCCTCTAGTGTTTCAATGTTTAACAATATGCTTAAGTTAGTGATACATTGACAATGTAAGAGTGAGTCAAGAAATCCGTATAAAAGTGAAGAAAAGTCCTAGTTAACCTAGGCAATAAGTCCTGGTTCGAAGAATTGGGCACTAAGTCCTGATCATGGATTGTGCAATAAGTCCTGGCCACGGCCTGGGTATCGAAGACTTGACCGAGGGTTGGGCACGAAGTCCTGATTCGAGAAATTGGGCAATAAGTCCTGGCCGAGGGCTGGGCACCGAAGTCCTGACATAGGGTTGGGCAATAAGTCCTAGTCGTGGACTGGGCATGAAGTCCTGGTGAGTGAAGCTGGGCAAAAATCCTGGTGAGTGAAGCTGGGCAATAAGTCCTGGTCATAAGATTGGGCAAAAGTTCTGGTAAGTGAAGCTGGGCAAAAGTCCAATCGGATGGGCCGGGTGGTAACCTTCTCCTGAGAGGAGTAGTCGAAAGGCGCGTTCCCCGGGAAGGGTGTAAGATGTGTATACTGAAAGACATTACTTTTATTATATAAACATCTTTTATGAGAAGAGAATCACACTACACTAGGTGTTTGCTTATAATAGTACATACACGAAGTCTCATTGCTTTGCATTGTAGATAACATGGTGTGTGGTGTCACACGGAAGATCATGTTATCAGTGCCTTACTTAGCATAAATAGAGGCTCACAACCTAGATGGAATTGGACAACCCATCGGGATGGTTATAGTGTAGTCAGGTGTGGTTGGTCTTGACCATAGGACTACACTAGTGTGCTATCAGTACATTGAGCATGATCGAAACATGAGGTTATCTGATTTGTACTGACTAGATAATTGGATAGGACCTCAGTTGTTATTATGGAAGATAATCCCTTAATCCCGAAATAATATTGGGCATATATTATTATTTATTATTTCTTTGATTTATCAAAGGGCAAGATCTATTTTGTTAGATCGACAGACCCGGTAAGTTGGGAAATAATATTAATAATATGATGTGCCAATGATTATTAATGGAATCCGTGTCGTGGTGAGTCAGGATGATGATGCCCCCTTGATGAGCCAAAAGGTTTATCGTGCCAAACCCTGCAGGTGAATTTGATCTGGCACGTTGATAAGGTTGAGTGGTACTAATCAAGGATCCAGAAGTTAATTAATTTAAATTGTCAGTAATTTAATTAATTAATGAGCATGCGCGATCTTAAACAGGGGGGATAGACTACTCGTAATATGTGGAGCCCATATGAAAATATGGGGGTTGGTGAGGTAAGTTCAATTAAGATCCTTTAGTGGAATGTATGTTAATTAATGGATCGGGTTTTGGATCCATTAGCGGGCCAAGAACCAACTCCTCCTCTTGGTCCCTGCCTTAGCCCTATAAATACCCTATGAGATCAAGAAACCAAGCCAATTAATCAATCCTAGAGCCAAGACCAAAAACCCTCACCTCTCCCTCTCCTTCTCTCTCTCTCTCGGCGGCGCAACAAAGAAGAAGAGGAAGTTCCTCGGTTCTTCTTTCCTCCTCCACCAAACTCCGACTGAGGCTTACAGAAGCAAGGTTGAGGAGTCCTCTACCTTGCGTGGTGCTCATGGAGGTCGGAAGAGGGGCCGGCTGCAGGCGGCGCAACCTAGGGTTGCGCCGGCGCCGCAAGCAAGAGGAAGAAGGGGTTGCGCAGGTTTTTGTGGCTGAGAAGAAGGTTGTTTCTTTCCTTCTTCTTCTTCTTCATCTTCCTCTCAAGGTGTACTACTGATCCGAAGGGCTTGGAGCCGGCTCTGGTGGACGGCGGCACAAAGGGAAGGGAAGAGGCGCCGGCGGCGCAAACCCTAGGGACTAGGGTTTTCGGCTGGTTGAAGAAGTGGATAGATTGGAGCTCTTGGTGATCTTGGATCGCGGTAGATCGTCGCCCACACGACGTCCGCAAAGGGAGGGACATAAGGTAGAAGACCGCGAGGTGATCGGAAAGGTATAACCTTCCATACGCTCCTTTGTATTTCCTTATGTCATGTATGTGTCATGTTAATATGTCTCGTCATTTTATGTGTTAGAATTTATTGTTTTGCTTGCAAAATATATTTAATAAATTCTTAACTGGACCCCGACCATAAATACAAAAGTCAGTTATCAACTCGTCGCCTTTTCCGCGGTCGAATGGTCGAGCAAATTGCAAGACCAATTTTGGTAATTGGCTAAGTTGCAATTTGGATCGTTCGATACGGCACGAGACGGTCGATGGGAAACGACTCTCTATTCGGATTAAATTTTTTAATCCATAGGCATAGAGAGGTCTCTCGGATCGACTAGGTATTTGCTAGGGAAACCCGCCAAGCTATACCCAACAAAAGGAACACAGGCGTCGGTTAGACCTAGGGTTTCGCAGGAAACCCAAAGTCAGAACCAATTTTTAAGGCTAAGGGTATATAATTGTTTGTCTTGTGTTTGTGTATCTTGCAGGTACCTAAAATTGAAGATAAAGCAGGCAAACAAACACAAAGAAGCTGAATTACTGCTTACTGGACGCCCCCATTGAAACCAAGGCGCCCCCATCAAGCCAGGCTCCCTGGATACCAGGCGCCTGAATGAATCAGGCACCCAAGAAGGAGTGTTTATTAGCTTCACGAAGATAGCGAGTTTGGATGCCTCTTTGACCGCATAGAGGCGGCCCATAGCAACTCAGGCGCCCAAGACAAGGCTATATAAAGGGGTTAGACCCCTCAACTCAGAACAACAATCACAACGACATTCTAAGCATTCTGAGTGACGATAAAGCGCTAAAGATGAAGCTCTGCGACCATGGAGGCTCCAAGAGGAAGTACGCGACACTTCGGAGTTCCAGATCGACCGAGTCTTCGATGTTTCATTTGGTTTGATTTTATTTTGCAAAGATAATTTTTAGTTATATCTTGTGCTTGTAACTCAACTGTAAGATGGGTTTCTCTGCCTCCGAAAAGTCCGGAAAGGAGACCATTAGTGGGCGGGTGTTTCCCGTGTTTAGGCTTTGGACGTACTGACCCTGGGGGGTTGGGAATCAAGTAAATCCTGCATGTACGAGTATCTTTCAGTTTTGTCCTTTTCTATTTTTCGCTGTGCTACTAACTCTATATCTAGAACAAACGATCGAAAGATGAGATTCTCAAAAGATTTTAACGAGTCGATATTCACCCCCCCTATCGACGACACGGGTCCCCACAATCTCATGGTAGGAATGTGTCAAGGAGCAAAAGTAGAATGAGGAAGATAATTTGCTACAATTGCCAAGGAGAAGGACATATGAGAGATGAGTATCCTCTCTTGAAGAAGAAGGAAGGAAAGAAGAAAGAAGAAAAGAAAAAATCAAAAGAGAAGGGGAAGAAGGTGCAAAATTTGAAGGCTACATGGGATGATTCATCCTCATCGGAGGAGGAGGAACATCACGTATCCCATTTCACACTAATGGGAATTGATGGCATTGCCTCTACGTCATCCGAATTTAAAGAAGAAAAGAGCTAAAGTGAAGATAAAGGGAGCTCAAGTGAAGGGGGAGGCTCAACTTCGGAATCGAACGTCTCGGTACATGAGGTATACAATTTACCCACTTCTACTCTTATAAAAATAATTTCTAGCATTAATGATGATTTGTTTAAGGCTAGAAAGAAGATTAAGGATTTGAAAAATGAAACTTGCATGCTAAAAGAAAAATTAGAATCCATAAAAATTAAGGATGATGTGCATACTTCTTTTTCTATTTCAAATGATTCATGCTTAGAAGAAGAAAATAAAGAATTAAAGGAAAAAGTAGACAGTCCTATCAAAGCCCTTAGAAAATTTAAAATTGGCTCAAAGACACTAGATATGATCATTGAGAGTCAAAGGGCAAGTTTTAAAAAAGAGGGATTAAGTTTTGGGAAGTCTAACAATGGAAAAACCTATCATTGCTTAATTGCTAGAGGACAAGTAAAAATCAAAACCCTAAGTAAGAAATGGATCCCCAAGGAATACTTAGTCAACCCAATTAGGAAATACTTCTATTAGGTACCAAAATCAATCCTCAAGGATTAGAGGATTTGAGTGGAGTCAACCATGTTATTAAAATTTTAAAATTTTGAAATTTGGTTGACTTGAGACATTAAGGGGGAGTATTTTAGTCCAAGTAGAAATTCTTGATAAAATAGGCTAAATAGGATGTACCTTTAATACATCTTATATTGCTTTTATTTATGATTGCATTTATGCATATGAAATGTTAGGATGATACATATAACTCACTTATGCTTATGGCATTTTGATGAGTTATTGGATGTATCATATTAGTGATAATAGACCAACTATGGGAAAAGTAAATGTTTAATTAATGGGCATCTTGCCCATAAATCATAGTTAGACATTTTAAATGATTTGAAAATATTTCTATGTTTTATTTGCTATGACATAGGTTTGCAAAACACATGGTTTCAAAACTAGGATATAAGTTTGATACAAAATTTAGTATTTTCAAAGAATTTGAGTTTTGGTCAAAAAGTCAAATATATTTGGATTTTTCATGAAAATATATTTTTCTCTGTTAGAAAACATTACAAGAAATATGTTTGTAAAATTTTATAATTTTTTGAATTTTATGAAATTTTCTATGCATTTCTGATTTTCAGCTCAAAAGGCTAAAATTTCAGACTGATAGATATCAGTCGACTGGTACAGAGACCAGTCGACTGAACATTCTGTGACTTGGTATTTTGCTGAGGCTAGTCGACTGGTAACTGAATCAGTCGACTGGCACCTGAATTTTCTGATTTCTGGGAATTTTTAGAAAATATAAAATGCCCCCAATTGATACCAAAGGGTCATATTGCTTGGGGCAATCTTTTTGATGGTGTCAAAGGGGGAGAATTGAAAGGTTTAAGTTAGTTTTTAACTTAATTCTTTATGTTTATGACGAAAATTGAAAATATTATGATAAGGCATAAGTTAAGGGGGGAGGATGCATGTTTATGCTTCTTAGTTTGCTATGTTTTTAATTTTCAATTATCTTTACACCTAACTTAAACATATTGTCACACATAAAAAATGGGGAGATTGTTGGTACAATCAACCAAGGTTGATCGGATAGATCATGGGTTTTGATGTGTGTGTCAATATGATTAAGTTAGGTTTTCATGGTGATTTGATATGTGTGCTTGAGTCGTGCAGGACTTTGTGAATTACACATGGAGTAACACAGTGTAGTATCCGAGGTACAAGAGCCAAGGAAGAGGACTTTAAAGGCGAGCCGAGAAAGTAGACTTCAAAGGCATAGGTGAAGGATGACATGGAAGCAAGCCGTGGGCTTGTGTGCGCATCCGAGGGACGAGAGCCGAAGGAAGAGAACTTCAAGGGGCAAGCCAAAGAAGTAGACTTCAAGGTATACGCGAAGGATGAACTTCGATGTGAGTTTGAGTGCATATGTAAGTAGGGCAGTCGACTGGCAAGGAAACCAGTTGACTGATACTACTGAGAGCGCATTATAGCAGTCGACTGGTATGGACACCAGTCGACTCATCTTTCTGTAAGGTCTAACAATCGGGAGCAGTCAACTGGCCTCCAGAGCAGTCGATTAGTCTGTTCGAATTAAAGCTGTTGAGCTGGCCATTGGCTAGCCGTTGGCTGAGGCATCAGTCGACTGGCCCTAGGGGCAGTTGACTGATGTCGGGGCTGGATTGTTTGTTTAACAACTCTCTCCACTATTTAAATGTGAGCTTGAGACTTTGGAGAGGTTAGCTCTTCATTGTAAGATCTTCTCTCTAGTGCTCAAGTGCTCAACTTCCAAGTGCTCATCTTCCTCCCAAAACCCTAGCTTCATCTTGTAAGGAGGAAGAAGGATTGTGAGAAGTTGTTCTCCACCGAGAAGGAGAAAGACTTAGCCGGAGATTGCCAGGGCGTGATCCATCGAAGGATCAAAGGATCGTCCACCTCAAGGACACGCCGTGGAATAGGAGCAAGAAATCTCCAAACCATGTAAACCGGTAACGTGTTAGTATTGATTTAATTATTAGATTAAGCTTCCGCTTGTGCTAACGTTGTAGGAAGAATTCGAATTCGGGGTGACCAAGCTATTCACCCCCCTCTAGCCGTGCCATCAGTCCCAACACGGCGGATAAGTTGGGACAAATAATACATAATCTCCACGTACATATAACTCAGACACACAAGGCTGACATCAACATAGTAAGTAAATCCATAACCACGGAGTTAATATCTTTTAAGCAAATTTAAAATAGCAGAGAGTCCGAATACCAAAAGAAACGAACATACCAGACCAACAAGATATAAATAAAAGTCTGCTAAGATGATACCGGATAAATAAAAATAAATACTAGTCTAGGAATTAAATAAAATATGGAACACACGAAGTGCAGAAAATAAAACAACTGCGAAGAAAAACACTAAACCCTGAGACAACACCAAATGAATTGACACGGTGGGACTGACAACTGGATCCTCTCCTGGCTCTAACTAATGCTTCTACCTGCTACCTGAAACAAAAATAAGAGGCAAGGGTGGTGAGTCCAGGCGAACTCTGCGGGTATATGAGTAGACAATTGCATGGCAGCATAAAGATATAAGAAACAATAGATAGTAATGATGTACAGTCTCTAGGAAATAGAGGATACTAAAGCATGTGTAAAACAATGTAAAGACATACAAAATAACATAGTATTAACAAACATGCATGTCAACTAAATATAGCAACCGTAGCTCATATAAATGCAATAAACACAAGAAAATGCATAAATGCAATAGATGCATACGATGCAATGACATGTGCCACCCCTGACGCCAGTCAAGCCGCCAACAATCACATCTGTGTGGGCAAATGGGTAGGGTTGTGACAACTGTACACACTCCAATGAATATCATTGATAGATGTGGTTGAGTGGACAGGATGCTAGGGAGCCAACTACTCCAAAACCCCGATATATATAGGGGGAGCCACTAACAGCTCTATATACCTCGAAAAGAACGGTGAGGATGTCAACTGCTTGCCTACAACTTCAACATCCACTGTACATGAGTGGTCGAGTGTGGCGTAATAGGACGGTTGCTCCCACTCTAGCAACTACCACAACAAGTGGTTGAGTGACAAAGCAACTAGATGACTGACCACGGCTTAATCATATAGAAGCCCAACAGTCGTCAGTATGCAACGATGCAGGTATGGTGCATGATACCAATAAGCACAAACAACCGAATAACAACGATGCAACAACAAAAGCAACAAATCAAAAACCAACGAATATACAACTAAACTACTAGGTAGGGTGTCTCTAATACCAACCATCCTAGTGGTGTTTAATGAATATGTAAGTACTCACGTACGAGCGGTACTTTACAGAATGGAAAATCAATGAGAGACTGTATGGATACGAATTTTCGATTTAAACTCGAAGGTCAAACGAAGAAAAGTATCAACGGACAATGTAAAATAATCAACAACAAAGAACAAGGTCAAGCAGACCTATTCAGACATAACAAGTTATGCATTAAAGATAAAAGAATTACTAGAATACAAAGGAGAAATACATGCCTTTTATTATAGAAGTTCGTTAATGAGGATCTTATACGATCAACCGAACGAGTCCGAATCAAGGTCCTGAAATTCAACGACATAAAAGTCGAGTCAACTTAGAAACATTATGTAGCTGAACAATCACGGTCATCAGGTGCACATCAGTAACTTAGCTTGCCAAGCAGGGAAAGTTACAAAGACAAACTTATGGCTATCTATACAACAAAATAACCAGTTGCATGGATGGATGATGAGCATAATGTTTGAATGTTACATTAGGAGCTACAAAACTTTATATCTACATGATGAATAACTAAAGATAGCTGGAGCAATTTGACATGCATAATAGGGTGGTCATGACTAAAATGAAATATTGCCAGTAAAATTGGCAAAGAAAAGTCGACAGCCCTTTCTGCTTTCAGGTTAATACATGAAACACTTTGATATATTCAATTTACTTTATGAGAAGATGTTGACCGATGAAATTTAATCTCTTTCTCTTTCACCTAATCAAACCTATTATCCAAATGTTGCTCACAGCAACACAGGATAGATGCATCTCACCATCAACCTATCATAACTAATATACCTTAAGCAAGCAACAAACCCAAAACAAGAGCAACCTATCACAACACGACACCAAGAAACAATCAACTCCACAAACCAAATCACCATTTCCACTATTCGATTCAGAAACCAATACCAAGAATAGATCTACGATCCTTACCTCAATTGACCATGACGAGAGACTATGCCTCCACCTCCTTGCTCTGATCGCCGGCCTTAGAGAGGAAGACCTGGGTCGTGCGGCAGGCGAAAAAGAGGGAACTCAGGCGAAGCGAAGAAGAGAGGTCGCGACGCTAGTTGCTCGGGAAAGGATGATCGCTGGCCAGCCGCGTCGTCTCTCGCGATGACAAGAGTATAGGCTTCGCTCGCGGAGAAGGGTTGCGGTGTCGGCTAGAGTTCCACCCTGTTCGTGCACACCGGAGAAGACGAATGAAGAAGAAGGGAAGGAGAAGAAGTCTTGGCAAAGGGCTCGCCGTCGCTCGCTTGAGAACTGCTGCGGCGACGTCGGGTGAAACCAAGAGGCGTGGGCGGCGTCGGGGCAGAAACGAAGATGATCGGGAAAAAAACTGATTCGGTAGGAAACCTTAGGGCATTTTAATGTTTTTGGATTATTGCAAAAAGACCCTCCAATTTCAAATAATTTCAACTAGGCCCTATTTTTTATTTTTAGCCTTTAAACCTTCCAAACTTTCAGTATTTAACAAATATCATCTAATCCCATGTTGTATTAAAGTCACTGTATATTTCATTTAATGCTTGTATTCTTACCTTCTCTTTCAATATGTTTTGCTTTCTATCCTTTAACTTCCACCACTTAATTCTAGGAGTCGTATATATTTTTCTCTATTGATATTATGATTAAGGCGTATATCCAACACTACTAATCTATGTTAAGTAGTTAAGCTTTCTCCAGGGATAACTTTCTAATCTTTATAAATCTTCTTATCTCTCTTCCTAACCATAAAAAAGTTAATTTGCGATTTATTCTCACTTTTGAATGTGACCATGTGTTCTTCCTTTTTCTTAAAATAATATATTAGCTAGTATAAGGTCATATGCTATTGCAAAATCCAATATAATTTTTCCTTCTTCATTTCTTGTTCCAAACCCATAACTTCCATGTACTCTCTCATATTCTTCATTTTTCACTCCGACATGTTCATTTAGATCATATCCTATTAAAATCATTTCATTTAGCGGATATTTTGTAATATCTCATCTAAATTGCTCCAAAATCTTAATTTAATTTGGTTTCTTCATCTAATCCTACTTGAAGTGTATATATGTTAATTACGTTCACAGCTTCTTTCGTCACTACTATCTTGAGAGTTATAATTCTATATATCCCTCTTTATAATTACTCTGACAATTTTTTCTTTTAAAGACCTATCTAAATAATATTTATTGTATTTCTTATTTTACTCTTTCCTATGTATTATAATTTAAAATTTATGTATCATAATTTAAAATTTTAGTTCTCTATGCTAAGTTGGTGTTAGAGACTTAGATTTTTTTCCAGATAACTATTGTATGCTCATTTGACAACGGATAAGACGGTGGTTGAAATATGGTCACAGTAAACTTTTTAGTCATGTTAGATTATCACGCAACTTACAAATATTCTAGATGCAGATTTATAGGTCTTAATTGATGCATGAATATTAGAAATTACATTCTCATATTTCACAAAATTTTAGTGCATGCTTTTACTTGCAAGGCTAGTGAGGATTAGGTTCTATGTTGTTTCCTAGCTTGCAATTATGAGATAATTGCTGTTGCTATCTCATTATAACTCATTTGGCCTACATCCCACTTTCTAAACAACATTTGAATCACGTGCTAGCATGTTTATGATATTCATACTTCGTGAAGAGGTTGCAAAAGGACCATATGAGAAGGTGACTACAATATACACTGCGGTATTTCATTTTGTTTCATTTCATTTTTTAAACAGCAATTTACCAAAGAGCGTACCCAAGAATTAGTATTTACCAAAAGGCGTACCATGATTTCAATGTTACCAAAGGGCGCACATATTTTAGTAAACTTCCTTTTATACCCCTACCGTCAAGTATTGCATGCATTTCTCTTTCTCTTTCTCTTTGTCAGTAACGAATTTCGAGACGGACCATAAAGAGATGTTCCTTTATATTTTGATTTTTATATTATGGAACCTTTCTCAAAATAAAAAAATATTGAAATTAATTAAAATATTTTTATTAAATTAAAACTAAAAGAACATTTCAGCCACCCGCGTTGGGCCTGAAATGGTTCCATTTCAGGCCCAACGTGGGGCTGAAATGTTTCCATTTCAGGCCCAACGTGCCCAATATTAAGGGTCTTTTCTCGATTCTTTGTTATTACATTTTAACACCTCGGAGAAGTCCAAATAAACAATGGATAGCAAATTTGAACTCCTTGTAACCTCAGAAATCCACAGGAACTGAAATTTTTACAATCGGAGCTCTCTAGGTCAATCTGTGGCCTTTTGACCAAAACTCATTGATATTTCTAAACTACTCCTATTTGATTGGTGATATCTAATATATAGATGTTTGGACACCTAAAATATCATCTCCTACCTCTATCATCTCTATTCATATGGAGTTTTCAGAAATCCAGATATGGGAGGTCCATCAGTGAGTTTTGACCAAAACTCACTGATATTTCTAAACTACTCCTATTTGATTGGTGATATCAATATATAGATGGTTGGACACGTAAAGCATCATCTCCTACCTCTAACCTCTCTATTCATATGGAGTTTTCAAAAATCCAGATATGGTAGGTCCATCAGTGGGTTTTGGTCTAAACTCACTGATATTTCTAAACTACTCCTATTTGATTGGTGATATCTAATATATAGATGTTTGGACACCTAAAACATCATCTCCTACCTCTAACCTCTCTATTCATATAGAGTTTTCAGAAATCCAGATATTGTAGGTCCATCAGTGGGTTTTGGTCAAAACCCACTGATATTTCTAAACTACTCCTATTTGATTGATGATATCTAATATATAGATGGTTGGACACCTAAAACATCATCTCCTACCTCTAACCTCTCTATTCATATAGAGTTTTCAGAAATCCAGATATGGTAGGTCCATCAGTGGGTTTTGGTCAAAACCCACTGATATTTCTAAACTACTCCTATTTGATTGGTGATATCTAATATATAGATGTTTGGACACCTAAAACATCATCTCCTACCTCTACCCTCTCTATTCATATGGAGTTTTTAGAAATCCAGATATGGGAGGTCCATCAGTGAGTTTTGGTCAAAACTCACTGATGGACCTCCCATATCTGGATTTCTGAAAACTCCATATGAATAGAGAGGGTAGAGGTAGGAGATGATGTTTTAGGTGTCCAAATATCTATATATTATATATCACCAATCAAATAGGAGTAGTTTAGAAATATCAATGAGTTTTGGTCAAAACTCACTAATGGACCTCCCATATCTGGATTTCTGAAAATTTCATATGAATAGAGAGGTTAGAGGTAGGAGATGATATTTTAGGTGTCCAAACATCTATATATTAGATATCACCAATCAAATAGGAGTAGTTTAGAAATATCAGTGAATTTTGGTCAAAACTCACTGATGGACCTCCCATATCTAGATTTCTGAAAATTCCACATGAATAGAGAGGTTAGAGGTAGGAGATGATGTTTTAGGTGTCCAAACATCTATATATTAGATATTACTAATCAAATAGGAGTAGTTTAGAAATATCAGTGAGTTTTGACCAAAATCCACTGATGGACCTACCATATCTGGATTTCTGAAAACTCTATATGAATAGAGAGGTTAGAGGTAAGAGATGATGTTTTAGGTGTCCAACCATCTATATATTAGATATCACCAATCAAATAGGAGTAGTTTAGAAATATTAATGAGTTTTGGTCAAAACTCACTGATGGATCTCACATATCTGGATTTCTGAAAACTCCATATGAATAGAGAGGGTAGAGGTAGGAGATGATGTTTTAGGTGTCCAAACATCTATATATTAGATATCACCAATCAAATAGGAGTAGTTTAGAAATATCAGTGAGTTTTGACCAAAACCCACCGATGGACCTCCCATATCTGGATTTCTGAAAATTCCATATGAATAGAGAGGTCAGAGATAGGAGATGATGTTTTAGGTGACCAAACATCTATATATTAGATATCACCAATGTAATAGGTGTCCAACCATTTCAGGCCCAATGACCCTAAAAGGTCTAATGTGTGATTTCTTCTCGGTTCTTCATTATTACATTTTAACACCTCGGAGAAGTCCAAATAAATAATGGATAGCAAATTTGAACTCCTTGTAACCTCAGAAATCCACAGGAACTAAAATTTTTACAATCGGAGCTCTCTAGGTCAATCAGTGGATTTTGACACATTAGGCCTTTTAGGGTCGTTGGGCCTGAAATGGAACCATTTCAGGCCCACGTTGGGCCTGAAATGGAATCATTTCAGGCTCAACGTGGGCCTGAAAAGGTTCCATTTCAGGCCTAACGTGGGCCTGAAATGTTTCTATTTCGGGCCGAACGTGCCCATTTCAGGCCCGACTGAACTGGCTAATTTGGCCAACTCATCCGCCTTGAAGTTCTCCTCCCGTGGGATTTTCCTTACTTGTACCTCCTTGAATTCAGCCTTCAGCTTCTCATAAGCTTCTATGAAGGCCTGCAACCGATCACTGTTGACCTCGAACTTTCCCGCCACTTGTTGCATCACTAGTTGAGAATCTGAGTAGAGCATTACTCGTGCCGCCCCTACATGCTTAGCGGCCTGCAATCGAGCTATGAGGGTCTCATATTCGATCTCATTGTTGGTAGCTTTATACTCCAACCGCACAGACAGATGCATCTTTTCTCCACTGGGGGAGATCATCAGAACACTGATCCCACTTCCTGACCGAGCCGACGAACCGTCTACATATATCTGCCACGCCTCTTCAATCTCGTCCGAATGCAGCTCGCTTAAGAAGTCAGCTAGAGCTTGAGCCTTGATGGCCGGTCGAGGCTGGTACTGAATGTCATATTCACTCAGCTCAGTGGTCCACTTGATCAGTCGCCCTGATGCTTCAGGATTAGAGGCTACTCGGCCCAGATTGTTGTTCGTCAATACCACGATAGGATGTGCCAAGAAATAGGGACGAAGCCTCCGGGCACCTAACAACAGCACATACATCAACCTTTCGAGTGTCGTGTAGCGGCACTCGGCTCCCTTTAATAGATGAGCGAAGAAGTACACTGGCTGCTGTTCAGCCGCTTCTTGTTTAACCAAAACTAGGCTGACCGAGTCAGCCGATGCGGCCAAATACACATATAGGGTCTCCCCAACCTCCGGCTTTGCCAACACAGGCAGTTCAGCGTGGTAAGTCTTCAGCACTTTGAATGCCTTGTCGCAGTCGGCATCCCACTGGAACTTGGTAGCTTTACGGAGGGTTTTAAAGAAAGGCAACCCTCGCTCTATCGATCGGGAGATGAACCGAGATAGGGTCGTGATTCGCCCTGCGAGCCTCTGAGCCTCCCGTAGATTCCTAGGCGGGGGCATATCCAGCAGCACCTTGACCTTTCCCGGGTTAGCTTCTATACCCCGCTCGGTCACGATATAGCCCAGGAATTTTCCCCTTCGGGCACCAAAAAGGCACTTAGCTGGGTTCAGCTTGAGCCCGTACCTTCGCAGTGTTTGGCAGGTTTCCTCGACATCCGACACCAGGTCGTCAGCACGGGCAGATTTGATGAGGATGTCATCAACATATACTTCCACATTTCTCCCGATCTGGGACCGGATGACCTTATTCATCATACGCTGGTAGGTAGCCCCAGCGTTCTTCAATCCGAATGGCATAACGGTATAGCAGTAAGTACCATCTGCCGTGATGAAGCTAACTTTTTCTTGGTCCTCGACTGCCAGGGGTACTTGATGATACCCCTGGTAGGCGTCCAGCATGGAGATGAACTCGCTGCCTGCTGTCGAGTCCACCATCTGATCAATCCGGGGTAAGGGGTAGCAATCTTTCGGGCAGGCCTTGTTGAGATCTCGGAAGTCGATGCAGATTCGCCATCTGTTGTCCGGCTTAGGCACTAGCACCACGTTGGCCAGCTAGGTCGGGAATTGCACCTCTCTGATGTGTCCTGCCTCCGTCAACCTCTCAATCTCCGCCCTGATCGCCTTGTTCTGCTTGGTACTAAAGTCCCTCTTCCGTTGCTTCACGGGCCGAGCGTGGGGGTAGACGTGGAGGTGGTGTTCCGCAACCTCCGGGCGGACGCCTCTCAACTCCTTGACGGTCCAGGCGAAGACATCTTGATTGCGAGCCAAGCATTCCAGTAGGGGCCCCCTCAGCTCTTCTGGCAGTCCTGCCGCAATCTTGACTCGCTCTTCTTCCGTCTCCTCTTCCACCGCTCGGTTCCCTTGAGGGAATAGATTTCGAGCAGCCGGAGGGTTTTCTCGCAGTTCCTCGACCATCGGGTCGGCGTTCAGGCCGCCACGGCCTGCTCCCCGTCCGGGAGGTGTTTGTCACCCTCGACCTCTGGGGGCCTGAGCCCGACCCCGACCAGCTTGTTGGCACTCCTCAGTGGCATGCCCGTGACTTTGGTGGAAGTTGCAGTATGGCCTCCATCGGGCGGGGAAGCATCCTTAGGCCACCTGCTGCACGTGGCATCTTTCCATGCCTGCGTGCTCGGCAGGGCCCCGAGGACTACGAATGGGTCCTCCCGAGGGCCTGGCAGTGTGAACAGGAGGAGGGGGTGCCGGGGCTGCCGATTCCTTGCGCTGAGCCGCCTGCGCTTCCTCGACGTTGATATACTTGTCAACCTTTCCAAGGAGGCTGTCGAAGTCCTTTGGGGGCTTCCTGATCAGCGAGCGAAAAAACTCTCCCTCCTGCAGACCCTGGGAGAACGCACTCACCATGACTTCCTGCATGGCAGTTGGCACATCCATTGCCAACTCATTGAACCTCCGGATGTAAGCCCTAAGTGTTTCTTTCGGCCCTTGCTTCATGGCGAACAGGTTGAGACTCGTTTTGTGGTGCCTCCGGCTGCTAGCGAAGTGCTGTAGGAACACCCTCTTGAACTTTTCAAAGTTCGTGATCGACTCGTCAGGGAGCCGGTCAAACCATCTCTGAGCTACACCGGAGAGCGTGGTTAGGAAAGCTCGGCACTTAACGCCTTCCGGATACTGCTGAAGCATAGCAGCACTCTCAAACTTCATCAAGTGCTCCTCCGGGTCCGTGGTTCCCACCCTCAGGCACAGCAGGCCTGCCTTGCCCTCCCGAGATGCGACGTGCCACCGGCTCTGGGCCCTGAGGCCCTTGGCTGGCAGCTTGGGAGAGCCTCTGAGAAGCCCTCTGTTGAGCTCGCGTAGCCATGAGTACCTCGTACTCCCCTCGAGAGATATCCATGTTTATGTCATAAGGCTCATCCATCTTCACTTCCGATCAGGCTGCTGGTGTCCCTCCTTCTAGCGCCAAATTTGATCCTGTCGCGAAGTGAGTCAAACGCCCCTACAGCTGGATGAGTCTCCGAGAAGGGCGAGGTCGCTGAAGTGGCGTGACGAGCTGGGCCGCTCCCAACCTGCAAGACAGAGACCGTTAAAACCCGCCGAGAAAAGTCCCCGGCCAGGCACTCCGACGGTCAAGTCAGTACACGACGGTGGCGATGGAAAGCAATAGAATAGTAGGGAGATTGCCCTATCACGCGTACCTGGAAATGCGGAGTGAGAGGTATAAGTAGCCGGGGAAGCTGACAGGTTCTGCCCCATCTGCCACCTGCTGTCGCGTAGCGGGGACAAGGCAAGGCATGTCCAGGAGTGACAGGGGTGGCAGGGTGAAGTGGCTCATGTTGTGTTGAGGAAAGGGGCCCTGTCAACTTAAGGGTTGGCGCCGTTAGACGCCGCTCGGCCTGACACCAAGGCATGTGGTCGAGGTACGGGAGACAAGATGTGGCAGGCAGATCAATACCTCGGCGGGATATCCGCCACTGGGGGTCAGGACTGTTGATGCAGTCTGGCCCTGATTGCTGTTTTGGTGTTGACAACGATTTTAGTTTAAGAGAATGATTATGATATGGAAAATCCTAATCTGGGAGGTTAGGTGGATTATGATTAAGTCCTGATCGAGGATTAGGTATGATATGGAAAACCCTAACCTGGGAGGTTAGGTGTGATGATTGTGATGATTGTGATGATTATGATTAAGTCCTAATCGAGGATTAGGCATGATGTTGGAAAATCCTAACCTGGGAGGTTAGGTGTGGAAAATCCTAGCTTGGAGGGCTAGGTGTTGAAAATCCTAACCTGGGAGGTTAGGTGTTGGAAAAGTCCTAATTTGGAAGGGTTGGGTGAAAAGTCCTAGCTTGGAGGGCTAGGTGAAAAGTCCTAACTTGGAGGGTTAGGTGCAAATTCCCATCCTGGAGAATTAGGTGAAAAAGTCCTGGCTTGGAGGGTCAGGTACCTAGCTTGGAGGGCTAGGTTGGATGATGTTCTAACTCGGAAGAGTTGGGTGAAAAGTCCTAGCTTGGAGGGCTAGGTGAAAAGTCCTAGCTTGGAGGGCTAGGTGAAAAGTCCTAACTTGGAGGGTTAGGTGCAAATTCCCAACTTGGAGAGTTAGATGGAAAAATCCTTAGCTTGGAGGGCTAAGGTGGATGAATCCCTAGCTTGGAGGGCTGGGTAGAGTCACTGGATCGGTCTGGTGACCGATCAGGGACTGTTGGCACGCTGCTCCTTAGTGGATCGGTCTGGTGACCGATCCAGCTATGTCTGATCGGACTGGTGACCGATCAGGGAGCGCACAGTGAGATTGGGAATCTACTGTGTGGCTCCTGATCGATCCGGAGACCGATCAGGGAGCATGCTGCTTCCTTGCTGTCTTGCTCCTGATCGGTCTGGTGACCGATCAGGGAGCAAACAGTGAGTGAGTTCCCGTGCTGATCAGAGCCTTGGATCGGTCCGGTGACCGATCAGGAACCTTGGGTTTGATTAAAAAGTTACTGTTCATCTGCTTTGATCGGTCTGAGTGACCGATTAGGATCCAATCTGATCGGTCTGGTGACCGATCAGGATCAACCCTGATCGGTCTGGTGACCGATCAGGCGTGTATTGCTGTGAGAGCTGGGAATCCCAGTAGAGCAGTGGATCGGTCTGGTGATCGATCCACGCACCCTGGATCGGTCCGGTGACCGATCACTTTAATTCAAATTTCACTATCAGACGTCGTCAGAGCGTCTGATCGTATCCGATTTGCTGATGTATGTGATATGCTTTGTGATCTTCTGCTCTAATGCTCTGATTGAGTTTCAGGTGACAGGGGAGGATTCAAACACTCAAGGAGAAGTCAGAAAGTCCTTTCCTTGGAGCAGGTTTGTCCCTTTTCCCATCTCAGGTTGCAACGGCGAGCTGCGGACTGGAGCTAAGACTGGAGCTCGACTGAGGAGCTCAGTGAGTCCAGAGATAGCTTAGTAGAGGCTGGCGTTGGCAGAGGAGTAGCTGGGAGCTACAGAGATGGTGTCACCCGTCGCTTGGCGGAGAAACAAAAAGAACGCGAGAGTTGAGTTCAAAAGAAGAGATTCAGTTTTTGAAAACCTGTGTGTTCTTGCGTTCTGCTGCGAGAAGCTTGCTGCTCTTGAGTTCTTCATCCATTCTAAGCAAGCTATTGAGAAGCATACATCATACTTGAGCGCTTGAAGGAGAAAACAAGAAGCTTGGAGTCCGACAGTGGGAAGACACGAAGCAGACGGGGTCTGCGTGAGATCGCCACTGGGTGGAGCTCGGGAAGCTGGCTGTGTTTAATCCTTGCTAAGTGTTTGAGTAAGATCTTTCTTGTTGTTGTTTCATTGTGCTCATTATATATCATTGTTTGAAACACACTGTGGAGAGGTTTCTCCACCGAGAAGGAGGTTGCTTCATATCCGGTGTTAACCGGGGCTTGATCTGCCGACGATCAAGGGATCGCCCACCTCAAGGGCACGCCAAGGAGTAGGGGCAAGTTATCCCCGAACCTTGTAAACCTTCCTTGTTAGCGATCTTGCTAGTTGTGTGTGCTTTGCAATCATTTGTTTTCTGCATACTCTGTTTTTCCATTCTTTCCGCTGTGCTACTGATATTTGAGTTGCAGAAATCGTGATTAGTTTTCAAGGGGCAAGCGATTGTCTATATTCACCCCCCCCCTCTATAGCCATCTCGTTCCCAACAAGTGGTATCAGAGCGAGGTTCTCTGTTTACGGCTTAACAACCGAGAGTTCTCAACAAGATGGCTTTGAGAGTAGGTTTCTCCACCACCCGACCTCCATTCTTTGATGGCGCTGACTTCCAATATTGGAGATCAAAGATGGAATATTATTTGAAGATGGATATCCATACATGGTTCGCGGTGAAGGAAGGATTCATCCCTCCTAAGGATGATGAAGGCAAGGAACTCGAATCATCTCGGTGGACTGCCGAACAAACAAGGAAGAGTGAAGCCGACGCTAAGGCAGTTGTCACTCTACAATGTGGCATGAACAAAGACCAACTCATCAAGGTTGGTCCCTTCACGAGTGCAAAAGACTTGTGGAACAAACTCATAGAGCTCC
The DNA here is from genome assembly GCA_024364735.1 of Boesenbergia rotunda. Classification (NCBI taxonomy): domain Eukaryota; kingdom Viridiplantae; phylum Streptophyta; class Magnoliopsida; order Zingiberales; family Zingiberaceae; genus Boesenbergia; species Boesenbergia rotunda. Next base: position 3,316 of record JAGFNQ010007230.1, on the reverse strand, counting down.
ATGAAGGCACCCGGGACTCAAGGATTGCAAAGAGGGATTTGTTCCTCAACCAACTTCAAAATCTCTCCATGAAGGAGAATGAGTCGGTAAGTGAGCTTCATAGCCGGTTCAAGGAAGTTCTCAATGGACTTCATTCAATTGATGAAAAGGTCGAAAATCGCGACCTTGTGAGGTATGTTTTGAAAGCATTTCCAAGGAATGCCTTGTGGTCATCCATGGTGGATGCCTACAAAGTATCCAAGGATTTATCTATTGTAAAATTAGATGACCTATTTTGTGAGATGTAATTGCATGAAATGGCTAACAAAGGCCCCAAGGAGAAGGGGATTGTCTTAGTTGCAGGGGACCGGATCAACAAAAAGAAGAAGGAGAAGAAGAAAGAGAAAGAGATCTCATCATCTTCATCCTCCTCCGAATCCGAGTCAAACTCAGAGGAAGAAGGCAGTGGCTCCTCCTCATCCCAAATGGCGAACTTCGTGCGAAGGATGATGCGAAGAGATCGACGTTTCAAGAGGAGAGGTAATACTAGTGAATCCAAACTTGATAAGAATAATGCATCCTGTTTTGAGTGTGGTAGGAGAGGACACTTCAAGAATGAGTGTCCGAAGCTCAAGAAGAAGGAGGAAAAATCCAAAAGAAAAGAAGAGAATTCCAAGAGGAAGAAGAAGGCGTTGAAGGCCTCTTGGGATGAGTCATCTTCTAGTTCATCCGATGACGAGAAGGAGGAGAAGAGTACAAGGCAAGTGGCTCTCATGGCTCTTGGAGTGGAGATCAGTGAAGAAACTTCAAGCTCCGCAAACACGGCTTCATCATCTTCGGATGATGAAGAGGTAACTTCTCCCGAGCTTGAAAAATGTTATAGAGCAATTGCATGTTTAACTAGTATGCTTAAGAAATCCAAAAATAAAGTTAAAACATTGCAATTAGAGATTGCTCAATTGAAAGCTTCTAGGGATGATAACATTGATGACTTGCATGTTGAATTACTAGAAGATGAAATTAAACTTTTGAAACATGAGATTGTGAGCCTGAAATCCTCTAAGGTTGAGGAAATCAGTGATATGCATGATAATGGGTTAGTAGAGGAGAACCAATCCTTGAAGAGTGAAGTTGAGAAGCTCAAGAATATGCTTGGGAAATTCTCAAATAGCTCTAAGACCTTAGATATGATATTAAATGCCCAAAGAGCGGTCTACAATAGGGCCGGTATTGGTTACCGCCCTAAGGAACCCTCTTTTGTATCTCTCATGTCTAGGACTGACATGAGACAACCTAGGACACCCAAGACTCAAAAGAAAGTTGTCAAAGCATGGGTGCCTAAGTCATGTTTAGTTGATGCATTAGGTCCCAAGGTTTGGGTACCTAAGACTTCTATTTTTCGGATTGTGTAGGTTGTGATTGAGGGGGAGCATCTATCAACTTGGTTCGTTGATAGTGGATGCTCCAAACACATGACTGGGGATAGATCATTGTTTACCACATTTCACAAGAAGAGTAGAGGTAATGTATCATTTGGTAACAATGGTAGCCTTAAGGTCATAGGAATAGGAGACATTCAAATATCCGGATGTCTTAGAATCTCAAATGTCCTTCTAGTCAAGGGATGAAATTTAATCTCCTAAGTGTCAATCAATTGTGTGACACGGGTTACACAATTGATTTCCAACCAAGTCAATGTCTAGTTAGACAAAATGACACCTTGGACACGGTACTAGTAGGAGCAAGAGTAGATAATATTTATCAAGTTTCATTTAAAAGTGCTACTAATGTTCTTGCTAAGTGTTTCATGTCAAAACAAGAAGAGTCCACTCTTTGGCACCGGAGGCTAGCACATGTGAACATGAAGAACATCCGGAAGTTGGCCAACAAGGGACTAGTTCGAGGCTTACCGAGCATCAAGTATGGAAAAGATAAATTATGTGATGCGTGTCAAATGGGTAAGCAAGCAAAATCTGCACATAAAGGTAAAAGTACTGTAAGTACTTCCAATGCTTTAGATTTACTTCACATGGATCTATTTGATTGTAGCACTATCATATCATTGAATGGAAGTAGATACTGCTTTGTTATCATTGATGACTTCACTAGATATACTTGGACTTTCTTTTTAAAACATAAGGATCAAACCTTAGATATTTTTATTTCTTTTGTAGAAGGGTTGAAAATGAGAAATCATCAACAATTAAGACAATAAGAAGTGATCATGGAGGTGAATTTCAAAACCAAAGGTTTCTAGAGTTTTGTCAAGATAAGGGTTATAGACATGAGTTTTCTACTCCTAGAACACCACAACAAAATGGTGTTGTAGAGAGGAAGAACCGTGCACTTCAAGAGGCTGCACGAAGCATGCTTAATGAGTACTCACTCCCGAATTACTTATGGGCTGAAGCTGTTAATACAGCTTGCTATGTGCAAAACCGAGTTCTCATCCATAGGTTTTTAGAAAAGACTTCCCATGAACTTTGGTTTGGGAAACCACCTACGGTTAAACATCTTAGGGTGTTTGGTTGTAAGGTGTTCATCCTAAACACCAAGGATCACCTTGGAAAGTTCACGACAAAAGCTGATGAAGGGATATTAGTCGGGTACTCCCTCGTTAGTAAAGCTTACCGAGTCTACAACAAGAGAACTAAACTAGTTGAGGAGTCTTCTGATGTGGTTTTTGAGGAAGTTCCAAAACCAATTGACCAGTCAGATAATGTAGAAGGAGTTCAGATCGAACTAAGGAGACTTAGTTTGAATGAAAATCCGAGTATTGTTGATGGTGATGAGTCTGATGACGATGAGCCTAGACAACTCATTGATCAGCCTGATCCTGAGGCTGAACTTGTGTCTAGTGAACTCGTTCAAGAAGCACCACCAACACCAAGACAAACGAGATTAGCCTCTAGTCATCCCAAGATCAAATCGTTGGAGACATTCATCAAGGGGTTAAGACTAGATCATTCTTCAGGAATGAGGCTAATGAAGTTGCTCTAATTTCCGAAATTGAACCTAGAAAAATTGATGAAGCATTAAATGATCCCGATTGGATTATTGCAATGCAAGATGAACTAGGTCAGTTGAGAGGAGTCAGGTTTGGGACTTAGTCCCTAGCCCAAGAAGACCACTATTATTGGAACTAAATGGGTCTTCAAGAACAAATTAAACCACAAGGGAGAAATCATTAGAAACAAGGCACGCTTGGTAGCCAAGGGCTACAGTCAAGTTGAAGGTCTTGATTATGATGAGACTTATGCTCCCGTGGCACGATTAGAGTCCATCCGATTGATGCTTGCATTTGCAGCACATCGAGGCTTCAAACTATTTCAAATGG
>JAGFNQ010007229.1:0-22711 GCA_024364735.1 Boesenbergia rotunda | reverse complement strand
CTTCAAGTAAGAAAGCTTTAAGTTTCAGTTTTTCTATTGCTCCTTTACTTAACTTCAGTATAGAGAAATGCTTAAGTACTTACTCATATGTGCATAGAACAAGGAAGCATGTTTAATACCTTAGTACCACGGAATCATGTTTAATCCCTAGAATGGATATTAGAGAAATGCTTAAGTACTTACTTGATTTGCCCAAAAGTAAGTTTTGGGATTATGGCACGCATAGTGCTTGATAAAAGTTTTGAGTAAGACCAAGGTCTTACTAAGCCCTAGAACGAGTTCTAGGATTAGAAATGAGATAAGAATCAAGACCAAGGTCTTGTTATATCCTAAAGTAATTTGGGAACATTACCATTAAGTGTTAAGTTATACATTTGAGGACGTCCTAGAAAGGCCCAAAACGAGGAGCAAGCTCCTAGAGGGCAAGAGGCAACAGAGTCAGTACCCCCACCAAATCTCTTAGACGTGGTGGCTCAGTTACAGAGACAGTTAGCAGAACAACAGCAAGTTATTGCCACTAGGATGGCTAACCAGCAGGTCGTTATTATTACCTCGCCAGTGGCGAATGTAGTGGCACCAGTTGTGATCGAAGACCCATCGATTACATCTGTAGTTCGGCAAGGGGAGTAAGGCAAGAAGCGTACCTCATTCAGTAGGAGAAACGAAGCCAGGGAACTTCCCAGGCACAAGCAAACCATGGGATGCTTAAGCATGGTTCAAAACGTTGGAAAGAATAGTAGGGCTACTGGACTGCATGAGGTAGAGAAGATAAAGTGTGCATCTTTCTGCCTTACGGGAGATGCTAGAAATAGTGGAAGAGAGTCAAGGCCAAGAGAAATGTCAGCCAGATGACATGGGCCGACTTCGAGACTGAGTTCTTCGAAGAATACTTTCACATGCAAGTAACCAACAAGCATTATGATGAATTCACGGAGTTCAGACAAGGAGAACTATCCGTGGATGAAGCAGTGAAGATGGTTAAGCGGTTAGCTCATCTGTGCCCAGAGCTAGTTAGCAAAGAAAAAGAGATAGTTAGGCTAATGCTCAAGATGTTAAGGCCTGAGATAGCGTTGAAGGGGGCTAGCGGTGTTAAGAGGCTGCAAACCTCCGAGGAACTAATAAGTAGTGCTTTGATCACTGAGCACTACTTAAATAGTATAAAGGCCACCAGAAAGGTTGAACGATGAAGTTCTTAACAACCTTACCGTCAGGGGAAGTAATGGCCTCTACTGAGAGGCTAAGGGCAGTATCAATCTAGATTTCCAACCGAGAGCTCTACAGTGACTGTTAGTCCTTGAGATGAAGGATTACGATGTCATTTTAAGAATGGACTTCTTGAGCAAGTATAATGCTTCTATAGACTGCCGCAAGAAAAAGTCAAGTTCACACCAGAAGCAGAACCTTCGGTTGAGTTTATTGGAGACCCAAGGAGAAAGATAAATAGGTTCCTACCTACCTTACAAGCTCAGAAAATGTTAGAGAAGGGGTGCTCTAGTTTCTAGCTCATATAGTGGATGCGAGTCAAGGAGAAGGATTGAAGAGAGAAGAAGTGAGGGTAGTCTGTGACTATCCTGAGGTGTTTCCTGAAGAGTTACCAGGACTCCCTCCCAATCGGGAAATTGAGTTTGAAATTGAGTTGGCCCCAGGAACCAACCCAATTTCGAAGGCACCTTATCGCATGGCACCAGCAGAACTGAAAGAATTACAAGAACAATTGCAAGAGCTGCTTGACAAGGGTTTCATCCGCCCTAGTCATTACCTTGGGGAGCTCCTGTACTTTTCGTCAAGAAGAAGGATGGGTCTATGCGTCTGTGCATAGACTACAGAGCTCTGAACAAGGTAACCATCAAGAACAAGTACCCCCTTCCAAGAATAGATGATTTATTTGATCAGCTGAAGGGAGCCACGTGTTCTCCAAGATAGATCTGCGATCAGGTTACCATCAGCTCAGAGTGAAGGAAGTGATGTGCCAAGGACTGCCTTCAGTACAAGATACGGCCACTATGAATTTGTGTAATGCCTTTTGGAGTAACCAACGCTCCAGCAGTCTTCATGGAGCTGATGAATCACATCTTCAGGGAGTATCTCGATAAATTCGTCATTGTATTTATTGATGATATTCTCATATACTCACAGACTCCAGAGGACCATGCTACACACTTAAGGATAGTGCTGCAGATCCTTCAGCAGGAGAAGCTCTATGCAAAATTCTCAAAGTGTGAGTTTTGGCTAGATCAGGTGACCTTCCTGGGTCACATTGTATCCAAAGAAGGCATTCAAGTTGATCCAGCCAAGATAGAAGCAGTCAGCAACTGGAGTAGACCCAAGAGTGCCAGTGAGATCAGAAGCTTCTTAGGCCTGGCAGGATATTACAGAAAATTTGTGGAGGACTTTTCCAGAATAGCCTCTCCACTCACAGCCCTGACCAGAAAGAACCAGAAGTTTGAGTGGTCAGATAAATGCGAGCACAGTTTTCTAGAACTGAAGAAAAGATTGACTAGTGCTCCCATCCTGACTGTTCCAGAGAGTGACAAGGCCTTTGACATCTACAGTGATGCACCCAAGATGGGCCTTGGAGCTGTCCTCATGCAAGATGGTAAAGTAATAGCATATGCCTCCAGACAGCTCAAGGACTATGAGAAGAATTACCCTACTCACGACCTTGAGCTAGCAGCTGTGGTCTTTGCACTGAAGCTCTAGAGACACTACCTGTATGGAGTGCAGTGCAGAATCTTCACAGACCATCAGAGTTTGAAGTACTTCTTCACTCAGAAGGATCTGAATATGAGGCAGCGCAGGTGGCTAGAGTTGGTCAAAGATTATGACTGTGAAATCCTCTACCACCCAGGTAAAGCTAATAAAGTGGCAGATGCACTGAGCAGAAAATCCTGTGCCACACTGATGTCCCTATCATCACTGTCTCTACCACTTCAGAAAGAAATAAAGGATTTTGGAGTCGATGTAATAATTGGGCAACTTTCTGCATTGACTCTAGAGTCAACCCTGCTTGTGGATATACAAAGAAAGCAAAGTCAAGACCCAGAGATCCAGAAGATCAAGCAGGGGATCCAAGAGGCAGAAAATTCAGAGTTTCGAGTATCAGATAGTGGCATACTCTATCTTGGAGACCGCCTTGCGTCCCCTATGATGAGGAACTAAGGAAGAATATTCTAGAAGAGGCCCACAGTACCCCATACTCTATGCATCCTGGTTCTACCAAGATGTATCAAGATTTAAAGAAAAGATTCTGGTGGTCTGGACTCAAGCGAGACGTGGCCAGATATATCAGTACCTGCTTGACCTGCCAGAGAGTTAAAGCAGAGCACCAGAGACCAGGAGGAGTTCTACAGCCACTTCCCATTCCAGAGTGGAAGTGGGAAGAAATATCCATGGACTTTATCACAGGTCTTCCAAGAACCACCCATGGACACGATGCAATTTGGGTGATAGTGGACAGATTGACCAAGTCTGCCCACTTCCTAGCCATCAAGTTATCGCATTCGGTAGAGCAGTTAGCACAGCTGTACGTGAAAGAAGTAATCAGGCTTCACGGAGTTCCGAAGTCGATCGTTTCTGACAGAGATGGGCGGTTCATCTCCCATTTTTGGAGGTGTGTTCAGGACGCCCTAGGCACCAGACTTCAGTTCAGCACAACTTTCCATCCCCAGACAGATGGACAAACAGAGAGAGTAAATCAGATTTTAGAAGACATGCTCAGGGCTTGTGCGTTGGACTTTAAAGGCAGTTGGTGCAAATTTCTGTGCTTAGCTGAGTTTGCCTACAACAATAGCTATCAGGCCACCATCGGGATGACACCTTATGAGGCATTATATAGCAGGAAATGTAGACCACCCATATGTTGGCAAGAAGCTGGTGAGAAGAAAGAGATGGAGTCAGGACTAGACAGCCAGACTGAGCTTATTGATGAGACCACTCAAGCTATCCAGACGATCCGCCAGAGGATTGAGACTGCCCAGAGTAGACAGAAAAGTTATGCTGACACACGCCGTAGGCCACTTGAATTCCAAGTTGGAGATTCAGTATTTCTCAAGGTCGCTCCTATGAAGGGAGTGATGAGATTTGGTAAAAAGGGTAAGCTAAGTCCTCGCTACATAGGACCCTACAAGATTATAAAGAGAGTTGGGAAGGTAGCCTATGAGCTGGACTTACCAGAGGATATGTCAGCTATCCACAGTACATTTCATGTCTCTATGCTGAAGAAGTGTATTCACGACCCTAGCCAAGTGATTCAGCCTCAGTCAGTACAGATCCAAGAAGATCTTAGTTATGAGAGCAGACCGACACAGATAGTGGACAAAGCAGTTAAGAGATTAAGAAACAAAGAAGTGCCGCTAGTGAAGGTCATCTGGCAGAATCAAAAGCATGAAGAGGCTACTTGGGAACGTGAGGACAGCATGAGAGAAAGATATCCAGAATTATTCTAAGTTCGAGGACGAACTTTTTATAAGGTATGGGGGATTGTAACGCCCCAAAATTTCCATTTTTAGTTCTTAAAGTCCTTAGAATTATTTAGAAATGGTTTAGAAATATTCTAGATATTTTTAGGAATTTTTAGAGTATTTTTATGGAATTTTTCGAGTACGTTTGGTATTTTTGGAAAAAAAAGAAAGAAAGCCAAAAAAAAGGAAAAACCACTAAGGGGCAGCCGGAGATCGAACCCGCGACCACCGCGAGACCGCACAAGCGCGCGACCAGCTGGGCTAGGTATCAAGCACAGCAAAAGATGGAGAGACCTTTATTTAAGATGTAGTTAGGTTAATCCGCCCATAAGTATAAATAAGTAATTAAAGAGAGAAGTTTTATTTTCTCTCCTCTCCAAACCCTCACGCCGACCCCTCCTATTCTGGGCGAAACTACACCAAGCTCTAGGGGGCCGGTCAAGGATCTTCTCCAAGAGATCATCTTATATTCGGGATCCCCGCGACGAGAGGAACGCGTAGACGTGAAGAATTCTCCGAGATCTCAAGTTTCTCCCGAGTCCTAGACGTCAATCTTGGTTGTAAGTCCAAGATATCAATGTAAGTACTGCTCACCTGCAGTAAGAGGCGGTTTTTCCGCGAGAATTTCCTTTAAAAGTTTTTAGAAGAGACATTTCCTTTTTGTTTGAGTTTTTGCATGTGATCTTAGTTCATTATATGCTTATATATGTTGATTAATACCCTATGTGAGTTTAGGGTCCAAGAAAAGCTATGAGAAAAGAAAAGAAAAGATAAAGATAAGAAAAGAAAAGGCCAAGACCTTAAGAAATCCCCAAAAGTCAAGACTTAGGGATTTTAGCACGCAAGGTGCTCCAGAAAATGCCAAGGCATTTACAGATAAGAAAGAAAAGAAAGAAAAGCTATTTTATTTTATAAGGCCAGTACCCGGCGTCCAAGGGCGTCGTTAAAGAAATCCAGGTGTCCAATTCCAAGGTCTTGGCCCTGGTAGACCAAGGTCTGCTCTATTAGGATTGGTGGCTTGCTACCCCAACCTTTTAGGGAACGCGCATCAGATGGTACTTACGTCTTCAGTGGATCCAAGTGATTATTATTTTCAAGTATATGCTTTAGCAAAGTTTCTAAAGTTTAAGAAAGTTTTCAAAAGTTAAAGAATAGCTAAAGTTTCAAGTTGAGCCAAGAAAAGTAAAATGAGATTTATTATTGCTTGAGTATGCATGTTTTGAGCTATACATGTCCTTAGTTTTCTTTCAAGCATATTAGTATCTCATATGATGTTCAGTTTGATCTAGAAGCATGTTTGCATATTTCGAGTTTTGTGAGCTAGATAGTTCTTACTAAGCTTTGTGCTTATAGATGCATTTCCTCTTATTGCAGATAAAGGTAAAGGCAAGCAATTCTGAAGGAAGATGACGAGGCGGTGCTGAGTAGAGTGTGTGTGGTGGCTGATTATGGAGAGATCTTCGAGACGAGACAATTTAGTTATTTGAATTGCAATGTTTAAGTTTATTCAAATTTCAAGTTCTTGCTTGTGGAGATTATAGAGTATTTGAGTTTTGGATAGTTTTACATGCTCAATTTCTTAGAGTAAAGATTCCATGTCATTTCATTTAGCATACATATCCTTATGATTGCATTGGATGAGTAGAAGTGTAAGTAGTTAAAGATATTGATACTTTGTTAGAGAAAAAGGCGTTTGTGCCAAGATAGTATCAATTTCCCTTTGAATCAAGTTTTTATTGCTTAAAAATGTTTAGAAAAGTTGCAATCACATTTCATAATGCATTAGCAAGGTTGTAGAACATGTATTTGGCGTTATGAATGCATAGGAGTCAAGATTGGTACAAACTCTATTGTTAAAGTTTATATAAACTTGTTTAGTTTATTTTCTTCCATAAAAGTCCTAATTTCAAGTTTATGGATTCGTTTGATTGGCTAAATTGTTTAGGAAACTGACATAGAGTATAGAAATGGTGTCGTAATTTGATATGGCTCGAACCTGAATGAATGGTGGACTTAAGAAGCAAGAGCCGAAAACCTGTAATTCTGATTACAGGCGTACCAGTCGACTGCCACGTCATCAGTCGACTGGTACGGGCAGTTTGAGTTGGATGAGGCTTGTTTCAATAAGTATCAACTACGAGTTTTGAGAAGGAAAGTGTGATATGGTAGCATGCATGACTACTTAAGTTAGAATATAATTGTTAGATGAATTTAGAAGTTTAAAAAAAAATTTCCGCATTTTTAGTCATGTATCAAAAGTAGAGAAGTAGAGAGAAGTAACGATCTGTCTGAAGGTAGAGAAAGCGGGTCGCTACAGTTTTGGAGAAAATTATAATTTGAGGTTTAGGACACCTAAAATACTTTCTCCAACCTCATCCCTAACTACTGATAATCGATTTTCAGAAATCCAGATATGGGAGGTCCATCAGTGGGTTTTGCTCAAAACCCACTGATGGAACTAAACTAGCCCTATAGCTTTGGAAAAAATTATAATTTGAGGTTTCTAACAACTAAAATACTTTCTAGAACCTCAACCCTAACTACTGATAATGGTATTTCATATATCCAAATATGGGAGCTCCATCAGTGGGTTTTTCTCAAAACCCACTGATGGAACTAAACTTGCCCTATAGCTTTTGGAAAAAATTATAATTTGAGGTTTCTGACACCTAAAATACTTTCTCCAACCTCATCGCTAACTACTGATAATGGTATTTCGGGAATCCAGATATGGGAGGTCCATCAGTGGGTTTTGCTCAAAACCCACTGATGGAGCTAAACTACACCTATAGCTTTGGAGAAAATAATAATTTAAGATTTAGGACACCTAAAATACTTTCTCCAACCTCATCAATGGGTCCTTCAGTGGAGTTGAGGTGTTACAAAGCTCAAATTATAATTTCAGGCCCACGTTGGGCCTGAAATAACTTTATTTCAGGCCTAAGGTGGGCCTGAAAAAAGATAAACTAGGCCCTTAGTGGGCCTGAAATACATTTATTTCAGGCCCACGGTGGACCTGAAAGAAGACATTTCAGGCCCACCGTGGGCCTGAATTAAAAATATTATTTCAGGACCACCCTTAACCATATAATATTTTGACTTCATCCCCCAAGTTGGACCTCCCATAACTACTGATAATGGTTTTGAGCAAAACCCACTGATGGATTTCAGGCCCACGGTGGACCTCTCATATATGGATTTCTAAAAAACCATTATCAGTAGTTAGGGTTGAGGTTGGAGAAAGTATTTTAGGTGCCCTAAACCTCAAATTATAATTTTGGCCAAAGCTATGGGTGTAGTGGAGGTCCATCAATGGGTTTTGCTGTCCTCCCATATCTGGATTTCTACAAAACCATTATCAGTAGTTAGTGGTGAGGTTGGAGAGAGTATTTTAGGGTTTAGGGATTAAATATGTAATCCAACTTGGGGGATGAAGTCAAAATATTATATGGTTAAGGGTGGTCCTGAAATAATATTTTTAATTTAGGCCCACGGTGGGCCTGAATTGTCTTCTTTCAGGCCCACCGTGGGCCTGAAATAAATGTATTTCAGGCCCACTAAGGGCCTGAAATATCTTTATTCAGGCCCACCTTGGGCCTGAAATAAAGTTATTTCAGGCCCAACGTGGTGCTGAAATAAAGATATTTCAGGCCCTCGGTAAATTTGTGAAAATCATCGGAGGGCCTCAAAATTTGATAAATAACAAATTCCTCTAATCCCTCTAATTTTCAGGTTGATTTGTGGAAAATCAGATAAATATTTGATAATTAAAAATTTCCTTTTAATTTTGATATGTGTTATATATTTGTAATACAAAAAATATACCTAAGTTATATGTAAAATAACTGAAAAAAAAGTTACCGTTTAGGGCCTGAAATCCTCTATTATCACACCCAGCAGTTAGTCAGCTTTATAGGGTCCTTGGGTCCCTAGTGGTAAGCAATCGTCTCGTAGATCCTGATTTGTTGCTTATAGCTTTGAAGTTAGCGTGCTTACCTCCATTGGAGTTCTGGTGCCCGACATCCTCTTCATCGGACTAGTCGAAAGGTACGTAACCAAATTTTTTGTTTTTTTCATTTCAGTGTAGTTTTTGCTTCTGACCTAGGGTTAGCGATTGTTGCCACTCAATGACCGAATATGAGGATACCCTTGACGAACGAAATCTAAGTGTCATTTTTCCATCAGTTTCGAATAATTTTTGTTTGATGGTTCCTAAGTTCGGGATGGCTCCGAAAAGATCATCTTCAAAGCAAGCTGCTGCTAAAAATTCAAAGAAACATCAAGGTCCTGGGAGAATTCATGGGAAAAAAATAACAACCACAACGAAAAATCAAATTGCCAAGCGAGTATATGAGTTTTGCCAACAGAGGTCGAACTAAAATAATGAGAGACAAGTTCTGGAAGCAAAATCTGTAATTTTTTTTTGTTGCTACAACCCTTATATGTAAATGTAATGACAAACATTGTATATTTCTAGTTATAATGTATGTAATTGATATTGAAATCAATGGAGCATTTCTTTCGATCCATGGTTTTTTGTAATCTCTAATCTTTAAACTGTAATTGTTGTCAATTACATCAGTAATTTTTTAGGGAACTATATTAATTTCAGGCCCACTGTGGGCCTGAAATGACAATATTTCAGGCCCAGAGTGGGCCTGAAATGATTTATTTTAGGCCCACACTGGGCTTGAAATGCTAGTATTTCAGGCCCACGAAGGGCCTGAAATGATATTATTTCAGGCCCTATCTGGGACTGAAATGACATTATTTCAGGCCCAGCTTGGGCCTGAAATGATTTAGTTCAGGCCCAGCGTGGGCCTGAAATGATTTATTTCAGGCCCACACTGGGCCTGATATGCTATTGTTTCAGGCCCACGCCTCTGGTTGCAAAAAAATTATTTACAGTATGATTAAATATTTATACGCCAATCTTTTAAAAAAATGAACATGTTGTGACCACATTTTTAAAAGATAAACAAGAAGGAGAGTACCTAAATACACATTGCATACCACAATTGAATTTCATTCACATCAAGACCTCATATTATCAGAATTTGGCACATCAGGAGGTTTGTATGATGGACCTAGCAGATTTGGATTTTTCAAACCTCATTATCAGTAGTCAGACTTTACCTAATTATTGGTATTTTAGCTAGGATATGCTATTTTTCGTCTCCAAACATAGTCCTAATTTTTATCTAAAACTGTGTTGATACAGTATCAGTTGGCACACAAGAATGATTCAACAAAGCAAAAATCAGAGGGGGTTAAACAACAGATATTCAGAAAACACAGGACTTCAAGACTTCAAGTTCCTGAAATAACATTATTTTGGGTTTACAAATGATACCTCATCAATTCTGATATATTCTGCTTATAACACAAGGTAAAATGTATCATAATATTGAAAAACATCTATAAGTCACAACATTAACAACTAGTTCGATGTGAAGATAGATTTCAAACATGGGGACATGAGTAGAATCAGATTTGAGCTGACAGTTAATATTCTGAGGGACATGTTTTGTAAAACTTAAAATAATCTGAATGCGGTATTGGTGATGTAAGAATCCATTGCTGTCGATTGACCTCCATTTGTATGATAAAATTTCATTATGTGGATATTGTTATGATTATGTAGATGTTGTTATTCTATATAATATATTGTCAACAAAGATAAAACAATTGGGTGATGTTTATTCAAATCCAGTTGCTGCACTGTTGTGTACCAAGCGATACGGTCAGATATAATAACTGATAATGCACTGTTGTGTGCCAGTTGCTGCCCTATTGTGTGTCAAATGATCTATTCTGTCACATCTTCTAGGTAAATATAGAATATTCTGTCACATCTTCAATTTATATGCTAACAACACTGAATCATAATGCTTGTTTCAGGTTGGATTGTGCTTTCTTCATCATGCGGTTTTCAACGATCTACCAATTTTAGCCAAAAACAAATGAAACCTTATCGTTTTCAGGTGGGATACAAAATAATGAGAGACAAGTTCTGGAAGCAAAATCTGTAATTTTTTTTTTGTTGCTACAATCCATATATGTAAGTGTAATGACAAACATTTTATATTTATAGTTATAATGTATGTAATTTATATTGAAATCAATGGAGCATTTCTTTCGATCCATGGTTTTTTTGTAATCTCTAATCTTTAAACTATAATTGTTGTCAATTACATCAGTATTTTTTTTGAGAACTATATTGATTTCAGACCCACGGTGGACCTGAAATGACATTATTTCAGGCCCAGAGTGGGCCTGAAATGATTTATTTCAGGCCCACACTCGGCCTGAAATGCTAGTATTTCAGGCCCAAGAAGGGCCTGAAATGACATTATTTCAGGCCCTATCTGGGACTGAAATGACATTATTTCAGGCCCAGCTTGGGCCTGAAATGATTTATTTCAGGCCCATCGTGGGACTGAAATGATTTATTTCAGGCCCAAGTTGGGCCTGGAATGCTATTGTTACAGCCCCACGCCTCTGGTTGCAAAAATTTTTTTAACAGTATGATTAAATATTTATACGTCAATCTTTTAAATAAATGAACATGTTGTGACCACATTTTTAAAAGATAAACAAGAAGGAGACTCCCTAAATACACATTGCATACCATAATTGAATTCCATTCACATCAAGACCTCATATTATCAGAATTTGGCACATCAGGAGGTTTGTATGATGGACCTAGTATATTTGGATTTTTCAAACCTCATTATCAGTAGTCAGACTTTACCTAATTATTGGTATTTTAGCTATGATATGCTATTTTTCGTCTCCAAATATAGTCCTAATTATTATCTAAAACTGTGTTGATACAGTATCAGTTGGCACACAACAATGATTCAACAAAGCAAAAATCAGAGGGGGTTAAACAACAGATATTCAGAAAACACAGGACTTCAGGACTTCAAGTTCCTGAAATAACATTATTTTGGTTTTACAAATGATACGACTTCAATTCTAATATATTCTGCTTATAACATAAGGTAAAATGTATCAAAATATAGAAATATTTCTATAAGTCACAACATTAACAACTAGTTTTTTTAAAGAATACTATACATTCAGTTATCCTCCTTACAAAATAAACACTTCCATCAGAAAATTTCTGCAATACATCAACCAATTAACTCAAGACCTTGGGGCTGGCGGCATTCTACATGTCCTTTTATTATGGCCAAGTTGTTTGCACCGGCTGCATTTAAGTTTCACCTTGCCATTGTGTCTTGACTCAATCCGTGCCTTCTTTCGTCTACCAGGCTGCACAAGGCTACGGGGACATCGAACTGTAATGTTGTTTACTCCACTAGGCCAAAACTGCTTGCTTCTACAAGGGTAAATACGATCCATGTAAACCCACTTCCAAGTTTCAGAATAAAAATAATGCTCACAATATCGGAGTGTATCGATGTTCCTGTGAATTATTACAGCTATAGCATGTGAGCAAGGGAGTCCTGAAATTTGAAACTCCCCACAATGACAACTTTTTTTCCAAATCAACAATGTATGAAGTGCCCCATGTTTCTACCTCCATTTCTGATTGAGAGTAAGGATGAACCTTATAAGCTCTAGCTTTCTCTCTCCTTGATTCCATTTCTTTAGTAGCATGAGGTGTCAAAGCAACATGCCATTTGGAGACTTCCTCTCTACGGTTATAGAACCATTGAGCTACCTTTCTTCTTGTATTATCAATTAACCTATTTATGGGAAGCTCACGTGTAGACTTAAACAAAGCATTCAAGCTCTCCAGACAATTCGTGGTAAGCATTCTGTACCTTCTCCCAGTAAAGTGTGCATTTGCCCACCTTTTAGGGTCAATGTTCTGAAGCCACTTATGAGCATCTGGATGTTTTTTAAGCATTGTCTGCATTATCATATCATATTGGAGTGTTGTGTTGGCTCGTGCTGCTGCCCAAAACAAACCTACACCAGCTCTACTTCCAGTATCAGTTACCATATTACAAGACATGTGGTGGCAACAAAAAGCATGATGCGCGTTTGTGAATACTTTTCTGACTGCTGATATAATGTCCCGATGTCTATCTGATACTATGGTGAGTGAGTGATCATCAACAGCAAAGAACCTCTTTGTATGCTCCAAAAACCACTCCCAAGCAGACCCACATTCTACTTCAGCTATTGCAAAGGCAACTGGGAGAACATTGTCATTACCATCAATCGCCGTTGCAATCAACAATACTCCTGGATACTTTCCTCATAGGTGTGTCGCATCAATTCCGATAAGTCTACGCAAATAAGACCTGAACACCCTTCGGCAAGCACCAAAAGCCCAAAAACACCTCTGGAATTTATTGTCACTATTCGTGCATAGTGCCACATAAGTTTCAGGATCTCTAGCTCTTAACTCACGCAGATATTGTGGGAGATCTCTGTATGCCTCATCATAATCTCCAACAACCTTTTTCAATGCTTTCTCCCTAGCTATGTATGCTTTTCTGTATGATATCGTCACTCCAAATCTAGCTTTAATATCTGTAATAATCATACTTGGTTTGTATTGTTCATTATGAAGAAATTGCTCTTCAACAAAAGAAGCAACAAATGATGAAGAGCATGCATGATGATCAGCACTTTCCCTAACACTTCGACATTGGTGTTCCTTTATATATTTTGTAACAGTGAACTCTACTTCCCCCCTTCCTACTACTCTCCATGTACATGGTTGGTTAAAACACACTGCTTTAACTCTGTTTTTCCGGGTGTCAACTGGGTTATATCTCATATGCTTAACCATCGCATGTTTAACAAGTGCATTTTTGAATTCTTCTCTAGATGGAAATATCTGCCCCACAAAAAATTCATGCTCATCTCTTGCCTCTAGCTCTCAAATTGGCCCAGCAAGCAATCGAGAATTCAAAATATATGGATCTTCAGCTAATGGAAACTCCTCCTCTAAGTCACTGTACTGATCTGGGGGGAATTCATATTGCTCAATCTGCATATCATCAGCTTGGAATTCTAGTACACTTGTACTGGGTACAAATTCTTCTGCATTCCGGATTTCAATTTCTTCCTCCCCACTCCAGGTTGGCTGAAAGATTTCAACTACTCTTGTAGAAGAATTCAAACCCTCATCTTCTATATTATTTTCTTCTTCATTTAGATCAATTACCAAATTCCTTGTAATGCTATTATCACCATACTGGGAAGATAATGGAATATTATTACTAGCTATTTCTAATCCTTTCCCCGTACCCACATTATCATCAAGAGTATTCCATATCTCAGAGAGAATTTCGTCAACAACATTATCATCCCTGAAAAAAAATTACAATTAACTTTATCAAACTTTGAAGTTGATAATAAAGGCCCTAGGAGCCCCTGAGGGCCTGAAATCATTTGATTTCAGGCCCAGGGATTTGATTTCAGGCCCTACCAGGGCCTGAAATCATTTTATTTCAGGCCTAGGTCGGGCCTGAAATCATTTTATTTCAGGCCCAGGTCGGGTCTGAAATCAAATTATTTCAGGCTCAGGCAGGGCCTGAAATCATTTGATTTCAGGCCCACTCCGGGCCTGAATTATTACATTTCAGGCCTAGGGCGGGCCTGAAATCATTTGATTTCAGCCCCTCCCTCTCTGGCCCTGAAATAAAATAAATTCAGGCCAGGCCCTGGGAGGGCCTGAATTCCTTTTATTTCAGTCCCTCCGAGGGCCTGAAACAAATTATTTCCGAGGGCCTGAAACAAAATTTTTCAGCCTCTCCTCTTGCCCAAAATCTAATGACATCATGCACTCCCAGGGCCTGATATCATGTAATGCATATCACCCTAAGCCTCCTCCAAACATAAAAATAGTAGAAAGAGTTTATCTTGATTAAAACTATATCTGATACCATATCAAAGATGACAATCATATGTACATTTCTATTTCTCTTAGTTATCAATCTGTTGCTTCCTTTTTCTCCTTCGACAACCTATTTTGTTGCTTCCTTTTTCTCCTTCGACAACCTATTTTCCTCAGGTGCTTTGATGATGAATCGAGTTGTGCAAGGAAGCAATATATACGTACCTTCGTGATCATTCGACTTATGCAAATCATTTCCCATATATATATTGGCTGAGAAAAATTCCACTGCTACCCATCCGAACTATAAATTAATATTTTATTGATAAAGTGGTTCGGCTGTCTCGAAAATGTGTTTGATAAAACCATTCTTTGGCGGGAGGGGTATAAAAGTAACTTCACTATATGAGATGCGCCCTTTGGTATAATAGAAATCATGGTACTCCTTTCGATAATTACGAATAGTTGGATACGGCCTTTGATAAATTGCCGTTATAATTTTGAAGAAATAACATCAACTTTCTAGTTCAAATCTTGAACAGCCCTTGAATGACTAGTAAAATACTGGTTGGTTTTTCTCTATCCACTATGTACTCAAATTGCAGAGAATTCCTTCGCGATTTCTCACCATGTTCCATAATAATTAGCAATGAAGATCCTACAAGGAAGACAAGGATGCATTAGCGATAGCAATGTGCCAAAAAGATGAAACAAAAAAAAACATTTTGCTACCTCAAACATGAATCTCATAATAATTCCACTGCTATTCCCAATGCAAGGTTAAACAAGATATAATTGTTAAGCCTCCAGATAATTTAGTTGTTAGATATTTTGGATATCTAGTGTGAAGGAAGAGAGGTAATGGGACTTTAGTCCCACATTGGAACTTTCTAATGAGTAGAAAGTGAAGAGGAGAATAAAGGGACTCACTTGTAAGTGAGACTTTAGTCCCACATTGGGAGTTTTAAGGTAAAATGTTTGGTTTATATTGTATCACAAGCATGATAGTTGTGAACAAATGCTAGGGGAGAGGCTCTCTCTCACGTGTGGGTACGCAGGGGGTGCAAATCCAGGGCCCAGATTTGTATTGAACCAAGTGAACTCGTGTGCGTGCACGACCCGCGAGCAGATGAACCACCATTTTGTCAAATTGATTTTTGCTCAGAGACAGAAGTCCATCTGACCTTCGAAGTACCGCCCGGAGGAGGACGAATCTGTTTCAAGGAAACTGCGCTGTGTAGGCCTCAGCAAATTCTTGGCGGTCGGGAGATGTCCGACCTCTGCTCGGGAGACATTACTCGGTCGGAAGCTTCACTCGAGACTCCACTCGGGAATTCCACTCGGAGTTCGGAAGACACTGGTCGGGTCGGGAGACTCGCTCGGGGCCTTCACTCGGGAGCTCGGGAACCTCACTCGGGAGCCGAGCTCGGGAGCCTCACTCGGGAGCTCGGGAACCTCACTCGGGAGCTCGGGAGACTGTAGTTTGAGGAAAAGCAGCTCGGGCCACTCAACAGAGATAAGTTGAAATTAGTTTTAGTAATTTCAATTTATTGTAATTCACCGAATATCCTCCAACATTAGCTTCTCTAAAATATTCATTTTCTCCTGCCAACCTATTGAGATGAACGGTTTAGCAAAATACCAGTGCTTGTGAAGGTTTTATCAATATTCGAATAAGACACGAAGATGTATTCAAAAATACATTTGGCCATTCAGAAGCAAAATATTTAGGGACATTGATGTGGTTACTTACACTAACTAATATCAAGGACCTTGATAGGGTGAAACACAATATGGTGTCCAAATGTATGTTGTATCTACTTCACATGAACTAGGGAGCTTATACCAATCCAAAACATATGTGCTCTTAGGCTAAAGAATGTAAAATATTTTCAATTAACATCTAACTTGCCTACTGATGAGCGTCGGAATGATACATTTTATACTACTAATAACGCTCATTCACTTATTTTTCTTTGCTTTACTCTATATTGTTGCACCCTATTTTGCATGACTTTGCTACTATTCCTTATCTTTGTTTGGAGAACTGCTTTTCATTGGTTTTATATTGTTAGGATGGATTTTTGGAGCGAAATGAAGTAAGTTTGGATAAAAAGTTAGGGAGACATGGTCGTATGCCAAGGAGGCACACCCATGAGAAAGACCGCAATGCGGCCGATTTTGAAACGGTCATAAGATCTTTCTTGGTTGGAGTTTTGGGCTAATCTTTAAATCAAATCAAATTGAAGAGGACTTCAACATCTACAACTTTGCTTCAGACCTCATCTCCTGAAAATAACATCTAGCCATTCCATATGGAGCCACATGGCTGTGCCTTTACTAGACACGGTAGTGTGAAGGGGTACACCCAGACTGCATTGTGGATTAATTTTGTAATAGCCATAACTTGTTGGTCGGTTGTAGTTTTGGGTTGTTCTTTATATTAATTGTAGAGGACTTCAAAATCTACAATTTTGTTGAAGATACCAACTTGATAAAATGGGATCCTGAGGTTGAAAAAGGGGTCACACGACCGTGCTCTCTTAGGCACGATCATGTCTCATGGTCGTGTCAACAGACACAACCCTGGCTTAATTTTTTGGGCATGTTTGTGTGGGGGATGTCATTTGTAGTTTGGGTCATAGGATGGTCATGTCAAATGACACGACCCGTGTAGTTTTTGCCAAAATCGGCACGGTAAGGTCATGCCAAACCACACGACCCGTGCCAGTTTGGTCAAAACTGACACGGTAGGCCCATGCCAAATGACGCAGCCTGTGTTGGGGGCGTGCTACTTGGCTGAAAGGGGCACAACAGGGTCGTGCCACCCCCAGAATCTACTATAAAGGTTTTCTCCCCTTTTCTCACATCATTTGGCAAGGGGCCTTGGAGAAGGGTCTCCCCTCTAGGGGAGACCCTAGAGTTGTGTCGCCTCGCCGCCGTCCACGTCCAGAGCAAGGGTTCTTCGAAGAAGACTACGCTTGAAGGATAAACTTTCTCCTCACTCTCCATTCTTGTCTAAGGTTGTAGAAAGTTTTATTTACTTTCTTCTTATTGTGCCCCTTTTGCAATGGAGTAGTTCTCCAATATATGATGTAGAGTAGCTAGGATGTGATGATATTGTATGAACTATGTATTGATGTATTTTCTTATCAAATACAATGTTCATGCTTTGTTTTATATGTATGTTGCTTACCACGTGTTTGTTGAAATGCTTGAGTGGTAGATACATGTATTTGTGAGGGTTTGATCGCCACGTAGTGAGTGTTCGGGATCGTATGACTTGGGAGCCTGTGATAATGGCCAACCTTTAATCGGACATCTAGGGTATTACCTCGAAATGGAGGTCAATCCCTTACAAGAGGTTAGCTAATACCACGTAATGGGTTTCTCCCTATCCCGTGTTAGGAAGTGATAAGCGTAACCTAGAGACGTATAACCGGAGAGCCTGTGATAAAGGCCAACCTTGTACCGAACTCTTTAGGTTATCTCTTCAATTTAATGGCATTGGTTGCTAAACACCCCGATGCACTTCTGCAGGGCTAACACCTATACATAGTTAGGATCTCTACAAAGATATATACATGAAGATTAGAATATGAACAATACATAAGACATCAACTAGCATTGTAGTGAAATCGAAATCCTAGATTCCGCTCATCCATCCCTTCCCCAAGGACCTAAGATCTCTCTCTCTTTCTCCCTCTTCTCTCTTTATCTTCTCTCTTTCTCGCTTTTAAGCAAGCCTTGTTACAACCCAGCGAAGTCTAGATAGCTAACCCTTGCATAATCAACTGGTGCTTAATCAACCGTTCCTATGGATTGATATTTTATTACTTTACGATGTTCCCGTGCACTTGCGGATTCCACATCACCTACAACCTAATATATACAATGTAACAATCTAACCCCCTTGAACAAAAACATATACAATTTGCCGTATAGTTTTAAAACATAATCATAGCGAAATGAATTAACAAAAACATTACTACTTGAAAACTAACCTCATCATTAGCATTCAAAATTCTCTCTAGTTATTATCTGGGTCTACACCTATTATCTTCCGCATTTGATGAAGTATTAACTTGTTGCTGCATAATATTTGCGAACTAAGATGTCATCTACAATATAATAATTATGGCAATTTACCAAAGGGCGTATCCAACTATTCGTAATTACCGAAAGGAGTACCATGGTTTCTATTATACCAAAGGGCGCATCCCATATAGTGAAGTTACTTTTATACCCCTCCCGCCAAAGAATGACTTTATCAAACACATTTTCAAGACAACCGAACCACTTTATCAATAAAATATTAATTTGTGGTTCGGATAGGTAGCAGTCGAATTTTTCTCAGACAATATATATATGGGAAATGATTTGCACAAGTCGAATGATCACGAAAATACGTATATATTGCTTCCTTGCACAACTCGATTCATCACCAAAGCACCTGAGGAAAATAAGTTGTCGAAGGAGAAAAAGGAAGCAACAAAATAGGTTGTTGAAGGAGAAAAAGGAAGCAACAGATTGGTAACTAAGAAAAATAGGAATGTACGTATGATTGTCATCTTTGATATGGTATCAGATATAGTTTTAATCAAGATAAACTCTTTCTACTATTTTTATGTTTGGAGGAGGCTTAGGGTGATATGCATTACATGATATCAGGCCCTGGGAGTGCATGTTGTCATTAGATTTCGGGCAATAGGAGAGGCTGAAAAATTTTGTTTCAGGCCCTCGGAGGGACTGAAATAAAAGGAATTCAGGCCCTCCCAGGGCCTGGCCTGAATTTATATTATTTCAGGGCCAGGGAGGGAGGGGTTGAAATCAAATGATTTCAGGCCCGCCCTGGGCCTGAAATGTAATGATTCAGGCCCGGAGTGGGCCTGAAATCAAATGATTTCAGGCCCTGCCTGGGCCTGAAATAATTTGATTTCAGGCCCGACCTGGGCCTGAAATAAAATGATTTCAGGCCCGACCTGGGCCTGAAATAAAATGATTTTAGGCCCTGGTTTGATTTCAGGCCCTCAGGGGCTCCTAGGGCCTTTATTATCAATTTCAAAGGTTGATAAAGTTAATTGTAATTTTTTTTCAGGGATGATAATGTTGTTGACGAAATTCTCTCTGAGATATGGAATACTCTTGATGATAATGTGGGTACGGGGAAAGGATTAGAAATAGCTAGTAATAATATTCCATTATCTTCCCAGTATGGTGATAATAGCATTACAAGGAATTTGACAATTGATCTAAATGAAGAAGCAAATAATATAGAAGATGAGGGTTTGAATTCTTCTACAAGAGTAGTTGAAATCTTTCAGCCAACCTGGAGTGGGGAGGAAGAAATTGAAATCCGGAATGCAGAAGAATTTGTACCCAGTACAAGTGTACTAGAATTCCAAGCTGATGATATGCAGATTGAGCAATATGAATTCCCCCCAGATCAGTACAGTGACTTAGAGGAGGAGTTTCCATTAGCTGAAGATCCATATATTTTGAATTCTCGATTGCTTGCTGGGCCAATTCGAGAGCTAGAGGCAAGAGATGAGCATGAATTTTTTATGGGGCAGATATTTCCATCTAGAGAAGAATTCAAAAATGCACTTGTTAAACATGCGATGGTTAAGCATATGAGATATAACCCAGTTGACACCCGGAAAAACAGAGTTAAAGCAGTGTGTTTTAACCAACCATGTACATGGAGAGTAGTAAGAAGGGGGGAAGTAGAGTTCACTGTTACAAAATATATAAAGGAACACCAATGTCGAAGTGTTAGGGAAAGTGCTGATCATCATGCATGCTCTTCATCATTTGTTGCTTCTTTTGTTGAAGAGCAATTTCTTCATAATGAACAATACAAACCAAGTATGATTATTTCAGATATTAAAGCTAGATTTGGAGTGACGATATCATACAGAAAAGCATACATAGCTAGGGAGAAAGCATTGAAAAAGGTTGTTGGAGATTATGATGAGGCATACAGAGATCTCCCACAATATCTGCGTGAGTTAAGAGCTAGAGATCCTGAAACTTATGTGGCACTATGCACGAATAGTGACAATAAATTCCAGAGGTGTTTTTGGACTTTTGGTGCTTGCCGAAGGGTGTTCAGGTCTTATTTGCGTAGACTTATCGGAATTGATGCGACACACCTATGAGGAAAGTATCCAGGAGTATTGTTGATTGCAACGGCGATTGATTGTAATGACAATGTTCTCCCAATTGCCTTTGCAATAGCTGAAGTAGAATGTGGGTCTGCTTGGGAGTGGTTTTTGGAGCATACAAAGAGGTTCTTTGCTGTTGATGATCACTCACTCACCATAGTATCAGATAGACATCGGGGTATTATATCAGCAGTCAGAAAAGTATTCACAAACGCGCATCATGCTTTTTGTTGCCACCACATGTCTTGTAATATGGTAACTGATACTGGAAGTAGAGCTGGTGTAGGTTTGTTTTGGGCAGCAGCACGAGCCAACACAACACTCCAATATGATATGATAATGCAGACAATGCTTGAAAACATCCAGATGCTCATAAGTGGCTTCAGAACATTGACCCTAAAAGGTGGGCAAATGCACACATTACTGGGAGAAGGTACAGAATGCTTACCACGAATTGTGTGGAGAGCTTGAATGCTTTGTTTAAGTCTACACGTGAGCTTCCCATAAATAGGTTAATTGATAATACAAGAAGAAAGGTAGCTCAATGGTTCTATAACCGTAGAGAGGAAGTCTCCAAATGACATGTTGCTTTGACACCTCATGCTACAAAAGAAATGGAATCAAGAGAGAGAAAGCTAGAGCTTATAAGGTTCACCCTTACTCTCAATCAGAAATGGAGGTAGAAACATGGGGCACTTCATACATTGTTGATTTGGAAAAAAAGTTTTGTCATTGTGGGGAGTTTTAAATTTCAGGACTCCCTTACATTCTATAGCTGTAATAATTCACAGGAACATCGATACACTCCGATATTGTGAGCATTATTTTTATTCTGAAACTTGGAAGTGGGTTTACATGGATCGTATTTACCCTTGTAGAAGCAAGTAGTTTTGGCCTAGTGGAGTAAACAACATTACAGTTCGATGTCCCCGTAGCCTTGTGCAGCCTGGTAGACGAAAGAAGGCACGGATTGAGTCAAGACACAATGGCAAGGTGAAACTTAAATGCAGCCGGTGCAAACAACTTGGCCATAATAAAAGGACACGTAAAATGCCGCCAGCCCCAAGGTCTTGAGTTAATTGGTTGATGTATTGCAGAAATTTTCTGATGGAAGTGTTTATTTTGTAAGGAGAATAACTGAATGTATAGTATTCTTTAAAAAAACTAGTTGTTAAAGTTGTAACTTATAGAAGTATTTCAATATTATGATACATTTTACCTTGTGTTATAAGCAGAATATATTAGAATTGAAGTCGTATCATTTGTAAACCCAAAATAATGTTATTTCAGGAACTTGAAGTCCTGAAGTCCTGTGTTTTCTGAATATCTGTTGTTTAACCCCCTCTGATTTTTGCTTTGTTGAATCATTGTTGTGTGCCAACTGATACTGTATCAACACAGTTTTAGATAATAATTAGGACTATGTTTGGAGATGAAAAATAGCATATCCTAGCTAAAATACCAATAATTAGATAAAGTCTGACTACTGATAATGAGGTTTGAAAAATTCAAATATGCTAGGTCCATCATACAAACTCCTGATGTGCCAAATTCTGATAATATGAGGTCTTGATGTGAATGGAATTCAATTGTGGTATGCAATGTGTATTTAGGTACTCTCCTTCTTGTTTATCTTTAAAAATGTGGTTCCAACATGTTATTTATTTAAAAGATTGGCGTATAAATATTTAATCATACTGTAAATAATTTTTTTTGCAACAGAGGCGTGGGCCTGAAACAATAGCATTTTAGGCCGAAATGATAATTTTTCAGGCCCAGTGTGGGCCTGAAATAACTCATTTCAGGCCCAAGCTGGGCCTGAAATAATGTCATTTCAGTCCCAGATAGGGCCTGAAATAATATCATTTCAGGCCCTTCTTGGGCCTGAAATACTAGCATTTCAGGCCCAGTGTGGGCCTGAAATAAATCATTTCAGGCCCCTCTGGGCCTGAAATAATGTCATTTCAGGCCCACCGTGGGCCTGAAATCAAAATAGTTCCCTAAAAAATTACTGATGTAATTGACAACAATTACAGTTTAAAGATTAGAGATTACAAAAAAACCATGGATCGAAAGAAATGCTCCATTGATTTCAATATCAATTACATACATTATAACTACAAATATACAATGTTTGTATTACACTTACATATATGGATTGTAGCAACAAAAAAAAAATTACAGATTTAGAGGAGAACTTGTCTCTCATTATTTTGTATCCCACTGAAAACGATAAGGTTCATTTGTTTTTGGCTAAA
>JAGFNQ010007228.1:0-31306 GCA_024364735.1 Boesenbergia rotunda | reverse complement strand
AAAAACCAATTCAAAATTCAATTGTCAATTATTTGTCCATAAATTTGTCTAGACTTTCTTGAAAGAAAGTGCCCAAAATTGCGAGATTTTATAATAGGTTTTTCAGAATAATTGTAAGTTTCTGGTACAAAGAAAACTTACATATTTCCAAAATTGGAAAATTTCTAAAATAGAAAATTTCCAAAATTGGAAAGTTTCCAAAGATGGGAAGTTTTCACAATTATTATAAAATTTCAGAAACTAGGATATTTCAAACGTTTGCGAAATTTCATGAGGATTTCCAAACTTTGAAATTCCTAAATCTAGAATTTATAATAATTGGAAAGTTTCCATAATTGAAATTTTTTTCCAAAATTGAGATTATGACAAAGTTTTCCGCAAAACAATTATATGATTATGTCGAACACTAACCGGCTCTGATACCACTGTCGGGACCGAGTGCATGTTGACAAGGATACGGGTTCGTAAATTTTAAAATATTTACGTGCAGCGGAAGAATTAGCATAAATAATTTCTTAAATTATTTTTAACCACGTATCTAGCATGCGACTTTATGATGTGTGGACATGATCATAAATTAAAATTTTGCAGAAAAGTAAACTAATTTACTTTGTACCTCGCGTAACTCGAAGTAAGGGACGAGATCCAACCGTAGCGTCCCTTGGAAGCTCCGCCTCTATTTACGTCCACGCCGAGTTCTCTTCGGGATGACTTCGCAAAGCCACGAGTTTTGTGCCGACGAGAACTACTAGATTCTCCAAAGGCACAACTAGAAAAACAAGAGAGAAAGATGGAAACTAACCACCAAGTAATGGAATCAAAATTCCGGGAAAGGAAGGAAGGAGTCGCGATCCGCTTCTTCTTCTTCGGCACCTTCTTGGTGGATGAAGCTCTCGGCAACCCTTGGGATGTGCGCCGGCCCTAGGGGAGGAGAGAGAGCCGGCCCTAGAGAGAGAGAGAGATAGAGAGAGAGAGAGAGGGAGCTACTAATCTCTTGATTAATTGATTGGAATTTAAGGCTTGCCTTTGGTTCCTTTATATAGTAGCCTCTCCCTTGCCAAGTCTCCCCTTTAACGGAATTAACGGAATAAATTTTCATAAGAAATTTATCTTATAAATTTTCTTATGAATTATTCCGTTATGCTTAGTTTTATTATAACTAACTTTATAATAAAACAAATATCTCTCTCCTTTTATTATGGAATAAAATTTACAAGAAATTTATAAATTTTTCTTATCATGGAAAAATCAATTCATAATTGATTTTACAAAATTAAAATAAACTGCTACATGGTTCATTTTAATTTCCATAAAAGAATAAATTTCTATAAATTTCTTTATATAAATTTCTTTATATAAATCTCTTTATATAAATTTCTTTATATCAATTTATTTATCCATAATTTTATAAAACAAATCGCATTTGATTTATTTTATAATTTAAACCAAATAAATTGGTTTCCCTCCATGTGGTGGCCAGCCAACCCAAAAAGGGTGGGCACCCTCTTTGGCCGGCCACACCAAGGCCTTTCTCCTCGCGAATTAAACTCATTTAATTCGCCCAATAAGCCTTCCAAAGACTTAGCCATTTTAAGCTTCCGATGCGCCTCTGACAAATTCAGATTCGACTTATTTCTCTTGATCGGAAAATCCAATTTTCAACTCGTTTTAAATCCCTCGGATTACTCGTAGTGCGTGTGACTAAATAGGCATTCGATTTATGTTGGCCGTCTATAATCAACCAATTATAGAACGATCATGAGTGGCACCTAGTAGTACATCATGATCCCCAATTAATCGAAAGATCAACGGTTGACCTCAGAAGTAATTCTGAAACCCTTCAGCAGTTCTAATGAATCGTGCCCCATTCCCTTCACCATCTTATACCCACTTGGTTCAGGACACGGTCTATTTGTGTCAGTCCCCACTAGGCTGACTACGTCACACCTAGCCCAAGTAGTGTCTTTCTCGTCCTTTGGATTTCTAATTACTCTCATGTATTTAAGAGACTCATACTCTAAACATGATATTTTCTGGCCAGAGGCTTTGAGTAACAATCCGACGATAGGCCTGGGTATACATCTCCTCGCAAGGAGTGGTGAATCTTTTGTAGGTTGTTCAAACATCTTCGGGTACTTCGGCTTATACCCAATCATCCTGGGTCCACACCTCCTTGGAGATGCTTGCTTAAGATGTTAAAGTATAAGTCTCCATGACCAAGATGACTTGAACACCGCAAGTCAAAGGAACATCGCACTTAAGCTGCAGTAAGAACTTCATTGACATATCTATATGTAGATTACCATATGAAGTTTTACAGCTAGTCACTCCAATAAACTAGTTCCCTTAACTATCATCCATGTTTATCTCCGGACATCCCAATGTCACCAGCCAGTGAGAATCAGCTGATTAGAGAATAACCCATGCTAGTCTCAACAGAATTGATAGTGTCCGTTTTTATCAATTCATCGACTAGGGATATTTTCAATACTTCACAATTGCACATGTAGAGATAATCACTAGTTGTGATCCCATCACAAATTCTCTTATGCTGTGAATTGTATTGCGGGCATTCAGTAGATGAGTTTAAGATCCCAATCAACTACACAAACATGTATACTCAAATAGTGAATTATCATTTATTAAAATAAATATTTACAATCATAAGGCGATTGCCTTAGGACACTTCTCTCATATCACTAACAATTCTGAACTTGGTACTATCTAAATCAATACCCTCTACGCCCACAGAATTGTGGATTGGGTGAAAGTCTAGTCTGAGACATATTCGAATTTGGGGTAGTCCAGCACATTTGCTGAAGGGATATGCTGATAAATTGGAATCTCATACAGAAGTGCACTTGTTCGTAGGCTATCCTAAAGGAATGAAAGATGGTCTGTTCTATAGTCCTAAAGATCAGAGGGTGATCGTTAGCACGAACGCCAGATTTTTAGAGGAAGACTATGTGATGAATCACAAGCCCATGAGTAAAATTGTTCTAGAAGAATTGGCAGGGGAAGTCCCTACTTCAATACCAACCATACAAGAGGACGTACCACAAGTCACTGCACCGCATGTCACAGAAGATACACAGGTGGCACCTCGTCGTAGTGGGAGGGTTGTTAGGCAGCCTGAGAGATTCATGTTCTTAGGAGAGTCTATGGACTTGGTCCCTGGCGAGGCACTCCAAGATAAAGATACAGTATCTTGGCAAAAGACAATGAAGTCTGAGATAGAATCTATGGATTCTAATCAGGTCAGGGAGCTGGTAGAACCACCCAATGGTATAAAAACCATTGGATGCAAGTGGGTCTACAAAAGAAAGAGACGAGTAGACGGGAAGGTTGAGACCTTCAAAGCAAGACTTGTTGCGAAAGGGTATACTCAAAAAGAGGGTATCGATTATGAGGAGACCTTTTCACCGGTAGTCATGCTTAAGTCTATCCGAATTCTCTTGTCTATTGCTACTCATATGGACTATGAGGTTTGGCAGATGGATGTCAAGACAGCTTTCCTTAACGGAAGTCTTGAGGAAAACATCTATATGCAGCAGCCAGAGGGATTCATTGCAAAGGGCAAAGAGCATCTTGTGTGTAAGCTTAATTGGTCCAATTATGGATTAAAGGAAGCTTCTAGATCTTGGAACATCCGCTTTGATGAGGTAATCCAGTCATATGGATTCATTCAAAGTTCGGATGAGTCTTGTGTATACAAGAGATGTGATGGAAACGTAGTGGTATTTCTTGTACTATACGTAGATGACATTTAGCTCATTGGCAACAATGTTAAAGTGTTATCAGACGTAAGGGTATGGTTGTCCAAACAGTTTGATATGAAGGACTTGGGCGAAGCAGGACACATCCTTGGGATCAAGGTTATAAGGGATCGTAAGAAAAGGATGTTGTGCTTGTCTCAAACTTCATACATTGACACTATCCTGGCTCGTTTTAGCATGTAGAACTCCAAGAAAGGTTTTCTACCTTTTAGGTATGGAGTACCTCTATCTAAAGAGATGTGTCCTAAAACATCAAAGGAGATAGAGGAGATGAAGGCGGTTCCTTATGCTTCAGCTGTAGGAAGCCTCATGTATGCTATGTTGTGTACGAGGCCGGATATCTGCTTTGCCATGGGCATGGTTAGCAGATATCAGAGTAATCCAGGACAGGGACATTAGACTGCGGTAAAACATATATTAAAATACCTGAGAAGGACTAGAGATTATATGCTAGTTTACCAGGCAGATCAGCTACTCCCTGTGGGTTACACAGATTCTGACTTTCAATCCGATAGGGATAACAGTAAGTCTACCTTGGGTTATATGTTTACTTTAGGAGGTGGAGCCATAGTTTGGAGGAGTGTCAAGCAGAAGTGCGTGGTGGACTCTACCATGGAAGCTGAGTATGTGGCAGCCTCTGAGGCGACCAAAGAAGTTGTATGGCTCAGGAACTTCTTGATGGACTTGGA
Organism: Boesenbergia rotunda; assembly: GCA_024364735.1. Classification (NCBI taxonomy): domain Eukaryota; kingdom Viridiplantae; phylum Streptophyta; class Magnoliopsida; order Zingiberales; family Zingiberaceae; genus Boesenbergia; species Boesenbergia rotunda. Next base: position 26,841 of record JAGFNQ010007228.1, on the reverse strand, counting down.
TGTGATTCCTGGTTTGCCCAGAGCTATTATAATTTATTGTGATAATAGTGGTGCAGTTGCAAACTCGAAGGAACCACGAGTCCATAAGGCGAGTAAACACATAGAGTGCAAGTACCACCTGATACGAGAGATCGTAAAGCGAGGAGAAGTTGTTGTCGCCAAGATTGCATCGGAGGATAACCTGGCAGCTCCTTTCACTAAGGCCCTTACAGTAAAAGCTTTTGATAGGCATCTGGAGGGAATGAGAATCAGATATATGATGCTTTGATGGCAGCATAGTCTTTTAGTATAAGTGGAGATTGTTAGGATGTATACTAAGAGTCTAGCCTTTTTGTATGAACATCTACATTTTGGAATAAGAATCACATGATCATGATTGCATTTTATATCTGTATATATGTGTGTGCATGCTGTCTAATACTTTACACTGTAGATAACATGGTGTGTGGTGTCACAGAGAAGATCATGTTATCAGTCCCTTGTAGAGTATATGAAGAGGCTCGCAACCTAGATGGTCTTGGACAAACCATTGGCATGATTGTAGTGTAATTTGATATGGTCTGTCTTGACCTTAGAGTTACACTAGTACACTATGAGTGTATTGAGCAGACTGACTTTGAGGTGATTCAATTTATACTGACTATATAATTGAATCAGACCTCAAGATATTATTTTGTACATGATCTTCGTCCCGATATAATAACGGGCACATGTACTTAGTATTTATTTCTTTGATTTACCAGTGGACGAGATTTATTCATTAAATCGATAGGCTCGGTAAATTGGGAAATAATATTATTTGCATGGTGTGCCGTTGATTATAGTAGAAAACCGTGTCCTATTTTAGGATGATGATGCCCCCTTGAGGAATTCATAATTATCATGTAAACCCTGCAGGTGGACTTGGTCCGGCATGATAATAAGGTTGAGTGGTACTACTTATAGAGTTAGAAGTTAATTAATTAATTGTCAGATTAATTAATTAATTAACGACATGTGATATCTTAAACACGGGGAGAATTTTGTACAAATAATATATTGGAGCTCATATTTTATTATGGGGGTTGGTGAGGTAATTCAATAATGATCCTTTAGTGGATTGGATCATTATTAACGGATCCGGTTTTGTGGCTAAAAATTTTTGTAGCTAAAAAATTTTGTGGGTAAAAAATTTTTGTGGCTAAAAATTTTTTTGGCTAAAAAAATCCGTTAGGTGGCCAAGAACCAACTCCTCCTCATGGTTCCTATTGTAGCCTAAAAATACCTCATGAAACCTAGACTCAAAATAATAACTTTTTTGGTTTATAACTCTTCGGTTTAATCTCTTCCTTGGTTTTCTTTCCTTGGTTCTCTCTTGGCCGGCACCCCTCTCCCCTCTCCGTTGGGTTTTGGCGGCAATACAAAGAATTGGAAGAGAGCTTCCTCTTCTCTTGATTCTTCCTTCTCCTTCTTAAGAGGTGACGCAATCTTGGAGGTGATTCCTCCTTGGTGGCCGGCGGCACAAAGAAGGAGAAGGTGGTGGTAGCCGGCGGCAAAGAAGAGAAGAAGAGGGTATTTCCTCTTGGAGGTTGGCGCAAGTAAGAGAGAAGAGAAGAGTTGTCTAGGCAGCTTCAACTCTTGGTAGATTGTCGCCCACACGACGTCCTAGAGGAGGAAGGTCATACAATAGAAGATCAAGAGGTACAAGTTTTGTTTTTGTTCAATTCTTGTTCTTGTTCTTTATTTCTTGTCTTGTCAATGTAGTTAGTTATTTGTTAATTAAGTTGGACCCCGATTGTAAACACAAACACCGGCAATCTTACGTCGTTGTCTTTTCCGCGGCTATCGACTAGAAGAGTCAAATTGCTTGAACAACAAGTTCTGTTCAAGCGATCACTCAAGTCATTAGCACGACAACGAAACGGTCGCTTAGTAGTTTCGTATGTGTTCGGATTAATTTCAATTAATGAAATTTTAATCCGGGGACACGGCAATGGATAGATCCATGTGCACCATCCAACGGCCTAAAACCCAACAGCACGGGGAGGACGTCAAGGAGAGGTGACTCGTTCCTCCTATCCCTCGGAGGAGGAAACCCCATGGACTCCGGCATTCCCTGCAATCACCGAGGAGGAGGATACAATTCCTCTCTTGAAGTGCCACAGACGGGTGCCTTCTCCTGCTGCGGCCACCATGCTGCCATCGCCACCCCAGCTGACTCCCCTGACAACTCGAAAGGCAATCAGGCGGAATCAGCAGAGCCCTGACTGACGAGCGCGCATCTATTCGGGCAACCGAGAAGGCGGCCTCTCTGGGCCCTCGACCAGTGGATCTAAAGGAGGCCTCGGCTAGGGTCATCCTTCTGGGGGAGTGTCCAGCATGGAGAAAGATGTCCCAGGGCCTTCCAAAGTGCCCCTCGAAGCACCCAACGTCCAGCCCCTCTGCCGCTCCGAAGGCACATCTTCTCCGAGGAGCCGCGAAGCTATGAAAGGGAGGACTGCAGGCACTTCAGCTGGGTTAATTGCCAGTTTGTACGAGTCACTCCTCAAGGTAAAGGTCTGGTGTTTTCCCTTTATCGTCATTTTCATTTCTAACTCTTGTTATTTGTTATGGCAGGCTGTGTCCGACTGCCTTCTCCTGGGTAGCCGCCTGTCCTCCGAGAAAGAGACCGATGCCTTGCGCCAACAAATAGCTGAATTAGAGACGGAGGTTTTCCGGGCTCGCGAGGAAGGTCTGATGTAGGCGGAGGTCAGCAGGGGTCTTCGAGTTAAGGTGGAGCATTATCTAGACTCTCTGCTGGCCTCCGAGTCCTCCCTACACAGTGTTCCAGTATTACACACGTCATTTACGAGGCGGGTACTTTCTGACTTATCTCTGTAGATATTTCAGATTTCTATGTATGGTTCCCTGTATGGATAGTAGTAGGATTTACCTTTGTCTGCCACTTGGTTATCCTGCTTAGTACTTACTGCTTGACCCTTTGACATGCTCGAATTTATTTTTCATACAGTCTCTATGCTTGATATTATGATTTTAAAGTGTACACATGTTTATCGATACCTAACATTTTTGCATGCCTAGTAGGTTATTTGTACACCATGATTTATGCTTCATACCAGTGCATATTATTTGAGGTTATTTGACGGGTGTTAACGTCATGCACCATCTTTGCATTATTGTATAACTGGCGATCTCTGGGCTCCCTTATGGTTGAGACAGGTTGTCAGTCATATCAGGATCTACACACACTGCTACTCATGGGTTAGTGGTATATTAGGAGGGTGTATGCAGTTGCCCTGTCAAGGCTCCGCTCGACCGCTCATGGGTAGTGATTTCGCAGCATGGTAGCAAATAGGGATCCCTCCTCTTTCCCGTGATACGAGGAGATGAGAGCGGTGCTCCTTCAGGATGATGCTGCCATGAGAGCTCAGTAGCCAGTCCCAGTCCCATTGATATCGTAGTGTCTTTATTTAGTTCATATTTTCTTTTGATTATGGTGAGGATGTATTTCTCATTTTATATACGTTGGTAGATGTGTCACCTATTGTTATGGTACTTTTATGTATTTTGCATCATCGATTTGCCCATAGGACATTTTGGAGTTTGCTTTTACAGTATAGACGATGATACTCTTTTTGATAGTATTGATAGATGTTTATTCCTTTATTTATGTTTTAGTTTGATTATATATAAGTGTCGAGGCCGTGGAGGCTATATTGTGTATGTATTGGTTTGAGATTGCCCGTTGTACAGGAGAAGTGTCGTCCGATTTTTGTCGAACATGCAGCCCCTCAGGGTGTGACAATTCTAATGATCAAAGCTTACGTGCAAGCCAGCTCATGGAGATTCCTAATTTTGAAGAACGAGTACCTCTTGGGCGGGGTCAGACGAACCGATCTCATCGGAGTTCACGACCACAACTCTGACAATAGGAACGGAGGAAAGGCAAAGCCTTTCTTGGCGAAAATGACGCCGCAGTCCCCTCCACTGCGCGTTTCGAGACGGGAGGCATTGGGAGGGAAGAGCAGTGGAAGTCGCTGAGGGGATGAGCCTTTGTTAGCTGGTTTCGCGACGCAGACGGTGCACGGGCCGAAGGTTAAGGTCGCCAGAGCTGCCATTGCCCTGCCTGGAGGAAAGAAGCAAGGGGAAAGCAGTAGCGTTGGGGAGATGGAAAAGCGAGTCGGTGGCCTTATCCTTAACAGGCATCCGGTGTATAATGGATGGCAACGACCCTCACTGAGGAGGTGAGCCATTTATCACAAGAGAAAGGGCGCTCCGAGGAACGGGAGGCGAAGCTGTCAGAGGACGTCCGCCTCCTGCAAGAAGACTTGGAGCGGGCCAAGTTGCAGCTCCTGGAAATCGCAGAGTGGCTCGAGGTGGTCCAGGTGGCTCGGGACCAGCTATCCTCCGAGGCGGTCGAGCTGAAGACTGCTTGGGTCTAAGCCTCAGAAGAATTGAAGATGTATAAGGCTAATGAAGAGTCCCGGCAGGTGGAGATAGAGGCAGTGTTCAAAGCCAAGTTCCTCCAGTCTGAGGAATTTGACGACATTCTGGTCGGCCAAGTGTTGAGACGGCTGAAGTAGGACTTCAACGGGGCAGTCCAGCAACTTTAGCGAGCGAAAGTGTTGAAGCCAAGCGCCAACCTTAGCTTACTTAGCATCGGTCGGGCCTGGGAGGAGCTTCCATCCGAGGAGAACGAATTGTAGTCGGCTCATTTTCCTTTCTTCTTTGTATTTTGCCTTTTATTTTTTTGCCTCTGAATGTACTTCGACTGTAATCTAATGAAATACTTTCATCTTTTGTACCATTTTCTTCTGTACTCTAAGTTTGAATGAAATGTATTTTTCTTCTGCCCTTTTTTTGAATGGATGTACTCCCATTTTGAATAGAATATACGAATATATTTGTCTTCTGCCTCACTTTCTTATTATCTTCTGTACTTTGTGGGATGTACTCCAAATTGAATGAAATGTATTCGTCTTCTGTATCTTGTTACTTCAAATGTAATTCCAGATTATGAAAGAAACCTTTTTGTCTTCTATGTCACTTTCTGTTTATCTTCTGTACTTAATTGAATGTATTCCAAATGTAACTTTCACCTATAAATGAAATATATTTATATATATTTATCTTCTATACCTTGTTGCTCGTATGCATGTCCCTCTTCACACCCTCTCCCATATAGACTCCTTTACACACGCGAGGTCTAACATTAGGGGAGCGACGAGGACTTAATGCGTTGTTAATCGCCTGCGCGGGCAAGGACAGGACTTGGCATGTTCAACATCTCACCCAGGCCAATATATCTCTGGTGTCGTCAACACTTCCAGATGGTACAGGTCTGGGTTATTCCCGACAGCGCTTCCTTATCGCCATACTCAAGTCTACTCGTCTCGGACATCCTCGGCGCCACGAGATAGTAGGAACTTGGACTGCTCCCGGCCGGGCATCCTTGGCGCCACGACCAGGCCTACTCGTCTCGGGCATCCTCGGCACCACGACCAGGTCTATAGATCTCGGGCACCCTCAGCACCATGAGATGGTAAGATCTTCGCCTCTTGGTCGGGCATCCTCGGCACCATGGCCATGTCTACTCGTCTCGGGCATCCTCGGCGCCACGAAATGGTAGTGGCATAGGCTACTCCTGGTCGGGCATCCTCGGCACCACGACTAGGTCTACACATCTCGGGCATCCTCGGCACCAGAGATGGTATGATTTTCGCCTGCTCCTGGTCAAGCATCCTTGGCACCACGACCATGTCTACTTGTCTCGGGCATCCTCGGCACCATGAGACGGTAGTGGCATAGGCTACTCCTAGTCAGGCATCCTCGGCACCACGATCAGGTCTACACATCTTGGGCATACTCGGCACCACGAGACGGTAGTGGCATAGGCTACTCCTGGTCGGGCATCCTCGACACCATGACCAGGTATACACATCTCGGACATCCTCGGCACCACGACCAAGTCTACTCATCTCGGGCATCCTTGGCACCATGAGACGGTAGTGACTTATGCTACTCCTGGTCGGGCATCCTCAGCACCACGACCAGGTCAACATATCTTGGGCATCCTTGACACTACGATATGGTAAGATCTTCGCTTGCTCCTGGTCGGACATCCTCGGCACGACGACCAGGTCTACTCGTCTCGGGCATCCTCGGCACCACGAGGCGGTAGTGACTTAGGCTACTCCTGGTTGGGCATCCTCGACACCACGACCAGGTTTACACATCTCGGACATCCTCGGCACCACGAGATGGTAGAATTATTAGCTCCTCATGGCTGGGCATCCTCGGCACCAGGGTCTGGCCTACTCATCTTGGGCATCCTCAGCACCATGAGATGGTAGGATCTTCAGCTCCTCCTAGCGGGGCATCCTCAGCACCACGGCTAGGTCTACTCATCTCGGGATCCTCGACACCACGAGTTGGTAGGATCTTCAACTCCCCCTAGCCAGGCATCCTCGGCACCATGGCCAAGCCTACTCATCTCGAGCATCCTCGACACCATGATTTGGTAGGATCTTCAGCTCCTTCTTGCCGGGCATCCTCGACACCACGACCATGCCTACTCATCTCGGGCATCCTCGACACCACGATGGGATGCGTCAAGAAATACAGTCTCAGTCTTCGAGCCACCAGTACTAGGGCATAGGCCAACTTATCCAGGATAGTATACCGGGTTTCTGTATCATTCAGGAGATGCCCGAAGAAGTAGTTGGGATACTTGTTGGATCGGGTTGGACCAGCTAGAGGGGGTGAATAGACGGTAAAAAGAATTATGAAAGTGGAGGCACTCGTCTTTAAAAAAGAACTTGGTCGCAACTAAGGACGTTGCTTCCAAGGCAGTGGACGCTCAATAAAAATCTCCTTGTGGCGGAGAAGCCTTACAAAAATAGCACGCTAAACTTTTAGAGATTTTACAAGAATGAATTAACTGAATGAATAGGTTGAAACTCTAAGCCTATTTATAGCCTAAGAGAATAAATCTGGATTGTTGATTGTTGAGGAATTTTCTCTTGGTCGTTGATCCATGGATGTAATCTGGATGGTTGATCTTGGATGAGATTAAACTGCATCCATTGGATCTGATTCAAGGATAAGATTTTATCCTTTAAGATTTTATCATCTACTTTAGACTTCGATGTCATCATCTTCAAGTAGAATCATCGGCAGCATCTCAATGTCATTAATTGTTATCCCAACTAGTAACTATGGCAACATATGCTGCCGAGGTCTAGAGTTCGAGTCTTCTTAGTAATAATTAATTTTTCTTTTTTTCGAGCGCCTGGTTTGACATCGTCAAACTGACCAGTCTTTTGGTTCATCTTCTGGGTGATTTCCGGCCAACCGGAGTTAGGCTCACCCGAACCCAACTCCGGCCTTTCACCCCTCGAGCGTGCTTCCTCCCGGTTTCCCGTCCCTCGGGCATCGCGTACGTCCTTCTCGATCCACTGGTGTACTCTTCCACAGCTTCCGCGCCCCTCGGATTGTACCAAGCCCGTCGGCTCACTTCCCCGCACAATCCTTCTCGTTCGCTACGTCTTACGCTTGACTTCCTCTGTACCTAAGCTCCTGCACACTTAGCAGAGGGATTAAACATACCAGGACCTAACTTAAATCGGTTGATCACATCAAAATCAACCAGGGGTACTTACAATACTGAGTAGTACCCTCTTCCCGAATAAGCGCAAAACCCACGGCTTGCTTAGCTGCGGACAGGTAGACAAATAACGTTTCTCCCTCCAGCAGCTTATATAGGATGGGGAGCTCAGAGAGATATGCTTTTAAATCCGTAAAAGCTTTCTCGCATTGATCATCTCAATCAAACTTGACAGCCTTCCTCAGAATTTTGAAGAATGACAAAGTTCTGTCGACAGATTTGGAGATGAACCGGGACAGGACGGTAATTCTGCCATTTAGCCGCTATACGTCTTTGAAATTACGAGAGGATGACATGTTGAGAATGACTTGTACTTTCTCTCAATTAGTCTCAATTCCCCTTTCAGTCACCATGTACCCGAGGAACCGACCACTCTTCACCCCAAACAAACACTTAGCGGGGTTTAGTTTCTGCTTGTTGACAAACACTACAAGAAAATTACTTTCACCAACAAAAATTATTTCCGTTAGTATTTACCGATGGAATATATATTTCGTTGGTATCTATCGACGGAATTAAATTTTCGTCGGTAATTGGATTCATGGACACGTGGATTATGGTAATTACCGACGAAAACTTTTTCCGTCGAAACATTTAGGATTCCCGCCTGGAATTGGTGCTTAATAAATGGCCCAAAACTACTGACGAAATTGATGATTCTGTCGAAACTTATTGATGGAAAGGCAGTTCCGTCAGTACTTACCGACGAAATCACCGATTCCGTCAGTAAGTATCGACGGGCACTAAGGGCACCCTAAAAACTTAGCCACGTGGAACTAATTCCCGACGAAATCAGGATTCCGTCGGGAAACCGTCGGTAATCTCGGTTACTTAGGGCACAAAACCGATTCTTTCTCCTCCCACAGGAATTTTCTCTCCCGATTTTCCTCTTGCGGCGGCGGTGGCGACGCGAACTCCTCATCGGCGGTACATCCCTTTTCTCGTCGTTTTTATTTACTCTTGGCACGGCGAGGTACTCGATGACGACGGCGAGAGACGACGCGCAGTTTCGCTCATTGGTGCTCAGCGGCCACGACCGCGCGCTCGCGTCCTGGGTCACCTCGCCCGTTGGCGCCGGCGGCCTAGGCAGCTCAACCGTGGCCGCTGGTTGCCTGGCCGACTCGGCTGGGGCCTCTGGCCGTCGGGGCCACTGGCTGCCTGGGCGGGTCGGCCGGGGGTGCCTCGGCTGGGTCCTTTGGCCGCCGGGTCCGCTGGCAGCTAGGGCTGCCTCAGCCGGGGTCGGGGTCGCCTCGGCCAGGGCCGTGGCTGCGGGCTGACAGAGCTGCTTCGGCCATGGCTGCTGGTGGCCGAGGCTACCTCAGCCGTCGTCGCTGGCGGCTAGAGCTGCCTCGGCCGGGGTCGTGGTCGCTGGTGGTCGTGGCCTCTAGCGGCTGGAGCTGCCTCAGCCGTGACCGCTGGCGGTCGGGGCTGCATGGGCCACCTCGGCCTTGTCAGCGCTACCATGACCGTGCCCGACACTGTCGTGGCCGTGTCGGGCGGTGCATTGATCAGTAGAGCCCTTGGCCGTCGTTGTCTTGACACACTCGAGTAATTAAGTTAATTTTGTAATAATTGGTTATTACTTTGATTTATTTTTTACTCTTGTAGGTTACTGCAGTTGCTATTTTTCTCTGAGACTTGTACTTCATTTCAGGTATATATTTTTATTTTGTAGTTATTTTACATGTTTACAATATATGTTAGAAGATTTAATTATGTTGTTAATTTAGTGTGTAAATTGATAATTTATTATAATAGATAGGAATTAGAAAATGAAGTATTTTATTTAATTAATATCATGATGTTTAGAATTGTACGCGTTAGTATTTACAACTAATTATATAGATTTATCTTATTCATCATCATGATTATTTACGTTAAACATGTAATTAATGTTAATTTATGGTAAATATTTAATTTAATTTTATTTAGTTGATATTATTACCCTAAACAATTTGATCCAATTAAATTTAGGGTTAGAAATATAACATACATAATATTATTAGATTTTTTGATCGAATTAAATTCATGATGAAATTACTAGGGTTATTAATTTACTTTAGCTAACAATTAAACTTAAATTTCATTATCTTTTATTTTTTTTAATTCATTAAATTTATAAAAAAATGTTAATTTTTTAAATTATATTCTTATTAGGCAACAATGTATATGAACAAAGTTTGGATGTACAATCGATTAGAAATAAATTTATCAGAGATGATTTTATTTCTGAACTTGAAAATTTTGTGAACTTTGCTAAGAATTATCCAGAATGTATGAATGATGCCGAATTATGGTGTCCGTGTAATCACAAGAAATGCAGAAATAGAGCCTTTCGTGACGAGGATACTGTGAGAGTTCATATATGTAGAAATGGATTTGTTCCAAATTACTACAATTGGTACTGTTATGGAAAACCCTATGTGTATGAACCAATTGGACCTTCTACTAGTTCAACATCTGATAGACATGTTGTTGCGCCTGATTCAACAACTAATATTGAAATGCAAACAATGATTCACGATGCGATGAATGTTGTTCACTATTCTCATGTAGATGAAATACCAACATAAAGCGGAGGAGGATCGGAAGAGGGCGGAGGGCGATCCGAGGAGAGAGGCCAGCCATAAAGCTTTTATGGATCATATGATTGTGGCCATAGCTACTTTCACCCCTCCAACACAAACACAACACGGTTTTGAGTCACAGGAGATTCAAGACCCAACAGACGATGACAAGTAGATTTTTTCTGAGATTTGTTAAACTATAACATGTGTTTTATTAAAATCATGTATTTCAAAATTTATTTATTTTGTAATTACATTCTAATATATTATATTTTTGACTTTCATGACTCTTTATTTTGTAGTTAAACATCCTTATGATATTCATCAGATATATATCAAGGTATTAAATTTTATTATTCATATATAATTGTTTTCTACTGTAATTATATAGTTTAGTTGGATAGCACTTGGACTAATCTGCCACCTTCACACTTCTGCAAGTGGAAAAAGTCTGCATCAAGTTTTTAAAACCAGTTAATTAGACAGCAATGTGTTTATATTATTGTATCTTCTTTTTGGATGGTTTGCACCTTGAGAAAATACTGAAGTTTTTGCAGGAGCTCCAGAATTACTACCAAGTATGTTACAAATATTCTTAATGTCTTTATATTGTCTTTGTTGATTAACTCACTTTTAAAATTCCTCACTGTTCACTAATTCATCTTTCATTTTTCATGACTTACCACCAAAAAGCATACTGATTTTGGCCTATTCACCACAGTGTATTGGACAATCATATGAAGATATGCAAACTCAAAACCAACACTTGTTCCAGCAGATTATAGAGAGAGACGATTACAACATCAAAGTAATTATCATTGTTCTTATATTTATTTTGCATTACCTCTTACCTGGATGCCGACGCATCTTATATATCTAAGATCTTTATCACAAGTGTTCCTACGTTCCTTAATCATTAGTTACTTAATAGATATTCTATCTTTTGATAATGACCGTTGCAATCATTAAGGTCTTAATTGCCGCACATTGCGGACAATAATTATCCGATAACTTTTCTATTTTGGAAGGGAGAACGGATACTTAAATTCGGGCTTTCTGACTCCTATGTTGATCTTTGAGCTCCACTCTCCCAAGCCAGTCTCGAAGACTCATCTCTCAAGCTGACCTCGGGGCTCTGGTTCAGAGGGCCCTGCTACGTATCTTCTCCGTGTTATGTGTACATCTCGGGATGCTAATCCCTATAAGGAGTAAACTCAAAAAGTTGATTGACTTGCCACATGAGTCAGATGTATAAATTAGGCAGGCTAATCAATGATATTACTAGACTCAGCAGCTACGGATTTTCTTTTCAATGTATTTTCTATCAAATATAATTTGTTTGACAAACCAAATCATTAATTACGTGCCAGAGAGAACGGCGCAGATCCTCTGTCCCAATCCTCTCTCTGTCCCTGTCTCACATTCATCGGCGATGGTCAATGAGTTATCCAATCGTCGAACAGACATCATCGACGGCAACAAAACTATACCCTCGGGGGTACAATAAGCCCGTCGAGATCATTACAATTGCGATCTCATCGGATTCACCGTTGAATCTGACGAGATAGCAATTATGGCAATCTCGACCGGTTCACCGTTCTCTTAGTATATTGTTTGATTTGGGACAATGATCGAAGACTGTCAATGGTGTCCGATCGACGATCGGACGACTTACCGACTATCGTCAGCGAGTGTGAGACAGGTAAGATAGGGATCCTCTGACAGAGGATCTTGCCCGGGAGAGAACCTGCCGAACTATCCATTTTCTATTAGTTGGAAAAATATATTTTGTTTATGAGAACTTATTCATTGTCTTGTACGTATGTACCTTTCCTATTGATTTTTTTTTTGATAGATTCAGAGATAGATACAATGGAGCATGTAGTTGTAGGGCCATGTCAAGTCGGCTAGAAGGAGATGAATATCTCTGAAAAAATAAGACATAATTTTTTTACTTTTAAACTTAACAAGGATACACTATTAAATAGAAATAATAAACATAAAAAAAAGAAGGGGCACAAGAGTTACTTAGTTTATAATCTGGGTAATTATTAATCCAAGACGTTAAAGCTCCATTAAAAAAATCTCCTTTTATGTAGATGGAAAAGTCTCTTACAAGCGTTGAAAGAACAGACATTTTAGAACAAAATTAGAAGAAATAATACAAATGATTGTTCTTCAATTTTAAGCTCAAAGGGCTTTACATATAACTCTTAGAAAAGTTATCATGTTGTTGATGTGACATATCTAGGGCACCTATATTGGTTTGGGCGCCTGAGTTGGGTCAACTCTTATCCGCATCGCAACGGCCATAAAAATGATTCTTTCAGGGATAAGTCAATCAATTCTGGGCTCTTCTATTGAATACGGGCTCCTAGGCGCCCAGGACAGGGTTCCGGGCGACCTAGACAAGTCTAGGTGCCCGAAACAACTCTGGGTGTCTTGATTCTGGTCAACCTCCGATTGACCTACCTTCTAGTGCTTTTGAGTGATTGCTGATCGTCCGAATTTAAGCTCACAAGAATCCAACTTCCGACCTTCTCCATGAGCAGTCTTCCTCCCCGGTTTCTCATCTCTCGGACATCACGTGGATCCTTTTTGCTCTACCGGTGTACTCTTCCGTAGCTTTTCATCTCTCGGATGTACGAACCCATCAACTCTCTTCCCGTGCACTCCTTCTCGCTCGCCGTATCTTCCGCTCGACTTCTTATGCCCTTAAGTTCCTATACACTTGGATACAAGGCATCAAAACCTAACATGACCTAACTTAACTTGGTTGACTATATAAAAATTATCCCGGGATACTTACAATCTCTCCCTTCTGATGTGTATCAACCCGAGTTAAGCTAGGAAAGCACAAACAAGAAATTAAAAAAGCAATAATAATTTTTTCAATTAAGTATAAAAAAATATTATAATAAAATCTCCCCTTAACTTCATTCTCATTTTCTCTCTCTTCAATCACATAAAAAAAATTGCTTGAAAAATCCTTGCTTAAATTAAAAAAAATTCAAAATCTTCTAGCTTAAAAAAAAATAGTTTTTGAACAAATAAACAAAAATAGATTTCTTAGTCTAAAATAAATTGTTATTTCTGAGTTTGTAACATTTAATCAAGAATCACTAAAAAATTAGTTTTATCAAAAATCTATTTTCAAAAGAATTTTAAATTTAAAAACTAAATTTTTTGATAGAAAATTCATAGGAAATTATCTATTTTTAAAATTTTAGAATTTTTTTTGAATATGTTAAATTGCCAAATCTAATCATACAAAAATTTTCAAGAGAAAATACTTGTATATTAAGTATTTTAAAATAATTTTTTAACGGATACATAATATTTGAAAAATAAATACTTTAAAATGAATTTTAACTTAAAAAATATTGATAATTTTTTTATAAAAGTCAACATATAATGATCAACCTCTAAAAAATTAGCTTATCCAAAATATTTTTTAAATTAAAAATTTAATTTTTGATAAAAAAAACTCATAAAAATTTGTATATCGATAAAAAAAATCTCAAAAATCTTTTTATGGATAGATATAATTTTTGACTATCAAAAGAAAAATATAAGGTAAATTAAACATCCTTTCACCATATTTTCCACATAACTTGAATTTCTAAAAATAATTTATTAAAAAAACTAAATTCTAACATCCAAGCAATTTCAACTGCATAAGCAAGATTATTAAAACAGTATAAATTTCTACCTATTAGGTTTTTCAAAAACTTAGGTGAAATATAACTTTTCGGCACTCTTGTAATTTTACCCTTATGGTTTCTTAAATACCAATTAACCCCTCCATGATATCCAACTTTTGAAATAAAAATATTTGAGAATGCATATTTTTAAATGGCCCTATTTGATCTTTTAAATGAGCATTTTCTATTTTTTAGTTTATTATTTTCAATTTGCAAATTGTCATGCAGTGGCTAATTTCTTTTACATATCTATATTTTTTATTTTTTATTTACATAAAAACCTAGTCATTTGTTTAATATCATAATAAAGTTGATTAGGAGATAGAAGACATATCTCATTTACTATATTGTGTTTGAAGTTGGAAGCTCGCCTTTATCACTATTTTCTTTTGAAGTGGCTCCCCCTTCATTGATGCTTTCTTCTTAATGATTTGCCATAAGTATTAGTTCGACATACTCCTCAAGTTTGGACTCTTTCGAGGATGACTTGTTTCATGTAACCTTCAAGTTCTTATGCTTGTCTTTTTTTTTTTTTTTTGACCCTTTCTGTTTCAACTTTAGGCAGTTTTCTTTTATATGTCCTTTTTCAGCACAGTTATAACATCGAACTTTCATTTTTCATGGAAAATACTTCTTGCCCTACATCTTATTAAATTTATTAGATTTAAAATATTTACTTAACTTTCTTACCATCTTCATTGGTTGAAGACTCCGCATTAGGTTCAACCTTTCCTCGTATTTAGGGGAATATTATCCATCTTTCCTTTTCTTCCTGCACGTCTAGATTCATGAAACTCAAAAGTAAAAAATAGAGTACATACCTCAAGATCTTTGAAGATGTAATAGGAGCCACTAACAACATCCATTCTGGTATTCTCAAAAATGCATTCAAGGCATATTTTAATAAATCTCGGTTTGATACCGTTTCTCCGAGATTCGTGAGCTTAGGTAAGCTCCTTAATCTTATTGTGTAATTTAACCACTGTTTCTCCTTCTTTCATTGAGATTATTTAGCTCATTTCGGAGCAGATTTCGTCGTGTTAGCTTTGTTTCCGAGATCCTTTCGTGCAGTTCCAAGAACTTTGATAGATCGATTCTGTACGCTAGAGGGGGGTGAATAGCGTTTTTCGATTCTTCTTTTGTACCTACGTTGTTAGCTGCACAGCAAAAATAATAATAAAGAAAACTAAAAACGAAAAGCAACGCTAACAAACCAGATTTACTTGGTATCCACCCCGAACGGGTGACTAATCCAGGAATCCGTCGGTGGATCAATCCCCGGATACCTCCGGCTAGCTCTCGTCGCTCCTTGTGGGTGGAGAAACCTCGCCACAGCACCAAGCACGCTCTGAGCACAAAGAGACTACTAACAAGCCTTAACCAAGCTTGTTTCGTCAAGAATCTCAGCCACCACGAAATCCTCTTTAAATAGGACTCGGGCTGAAACCCTCACCACCAGTCGACTACCCCCATGGCGGTCGACTGGTCCCACTGAAAATCGATCGTTGCAATCCCAACGTTCGAATTTTCAACCAACTCACCAGCCACCTACCAGTCGACAACTTCCAGGGCAGTCGACTAGTACAGAGCTGAAACCCTTCTGTGAGTTTCATTAGTCGACTGCCCCCAGGCCAGTTGACTGGTCTACTCACACACCTAAGGTTACCCTTCCTGAGTACATTCCACTCCGCACTCAAACGCTAGGATTTCCCGATCGAGTACAATCACACAGCACTCGTACCCTCACGACTCGATTGACTCCTCATCCATAGCCTCGACTATCGCCTTCACGCCCTCTTCATCTTCGGCTCCCGTCCCTCGGATGCACGCAAGCCTCCAGCTTGCCTCCATGCCATCCTTCATGCATGCCTCGAAGTCCGCGCCTCTCAGCTCATCGTCCCTTCTCTCCAAGGTCCTTCGGGTGCACACAAGCCTCCAGCTTATCTCCATGCCACCCTTTACTGTACCGAGGTTGTCTAGTCAAGTCAATATGTGTAAACCTGTACAACCTGCACACTCAACATACACATATTAAATATAAGGAAAAACCTAACTTAAACTCTTTTCCCAAACATCAAAATGCTTGGTCACTCCGGACCACAGATTCCCTCAACAATCTCCCCATTTTTGATGTTTGACAATACGTTTAAGTTAGGGAAACAAGATAGTAGTCAATAGCAAAAATCATGCTAAAAAATATGTATATGCAATGCATACATGGATCCTATCCCAAGGCATCCCACACCTAACCCTCCAAGTTTAGGAATTCTCACAACGGGATCCTATCCCAAGGCATCCCACACCTAACCCTCCAAGTTAGGAATTTTCACACCTAACCCTCCAAGTTAAGATTTTCCACACCTAACTCCTCAAAGTTAGGAATTTTTACCAAAACGGGCTTTTTAAAGCTTCTCTAAAGCTCTCCCTACATTGGACTTACAAAGGCTTTTTAAGAACCTCTTCAAGGTTCCCCTTACGCCAAAAATGGAGCAACCATGCTCCCCCTTAATCTCAGCTCCCCCTAAACCTAGGGTTTCTAGCAAATGAGTGTTTGGTTTCCCAACTTAAACCCAACACTTCTCCCCCTTTGCCTAACATCAAAAGGACCCCAATAATATCTCAATTATTGGTTCTTTTAATCCCCAATGATTCTAAACACAGTGTACTAAACCCCCATACACTTGTTTTCAATCATTTGGACACCAAACTGGCTGTTGATATATAAATCAGCTCTGGCCAGTCGATTGCCCCCAGGGCAGTCGACTGATACTATGAATATCAGTTTTTCTGGCTATTTTCAGAAATACGCCAGAAAGTCCACAAATCTCCAAAAAATCCCAAATTTTGTGGAGAACATTGTGGTACCCATACCTACTTGGGAAAAAGACATTCCACAATGTATCTATCACCATTCCCAAGTTTGACACAAAATCTAAAAATTTTCTATGAAAATTAAGGCAAACAAGGAGGCAACCTCTCCCTTAACCTATGTCTTCTCCCAATTTTCATTTTACCAAGGTGAAGCTCTACCCAACTTAACACCATAAACTCAAGTTAAGTTCTACCCAACCTAACTTCCAAGTTCTTCCCCCTTTGACACTATCAAAGAATTGCCCCAAGCAACCTTTCCCTTAGTGCCAAAAAGAACTCAACAAAACCCAACAAAAACCTAAAGGTTTGCAAGCACATTTGCAAGGATATACCCTATCCTAGAAAAATATGATTTCATGAAAACCACAAATGTGCTTGACTTTTGGTTCAATTCTCTAATTTTCTTAAGGATGGACACTTTGTATCAATTTTGAGCTCAATTCATGATTCTTTGTGTTTGACAATTCTAACCATTATCAATTTACACAAGAAATTATCCTCAATTCTTTTCTTTTCCATATGTGTCCATAATATGATGAAATTTTCCTTCTTCTTATCTCTTAACCTTAGATAAACATCACTTATCAAACTTCTTTGATTTTTAAAATATTAATAAAGCCTTATTAAATCATGGGGTAACACTTTATTCAAGGAATATGAAATCATAATCAAGAGTTTTAACCCAAAGCCACATCCTACAATCTGTTGGATGGGGTGGACCGGCTAGAGGGGGTGAATAGACGGTTATGAAAAATAATGGAGATAGCACTCGTCTAAAAAAAACTAGGTTCCAACTGGAACGTTGCTTCCAAGGCGGTTAACGCTCAAGCAGAACTCCTTCAGGCGGAGAAGTCTTTACAGTTGTAGCGCGGAAGACTTAGAGAGGTTACAATTAAATCGATTGAATTAATGAAAAGGTTGAAACTCTAAGCCTATTTATAGCCTAAGAGAATAAATCTGGATTGTTGATTGTTGAGGAATTTTCTCTTGGCCGTTGATCCATGGATGTAATCTGGATGATTGATCTTGGATGGGATTAACCTGCATCCATTGGATCTGATTAAAGGATAAGGCTTTATCCTTTATGAGATAAAGGAATTTTTATCTTCTGCTCGAGATTGTTATTGTAATCTGCAAGTAATAATATCGGCAAGAACAAACTGTCTCCGACCTTTATCCCAACTGGTAAACATGGTCGTCTCTGCTCTCGAGGTCTTGGGTTTAATTCCTCTTAGCAACAATTTAATCTTTCTTTTTCGAGCGACTAGCCTTTTGGTTCTTCGTCTTCTGGGTGATTTCCGGCCAACCGGAGTTGGGCTCACCCGAACCCGACTCCGGCCTTTCGCCCCTCGAGCGTCCTTCCTCCCGGCTTCTCATCCCTTGGACACTGCGCGAGTCCTTCTCACTCTACCGGCGTACTCTTCCGCAGCTTCCGCGTCTCTCGGATTGTACCGAGCCAGTCGGCTCACTTTCCCGCACAATCCTTCTCATCCGCTATGTCTTACGCTCGACTTCCTCCGTACCTAAGCTCCTGCATACTAAGCAGAGGGATTAAACATACCAGGACCTAACTTAACCTGGTTGATCATATCAAAACTTACCGGGGCACCAACAATCTCCCCCTTTTTGATGTGCATCAATCCAGGTTCAGTTAGGGTTAAACCAAATAAGTAAAAAATAGAAAAATTAAATAAACAGGTTGAGCATGAAAAAAATATTTAATGCAAATCTACAATCTCCCCTTGTACACTAGCCTACTCTCCCCCTTTGATCACAGCAAAAATCGGAGACTAATAAACTGGGGACGAAAAAGTTAGCATATTGAAAAAATTGAAGTGTTTAACTAAAGCTTAAAAGATTAAAAAAAATTAGTTTTCAAAATTAGCATTTTCAAGAATTTGTCAAATTAAAGAAAATATAATTTCATTAAATTTTTTTAAATTCTAAATGGACTTTAAAAAATTCAGAAATAATTTTGACAAAGTCAACATTTGATTTATAGATAAAAAAAATCGGATCTAGTCAAACTCTTTTTCCTTTGAATTCTTAAAATTAAAAATATGGTTTCATCTAAAAAATCATAAAAATTCGAAAAGTATTCGAAAAATTTCAAAAAGTTTCAAGTGTATAGCCAACTTTCCTTAAATAACAAAAAATTATACTGAATTTTAAAAAAATGACATAATAAAAATTGTTAGTCAATATCTGGAACAAAAATTAATTTATGACAGATTTAGGAATCCAAAATAGGTTACTATCAACCGGGTTAGTTAAAAATTTAGGGGGCACATAATTTCTTGGTATTTTCCTAAGTTGGCCCTTGTGATTCTTAAGATACCAGTTCAACCCCTCAGGATAATGATTCTTTTTCTGTCGCAGGCATGTAATATCAAATTCCAATTTCTTAACTAAATTTTCTAGATTTTCATTTTTATTTTTTAAGTTATCGAACATACTTAATGGACATTATGTAGATAACTCCTTTCTCAACCTCAATATCTTTCTCCTCTTTTTTCATAAACTATTCAAAATAGATTTTAAAACAGAAAAAAGTTTGTCGGGAGGTAATTTACATACCTCACTTACCATGTCGTCGTATTTGCTGCTTAGTGGTTCCTCGTCGCTGCTGCTTTCGTCAGACGACTCTCCCCCTTCATTGATACTCATCTCCGATGAGCTCTCTTCGTCGTCCTCCTCTTGATGACTCGCCATCAGGGCAAGTCCAGCATACTCCTCGATTTCTAACTCGTCAGAAGATGTGTCATCCCATGTCGCTTTCAGCGCTTTCTTTTTCTTCAGCTGATTTTCCTTCTTCTTGTTCTTTAATTTGAAACAGTTGTCTTTAATGTGACCCTCTTCGTCACAATTGTAGCACTTTACCGTTCGTCTCTTCGGAGATTTCTTCTTTCCCTGAAACTTTGAAAATTGATTAGATTTAACAAACTTTTTAAATTTCCTTACCAAGTATCCTTTTTCTTCTTCTTCTTCATCATCCGAGGATACCGATCCTGGTACTGTTGTTTTCGCGCTCAGGGCTACACCATTCGTCTTTCGATTTCCTGCAATTCTCGATTCGTGAAGTTCAAATGTTGAAAATAAATTCTCGAGCGAAGTTGTCTCGAGATCTTTAGCAATAAAGAAGGAATCAACAAAAGATGTCCAATCGGAATTTCTCGGAAACAAATTAAGCGCGTACCTCAGTGAATCTCCGTTACTTACCTCTTCCCCGAGATTCGTCAGTTCCGTTAACAAACCTTTTATTTTTGAGTGCAAATGCGCTACTGTTTGACCTTCTTCCATGCGGAGGTTGGTTAGCTGGTTCCGGAGAATGTCTCTTTTGGCGAGCTTGGCTTCGGAAGTCCCTTTGTGTAACTCTAGGAATTTTTCCCAGAGTTCTTTCGCGGATGCGTATGTGCCGATTCGTTTGACTTCTTGTGCTGGGAGTACAAAAAGCAGGTGGTAAACTGTTTTTCCATTCGCCACAAAATCAGCTTATTCCTTCTTGCTCCATTTGGTTAAATCCTTTTCTCCGGGAGCTACAAAACCAGGTTGTATTATTATAAACAATTCGAATTCTGTAGTGAAGAATACCTCCATCTTGCGCTTCCATTTGGCGAACTCCCCCTCGAATTTCGACAGGTAGATGACGGGTCCGACCATTTTTGTTGATGGTGTTGCAGTTGGCGGTTAGTCCTTCTGCGGTGAACTAGGCTCTGATACCACTTGTTGGATGGGGTGGACCGGCTAGAGGGGGGGTGAATAGACGGTTATGAAAAATAATGGAGATAGCACTCGTCTAAAAACAACTTGGTTGCAACTGGAACGTTGCTTCCAAGGCTGTTAACGCTCAAGCAGAACTCCTTCAGGCGAAGAAGCCTTTACAGTTGTAACACGGAAGACTTAGAGAGGTTACAATTAAATCGATTGAATTAATGAAAAGGTTGAAACTTTAAGCCTATTTATAGCCTAAGAGAATAAATCTGGATTGTTGATTGTTGAGGAATTTTCTCTTGGCCGTTGATCCATGGATGTAATCTGGATGGTTGATCTTGAATGGGATTAACCTGCATCCATTGGATCTGATTAAAGGATAAGGCTTTATCCTTTATGAGATAAATTTTTTTTTATCTTTTGCTCGAGATTGCTATTGTAATCTCCAAGTAATAACATCGGCAAGAATAAATTGTCTCCGACCTTTATCCCAATTGGTAAGCTTGGTCGCCTCTGCTCTCGAAGTCTTGGGTTCAATTCCTCTTAGCAACAATTTAATCTTTGTTTTTCAGGCGACTAACCTTTTGGTTCTTCGTCTTCTGGGTGATTTCCAGCCAACCGGAGTTAGGCTCACCCGAACCCGACTCCGGCCTTTCGCCCCTCGAGTGTCCTTCCTCCCGGCTTCTCGTCTCTTGGACACCGCGCAAGTCCTTCTAGCTTCACCGACGTACTCTTTCGCAGCTTCCGTGTCCCTCGGATTGTACCGAGCCCATCGGCTCACTTTCCCGCACAATCTTCTTGTCCGCTACGTCTTACGCTTAACTTCCTCCGTACCAAAGCTCCAGCACACTTAGCAGAGGGATTAAACATACCAGGACCTAACTTAACCTGGTTGATCACATCAAAACATACCGGGGCACCAACACAATCCACATTTGAATTCTCTTACTATCCAAACTGTCCTTGTTCAAACTCTTACAGACCAGTCGACTGCCCCCATGGCAGTCGACTGCCAAAACAAACAGAGAGTTTCTAGGCTGAGACCAGTCGACTGCCCCTAGGGCAGTCGACTGATACCTGAATTTCAGGTTTTTCAATCGAATTTCAGAAATCTTTAAATAATTCTACAAATCTCCAAAAAATCTGAAATTTTGTGGGGAGATTTGTGAAGCCTATACCTACTTGGGCAAAATATGTTTCCAAATAAATGTACTCCAAATCCCAAGATTGGCATGAAACTCTATTCTTCCTAAATTGTATCATTTAACCTTATTCCAAAAGTCCTAATTGTGACTTCTCCTCAATGTATCTTCTCATTCTTGATCACAATTCATTTCTAGCACTGAATTATATGGTAAAACCCTATTAAACCTTAATTTTACAGAATATAACCCTATTTTCATCTTTTTCTCCCTAAATTCCCTTTTAATGTGCCAAAACCTAGGATTAAGACTTATCCAAGTCTTTCAACCCTTTTTGACATATTTCACCTAATTTCCTAGACTTCCTAAATTTTCTAGAGAACCCATCTCTTGAGATTCATTTACCATGGACCCCAAAGGCTCCTAGAGCTCCCCCTTGAGCTCTTAGCCCTAGCCATCTCCCTAGGTGACTCAATCCATACTAGACCACACCGGTGTGCCACCGGTGATTCTTAGCCTACAAAACTAACCTTCTTAACCTTGGACACCTTGTCCTTGGTTCAGTTGCCCTTTTCACCTTTAGATGACACCCCCTTGCCATCCTTTGACTTCTCCTTTTTGCCATGATCATATGTTTTCCCAGCATATTTCTTTTTGTTGACCTTGGAGACTCTAGACCGGTATCCCAATCCCGATCTATCATAATGGGTTTCAAACTACCCAACACCATATCTAGACCCTTAGATCCAACCATGAATCTTTCTAGGGTCTTTTCTAATTTATCAAGCCTTGCCCTCAAGGCTTGATTTTCCCTTTCTAAGAGTTTAACCTTTGAGTCCATATGTCCACTTTGGACATTCCTAGATCGACCCTCTTTTCTAGGCATATTCCTTCCCTTCTTGGGATTAATGCCATGATCCTTGGGTCCTAAGGTTCTAGGTTGATCATGATGCATGCTTTTCTTGAGGTTTTGACCTACCCTGTTAACCCTATTCCTATCATTGTATTTAAAACCATGATTGTGCACAAGTAGGCAATTTTTATTTATTCTAGCATGCATGGATGAATAATTAACATGATTTTTAATATGCAAGGAGGAACTTGAAATTGAATTGCATTTTAAATTAGGGTTAGGAATTACCTCCCTTACCCTTGTAGTTCCTCTTTGATATGAGCTTCTTCTCTTTTCTTCTTTCTCCCATCTTCGTAAATGCTCCATTTTCTTTAGCTCACCTCTTCTAGGGCATTTAGTGTGGTAGTGCTCTAGCTCTCCACATGTGAAGCATCGGATTTTCTTCTTCTTCTCTTGGATTTTTCCAATCCTACACTTCATGTTAGAATTTAATTTAATTGAAATAGGTTTAGAGTGTACCTCCTTTTTACCATTCGGGCACTTGTCCTTGTAGTGCCCCTTTTCGTCGCACCCAAAGCATATAATGTGTTCCTTCTTCCTTGCTTTGGTGGAGGTAGAGGCTTCTTCTTGTTCTTGTATGATTGAGGGTCTCTCCTCCCCCTCAATACTTGACATTGATATTTCTTCTTCTTCTCTTGAGGAAGTTGATGATTTTCCACTTTCTAGTGCTCCTTCACTTGATGGCGTTGACACTTCTTACTCCTCTTGGTCTTCTTGGACTATTGACCTTGGTTTTTCGGGCTCCTCTACTACTTGAGCTTGTGTAGGGCTCTTATGAATTTCTTTCAATTTGCTCCATAATTCATATGCATTGTGATACTCCCCTACACAACTTAACGCATTATTAGGCAAAATATTGATTAAAATTACAATTACATTTTCATTGGCTTTTGATTGTACTTGTTGTTCTTGATTCCAATATCTAGGCATAAGCTTCTTCCCGTGCTTATCCTTTGGAATCTCGAAGGGTTCTTCAAGCGCAATTCTACACTTGCACTCCATTCCGAACCACGTCTCGATCCTTGCCCTCCAAAAGTCGAAGTCTTCATGATCGTAGGGCAGTGGAGTGTAGATGTCTTTCCCAAATTTGTCTTCCATTTTCTTCTTCCTTTAGCGTGTGCTCTTCTTGGCGGTTATTCCAATCACGAGCGGTCCTTTCTCTGATACCAATTGATAGATCGATTCCGTACGCTAGAGGGGGGTGAATAGCATTTTTCGATTCTTCTTTTGTACCTACGTTGTTAGTTGCACAGCGGAAACAATAATAAAGAAAACTAACAACGAAAATCAACGCTAACAAACCAGATTTACTTGGCATCCACTCCGAATGGGTGACTAATCCAAGAATCCGTCGGTGGATCAATCCCCGGATAACCTCCGGCTAGATCTCGTCGCTCCTTGTGGGTGGAGAAACCTCGCCACAGCACCAAGCACACTCTGAGCATAAAGAGACTACTAACAAGCCTTAAACAAGCTTGTTTCGTCAAGAATCTCAGCCACCACGAAATCCTCTTTAAATAGGACTCGGGCTGAAACCCTCGCCACCAGTCGACTGCCCTCATGGCGGTCGACTGGTCCCACTGAAAATCGATCGTTGCAACCCCAACGTTCGAATTTTCAGCCAACTCACCAGCCACCTACTAGTCGACTGCTCCTAGGGCAGTCGACTAGTACAGAGCTGAAACCCTTCTGTGAGTTTCATCAGTCGACTGCCCCCAGGCCTGTCAACTGGTCTACTCACACACCTAAGGTTACCCTTCCTGAGTACATTCCACTCCACACTCAACCCCTAGGATTTCCCGAATACAATCACACAACACTCGTACCCTCACGACTCAACTGACTCCTCATCCGTAGCCTCGACTATTGCCTTCGCGCCCTCTTCATCTTCGGCTCCCGTCCCTCACATGCACGCAAGCCTCCAGCTTGCCTCCATGTCATCCTTCATGCATGCCTCGAAGTCTGCGCCCCTCAGCTCATCGTCCCTGCTCTCCAAGGTCCCTCGGGTGCACACAAGCCTCCAACTTGTCTCCATGCCACCCTTCACCGTACTGAGGCCGTCCAGTCAAGTCAATATGTGTAAACCTATACAACCTGCACACTCAACATACACATATTAAATACAAGGGAAAACCTAACCTAAACCCTTTGCCCAAACATCAAAATACTTGGTCACTCCGGACCACAGATTGCCTCAACAAACTTCTCTCACAATTTTTTTGCTTATGCGTACGTGCCGATTCGGTTGACTTCCTAAGCCGATAACATAGTTAGTAGATGAAACACAACTTTCCTGTTGGCCACGATGTTGGCTTACTCCTTCTTTGACCAGAGGTGTTCTTCTTTATCTTCAGGTGCTACAAAACTATTTTTCATTATTAATAATAACTCAAAATCGATTTTAAAAAATACCTTCATCCAACATTTCCACATCGTGAACTCTCTCTCAAACTTTGGTGGGTGGATAGTTGGCCCGACCATTATTTTGTTGCTTTATTTACGGTTAGTCTTTGAAAAGCGAATCTCGCTTTAATACCACTTATAGGGTCATATCAGGTCAGCTACAGGAGAGAGGGGGTGAGTAGCCCTAAAAAAATAAGACATAATCTCTTGCTTTTGAACTTACCTAGGACACACTATTAATTAGAAATAATAAAGATAAAGAAAAGAATGTTGGAGTAATCTAGGTATCTTGGGTTTTGATATTTGGGCAAAAGTTTAAGTTAGGATTATTGTTGTATTTGATATGCATTGTGAGTATGCAGGATACAAGTACAATGAGGAGAGTCCAAGTGGGATCTTGACAAAGGAGGAAAGTCCAAGTTGGATCTTGGTAAATGAGGAAAGTCAAGCACTAAGGCTGAAGAAAGCTCTAGAAGGTAAGGCGTGAAGGATGTAGAGACATCCGAGGGATGCGAGGCTGATGGAGGAGGTTAGAAGGCTAAGTCTTGGCAAAGGAAGATCCGACAATAAGAATCGACGTCGAAGGAAGCTCCAGAAGGCAAGGTGTGAAGGATGGAGAGGCATCCGAGGGATGCAAGGCTGATGGAGGAGGCTAGAAGGCTAGGTCTAAGTTGATCGGGTGAGGACGAGTGCTAAGTGACTGTACTCGGGGTTGAAACCCTAGATTTAGGGTTTAGGCAGTCGACTGCTGCATGGAGCAGTCGACTGGTGTTGGGCATAGAAAGATCAGTTGATTGATCTTCTGTGCAGTTGACTGGTGTCGACTGGAATTCGAACGTTGGACTGTAACATTCGAATTCGAGTGGACTAGTCGATTGGTGTTGACACCAGTCAAATGATAATGGTTGGAATAGTACCGAGCTCTATTTAAGAGAGCTCGATTTGGCTGGGCAAAGGTTGACGAAATATGCTTGGGTAAAGCTTATTAGTAGTCTACCAAGCTCAGTTGTGTGTGCAAGTGTTATGGTGAGATTTCTCCACCCACAAGGAGTGACATGAGCTAGCTGGAGGCTTTTCGGGGAGTCATCCACCAATGGATGGGATCGTCCCCTTCATGGACAACTGTGGAGTAGGAGCTTTATCTCTGAACCACGTTAAATCGGTTTGTGTTCTTCCTTGTTAGTTTTAGATTGTATTGTATTCCGTTGCGCACTAACACGTGTAGAAAGAACCGGCGAATCAAATGGGTGATCGGCTATTCACCTGCTCTAGCCGGCGCACCGATCCTCAGCAAGTGGTATCAGAGTCGGGGTTGCTCTTGTTGGACTAACTGCCAAAAAAGCAAAGGCGCTAGAGGAAGATGGATTCGGAAGGTCCGCTAGGATGGGATACTCGGATCCCACCTCCATATGATCAAGATGACTTCGATTATTGGAGGAAGCGGTTGGAGACTTGATTCCAAATAGATTGGGACCATTGGACCGCATTGGAGGTTCCATTCGAAGCTCCAAAGGACAAGAAGGGAAAACATCTCCGACCTTGTTATTGGACCAAGGATCAAAAGGAGGAAGTGAAGTCGGATAAGGAGGTAATGATAATTGTGTTAAATTTATTACCTTCTTATATTGTGTCACGTGTAGGAGAATATAAGAATGTTTATGAGCTATGGAGAAAGGTGATAGCTCTACATGAGAATCCTACACAAAAACAAGGAGTGGAGGAGCCCAAGGATAAGGGCTCATTGGCCCAAGAGAAGGAGAAGGACCAATAGGAAGTTGAATCGAGTTCAACACCCGAGGAGGAGGAGGAAGTGGAATCATCCACATCCTCAAGTGAGGAAGAAGAAGAAAAATCCAAGGTGGAGGAGATCTTGGAAGCTCAACCC
>JAGFNQ010007227.1:0-118587 GCA_024364735.1 Boesenbergia rotunda | reverse complement strand
AAAATTACTTTTTAAACAATTATAAACACTATTAAGTAACTATTAGTAAATAGTAAAAGTTATTTATAAAAACTACTAATAACAGCCATGGAAACTACCGAATAACTACTATAATACTGTAACAATTACCAAACAACAATGATATATTCAATTATTAGTCGTAACTATTACAACAACATTTAAACTAAATATAGCCTCGAAAAATAGAACACCTTTTTATTTTATTTTATTTTATTTTTTTAAAAAAATAATGAACGCCTACATATATTTTTAAAAAAATATATTTAAAGCTACGTCGCACGATTTGTGGTTAATAATTGATTAAGGACATAATCCATACCACAGGGTAAATTTATAGTTTTCACCCAGGAAAAAAAAAGCCTGTGTATATTCAGATGTATAAATCAAATCATCAAATTTACATGACAGTAATACACGAGGATGGGAGAAGCATCCTCCAAAATCACTCATTTGGGCAGACTGAAAGCAATGGCCACCTCATCCCAGAGGCCAAAGAAATCGTATGAAGCAACTTAAGCAAACAAGTTAAAACCAACACTCACATACCTGGCTGAAGCTTTTTGTGTATTCGACCAACATTGGGCCTTTGATTTTGCCTTTGCAGACTGCAAACCTTCTTGTATGACCACTCGATCCCCGTCGATGTGGGAAACACTATGGAGCCGCAATCGTCCGTGGCTGGCTCCTTAGAAGCAAAAGAAGAACACCATATGCGAGCTAGGAGAAAATGCAAAGCCAGACTTTGTATAGTACGGCAAGAACAATCACTACTAGTATTTGATCCATTAAAGAGACAGGCTTTGCTCCGCAGCCAAGCTCCGATGATGATATCTGAGGAGAACACATGTACTCCAGGGAGAATGAATGACTTGGGTCATCTGTCGGTCGAAATATCATCTCCCCCAGGGCAGTCTTGAACTCTCCATTGCACCAATCCTTCATGAAATGTGAAAATTATTCATTAGACAATGCAAGCCCGGTGTTAATAACTTGTTGTGTACCTGAAATGGTTTTCCAATTGTAACTAGTATGTGGCGAGCTGACATTTTGAAAATTGCTGAGCCCTCCGGTCGACGGATGCAAAAATTTTCATCATGTGGAGAAATGTGGAGACACAAAGCATACGAGAGAAGGGAGTTTGCGTCAGTTAAGTCCGTCGTGTTGTTTTGGTGAGGAGATTCATACTTTCTCAAGCAGAGGACTGGCTGAACATTGTTAAATTTCCTAGAGGTTGTGCCACTTGTAACGCCTTTCAAGAGAATCTTGGTAATGCACTCTGCAATAGTCTCCATCCTAGCAGCAATATTCTCCATTTTGATTCTGAAAAAACAATTCAGCATCATTCAAATCTTAGTTTGCATGCGACAATGACAGAACTAGCTGACTTTTGACTGGATTATAGTATTTCTCAGAGTTGGGGAAAACAACAAGAATAAGGTTCTGAAATAACAAGCCACAAAATAATTCAAGTTCAAAGGATTTATCAGATGAAGTGGAATCTAATCGATACCTATGCAATCACAACAAGGGCTCTAGTTTTCCTTGAACCTAACATTGTGTTTTTTAGAAAAAAATGGTAATTGAGTTCCTGCCCCAGTTTTGAATCAATAAAAGATGGCTGTGACATCTTTCTTCTTGATGTAAAATTCTTCTATATTTTTTTCAGACCTCAGGGACCACCACTTAGCAATTACAACTTCATGATGATCTCTTTTGACATTAAGAAGTATTTAGAAAGCTATACCACACATGCTGCACAGCCACAAGGTTGAGAAAGACATGAATTATAGTCCTTTAATCAAAATCACATGATTCAGACAAGATGAAAGCAAACCGCATTGCTGAAAGCCCATATAAAAGGTGATACTGAAAGCCCAACGAAGAGTGCACATTACTTCAAACTTTTGATCTTTTATGTTCAATTGGTAGAAGCCATAAAATATCAATGCATTACCTGATTGCAGCAGCAGAATAACATTTGATTGTTCTTTATCCATTAAGCCATCAGAAGAAGGTTAATGTACAAGGGAAAGCTAATGTATGCGATGTGTCACTTGATTCCAAAGGGAAATATTGTTTTTGTTAAAAAGAGATATTTTTTTCCTATGGGAAAAGAAATTCTCCTGAGAGAAAAAAAGATGAAATAGTCTCTTATTTAGGAATAGCTGACCTTAGAGTCCGGTAAGAGTCAGGCAAGATTTGATGGAGGAGCTGCGCCGTTTCAGGGCTCGGTAATCGATGCCAATAAAACTCGTCGCATACACCATCTCTCCGCCCAAAGCACGAAACGCGATTCTTCTCCTGTTCCGGCAGCGCGAACACCCCGCCGCCTGCTTCAATAGCCTCCTTCGCACCCTGGATCAGCGCCGCATCGACGCCAGTCACCCGCACCGCCCCAACCTCCGCAGCCGCCGAGAGCACTCTCCTAACAGCAGAATCGTCCCCGGCGAGGAGCGACGGGAGGTCGACCTCCTCTGGGGCTTTGAGAGGCGACTGCACAGGGAAATAGAGATCCGGTAGACTAAGCTCGGGGACGCGGAGCGAGCCCTCGAGGTACTCCATGAACAGGCGATCGTCGACGGCGGAGGATCGTAGGCCCTTCCCGGTGGCGATCGGAGTCGGCGGCGGCGCCCGGAATCGAAGGCTGCGCGATCGCTCCGCCTCCGCCATGGCCGCTGCCAGGGACGAATCGGTTCCGCTGTCGCGCCACCTGAGCGGAGAAATGGTGCGGCTGCTCGAAGTTATGGAAGCTTCTGCATCCGTCACAACCGTTAGATTCATAAATAGACGGTGGATATAAATTTATATTTTTTGATGATGAAAATTTTTTGTTTTGTTTTCAAAGGAGCCCCTCAAAGCTTTTATTTTCCTTAATTGATCAGAAAGAATAAAAGAATAAAAAATGCCATTTTTTCTAAAAAATAAGTAAAAATAAAACGTAAGGATGAAGCATCATCCAAGATGGGCCAGGGCTATCAACTCAATATCTATCTTAGCTGTATATTTAACATTAATTATATGATTCTTGATTCTCCGACGAGATAATATTAATATTCTGTCAAACAATTTTATGATAAATTTTGTTATCGGTCTGAATAACACATCGGAGTATGAGAACGGGCTGATGTAAAATTTTTACGCTCTAAAATTGCATTTGATAAGGGATAATCAGTATTATGATATACCTTGATTGATTATTTTATTTTATATTTTATTTAGTACAGTTTAAAAATTATAATTTAATATAGTCTACATTATAAAAATTAATAAAAATGTTATAATTTGAATTATAAGATAGCAAAATATAATCTAAAATATATTTCAGATTCAATTATATTATAAACTGATTATATTATCCCAAATCAAATTCCTAATATCGTTATATTATCCCAAATCAAATTCCTAATATCGTAAGGACGATGAAATAAAGAGAGGATTATCTATTTACAATCTCAAGCGCAGACATCTGATAGATAGCAAATAGCTACTATTTACAGTCACCTTGCGGTCTTGTTCATTCAACCTCTTCCTCGTGCTGCAGGTGAATTGGGTTCCTTGCTTTGCATCCGACGACGATGATAATTGCAGCGGGCTGAAGACGACGACGTCGAGCATGGCACCTGGGAGTCTATGTTCTCGACGGCGCAAATCGTCTTAAACGTGCGCTTGTTCAGCTCCTCCACCAGCGCCCGGTGCAGCAGCTGGCTCCGCAAGTCCAGCATCGACTGGTTCCTGAGCAGCCGCCGGTGGTGGTTGCGTTGCTGTGCATCTCCTGCCGCACTTTTCTCTCCACCGCCGCTACCGCAGCCACCAAAACCTTCGCCAATGCAGAATCTCGCCGAAGTTATGCCGTTCGGATCTCCCTGGTCGAAACTTGCACAAAGTTCTTGATCACTGAAGTTCATAGCAGAGTAATTAATCGGGTGAACAAAGCTCATATCGTCGTCGTTGTTGTCCAGAAATGAGCAATCTGCACAAAACTCCATTCAATTGAGCGCACAATTTTTGTTCTGGTTCAAGAATCCCAACTTTAGATCACATCAGAAATTCATAGCGTGGCCTCAAAATATATAACATAGAACACACTGTACCTCCGGCCAATTCTTTTTGGAGATGGTTGTATCCTTGGGAGGAGCTCATGCCAAAGGCAACTGAACCTTGGGAAGATGTAGGGGAGGAAAGGTAGTAGAAGGGATGGTTGCTTCGATCTTCTGTGTCATCAACATAGTTGCAAACTGGGCGGCGCTCCTCGCGGTCTTCTTTCCAACCAGGCACCAAACTTGTTATCTCTTGGGCGATCATCTCTGCTATCTCTGATGGTTCTCGGTCCCTTATGTCAAGTTCCTTCACCATCTCATTTGCCACGTCCAATGGTGTGTCCTCAACAGTATCAAACGGAAAATATACGTTGCTCGTCTTCCCTGATAATACCAATTGCACACACAGTAGTAGTATTCAGATTTGAACCGTGTTCACAAGAACGAGGAGGATGAATTTTACCTTCTTGATCAGCAATTTGCACTTTGAGAAATATAGTGTCATCTTCCGGATTTATCTTGCCAGTGATGATCATGTTGGCAGCCTGCGATACGGGATCAGTATCGGGTTCGGGATCATCATCTGCAACCTGCATATGATTGGGTGCTCCTGATGCAATAATAATGTTGTTAAAAACATTCGCTGGATTTTTGAAGCTTGATAAGGAAGTAGGATGATCTTCAAGTGCAAGGAAGGGATCAAGGAGGAGCTCCATCGCCGATGCTCTCTCTGAGGCTCTCTCTAAACACCTTCCAATGAAACGCTTTGCTTGGGGATCCTTGAGGCGATGGTATCCATCTGGCAATTTTCCCTGCGAAGTAGATCAATTTTTATTTTTCAGTAACTACATTGACGTTTAAGAAATTAGACACATTCAAGCTCTTACTGAAGTAACTTTTTTGTAAATTTGAGCTGAATTTGAACACTCGCTGTAGGGGTACTCAGAGGTAAGCATCTCGAGAACACACATTCCAAATGAGTACATATCAACAAGCTCATTGTACTCCTCTTCATAAACTTCCGGTGCCATAAATTCTGGGGTCCCTGTTTAAGAAACAAACTCGATTCAACGAAACAAGAACTACAAGCTCTAGAACGAATAGAAGCAAATGGAATGTCCTGCTTAATTTGATCAGATTTATGCTAATTCAGATTACCTATGACACTGTGGGCGCACTGTGTTCGACGGAGCATGGAAGCCAGGCCGAGATCACCAATCTTGACTTGCCCTAGATGGCCATTGACAAAAACGTTGTCACACTTTAGGTCTCTGTGAATAACCGGAGGGTCATGGCCATGCAAGTATACCAGTCCCTTAAGGATTTGCCGTGCCCATCTCTTGACAGCCTTGACATCAACTCGGGGATATCTTTGACGATACCTAATCAAACCATTACCTAAAGTCAGTTAATTTTGAGTCAACATCATGCTCAAGTAGTATGCGAGTGTTAGCTTTATACTCTCGGAGAGTGCCAGAGGTGAACATCTCAGTGATGAAGTTGAAAGTCCTGTTTTCTGCATCAATCCAAGAAGCGTGGAACTTGATGATGGAGTCATGGTTGAGAGAGCTGAGAAGCTGGACCTCTGAGTACATGCGCCACAGTTCTTCAGGAGAGCGCATCACATTGCAGATTTTGGCTTGGTTCCAGGCCACTTCAATGCCATTTAGCTCATCAAATGCTTTATAGCTGAGTATTATGAATCAAGGTACTGTTATCATCACCAAGTCTTGACTATTGATTCATTATAACAATGATGATTCAATTGGTTGGAATGAAGGATACACTGTCTTCATGGCTCCCCTCCCTAACATTTCATCGAACTGCAGTGCAAAGCAGAAGGAAAAAAAAAAAATCGATGAGAAATGTTTGCATTTTTTTTCCAAGAAAATGAAACATGTGAAAAATTACTGAGTGCAAAACGCAGCAAGTTTTGACATTATGAAACGAATGGTCCTAAAAAGTCAAACATAATGAAATGATTTATGAATGGCCACCTTCATTTATACTGGAAGCGGATAAAATTCATGCCAGAAATCAGAAAGGCTTAATTCTGATAGTGATT
The DNA here is from genome assembly GCA_024364735.1 of Boesenbergia rotunda. Classification (NCBI taxonomy): domain Eukaryota; kingdom Viridiplantae; phylum Streptophyta; class Magnoliopsida; order Zingiberales; family Zingiberaceae; genus Boesenbergia; species Boesenbergia rotunda. The sequence continues at coordinate 112,464 of JAGFNQ010007227.1, read as the reverse complement.
TACTTTTACATGAGTTATCAAAATTAAATACTTTTAGTTTGGTCATTCAATTTATGCAAGGTAACCCATCCGACATGTATTTCCACTCAGATAGTATAAACAGATCAATTTCTACATCTTTATTTCCATAGAAAGAATCTACAAAAGAACATCCAAGAAGAATTATCGCTTTATGACTGTCAAAAAAAAAAGAAGGAATAGACAATTTGCATCTACCTTTTTCTTACTTTTTTTTAGAGTAAAGTATCATTCAAAGTATCATATTTAAAAAAAAAACTATAATTTTGACCCTACTAAACTTACTCTCAGAGTTTCAATATCACTAAATGTTCCAGAGACTTTGTAACCCTAATCACTTTCCTCTTTTCAACTTGCGCAGAGTTTCTTTGGCAACGTTGAAACTTTGGGATTGCAAGTTTATAAAATTCTGGAGCTCTGGATAGCACAGTGATCCGGTCAGGGTGTTTCGTGATCCGGTCGGGTATTTTTGTGAGTGGGCCGGGTGGGTTTTTGAGTGAGTCAGGAACCCGGCCAGATTGAGCCCGGCCGAGGGCAGTTCGATGGGAAGAACCCGGGCCAGACATGGGTCGGGTAGAAAAGAATAAAAGCAGGGAGACAAGCGAATGTCTAACTTGCCACGGCTGTCCTAGCACATTCACCCGAGGTCTGGCGCTCAACGTAAGACGCCCGAGGTTAGGCATTCGGGACAGGCTACCCGAGGTCTGGCGCTCGCGGTAAGACGCCCGAGGTCAGGCATTCGGGGCAGGGTACCCGAGGTCTGGCGCTCGGGGTAAGACGCCCGAGGTCAGGCATTCGGGACAGGCTACCCGAGGTCTGGCGCTCGGGGTAAGATACCCGAGGATCGACGCTCGGGGTAAGATGCCCGAGGTCAGGCATTCGGGACAGGCTACCCGAGGTCTGGCGCTCAAGGTAAGACACCCGAGGTCAAGCATTCGGGACAAGCTACTCGAGGTTTGGCGCTCGGGGTAAGACGCCCGAGGTCAGGCATTCGGGACAGGCTACCCGAGGTCGGGTGCTCGGGGTAAGATACTCGAGGTCCGGCGCTCGGGGTAAGATGCCCGAGGTCAGGCATTCGGGACAGGCTACCCGAGGTCTGACTCTCAAGGTAAGACGCCCGAGGTCAGGCATTCGGGATAGGCTACCCGAGGTCTGGCGCTCAAGGTAAGACGCCCGAGGTCAGGCATTCGGGACAGGCTACCCGAGGTCTGACGCTCGGGGTAAGACGCCCGAGGTCAGGCATTCGGGACAGGATACCCGAGGTCTGGCTCTCGGGGTAAAACGACCGAGGTCAAGCACTCGGGATAGGCTACCCGGGGTCTGGCGCTTGGGGTAAGACGCCCGAGGTCGGACACTCAAAGCAGGCCGCCCTGAGTCAGGCAAGAACTGTAATCATGAGGAGGCCACATCAATGCCAGAGCCTGTCAAATCGCCTCCTTATAAGAGAGAAGTCTCTGACATAAGCAGAACTCTGCATAATCACCCGCATTAATGAGGCTCAGAAGGGACAGAGGGGACAGATCATCAGGCGGCTGTAGCAGTCTCACAGGGCAGCTGAAATTATCATTAGCCCAATCTGCCAACTGATCTGGCCTTAATGAGATAAGACATCCCTGACAAGTCAGAGAGCTTCCTCCCCCCTATATAAACCCCCTTTGGCTCCAAAGAGGGGATTGCTGCCACTTTACAAGCACACCACTACTTTGTGAGCTCCATTTCGGTCCGAGTCGAGTAACTAGAGCCTGACCCCTATTTGAGCCCGACCTAAATCCCCGAGTTACAGCAGACCGGGTCGTCTTGGTCAAACCGAGTTAGCCGGGCGAGAACCGATCTTTGCTTGTCGACAGGATCACACAGAAAATAAAGAGAGATCGATATAGCTAAACTGTTAAATATGAGGGGTTGAAGTAAAATTATCTTTTAAAAAAGAAAATTTTTTGGCTTCAATATGCATTATATAAATCAATCATGGATTTTCTTTATGCATCATATCCCAATTAAATATTAATTTCTGTATTGGGTGAGCATTTAAATGCATGAACTTGCCTTCGATTAACATAATACTTGCAGTGGCAAATCTAGATCCTCCCAGACCATCTACTGCAACAGTTCTTAGTTTTACAGGAGAGTTACAAAGCATATTAATAGACCCAACAAGCAGCCATGATTAAGAGAATGACAAAGTGTATAATATAATCATGATTTTGAGGAATGATTCCTATTTGTCGATCAATGATATAATATACGCGTTACAAAGCAATTTAATTATAAATCATTACTAAGACACAAACATAGCATTAATCCATCTACATATACCAAGTATATTGAATAAAACGAGTAAAATAATTAGGTTAAATTATAAAAACAGGGCAGAAATGACAAAAATCAATGAACTTACACGACCGTAGCGACCAGCTGGATCGGTCTCGACGTAGCCATTCATCTCGTCGACGAGCTCCGCACGCCACCTCTCCACTAGCTGCGGCCTCATCGGCCGATCAGAAACCAAGAACAAGAAAGAAAACGAGAAGAAGAAGCGCTAGGAAATATTAAGAAGAGGAAGGCAAGAGGAGAGCTCCAAAGGACAAATTAGCAGAAACCAGCGGCGATAGGTGGGCTAGACGATGCGCGGCTCTCCTTCGTGGTTCTCGTAGTTGAAGACGCCGAAGAGCTGACAGAAGAGCCTGGAGTAGTGGATCCGGAGCTTGATCCCCGCCATCTGCACCGCCGTCCCGAAGAAGAAGCCGTGGCGATACTTCCCAGCCATCGATTCTCCCAGAGGGATCAGAACACACACGAGTGTAGAAGTCCGAACACGGATGCGAAGAGGAAATCGATCGATCCCTTTGAGATCGAACTCAGACTAATCCAGAAGGGATGCTTCGGCCGCGAGGTGTCGGGATCTGAACTTGAAGAACCTACTGCTACGCCCGAACTCCGCCATTAACGAGGAAGAAATTTGAAAGGCGATGGACGAGGAAGACGAAGGGATTTGAAATGAGAAGAGGCGAGTGTTCCGGAGTAGAAGAGAGAGAAAGGGACATGCAGACGTGGCAGTTGAGAGAGAAGTGGAGTACGGCATTGTGTAGATTTGATTGGGGCATTTTTAAAATTATATTATTATTTTATTAACACCCAAAAATATTTTTATTTTATTTTTTTAAGTAAAAAAAAAGGCTTAACATGTAGGCTACGTTTGATAGGGGGTAATGTAATCGGGTCTGTAATGTAATTAAGTTTGTAATGTAGTAATGTAATTTTAATTACATTGTTATGTTTGGTAATGAGTTGTATGTAATCTTTGATAACCATTACAAGTTGGATTCCTTTGTTTGGTAAGGGGTAATCCATCCTGTAATGTAATCAAGATTGACGACCGACGATCGCCGCCGACTGGCCGGTGACCATTGACTGACTGGCGACCAGCGGCGGCCGGCAAACCGCCAGCGACCGACGACCGTCGGCGGTCGCCGGCCGTCGACGGCGGCCGGCGGCCGGCGGCCGGCGACCGGCGAACCGTCGACGATTGACGACCGTCGCCACCCGACCGACGACTTTACAAGCTGTAATGTAATCCAGAGTACATAGGTTTTGTTTTGTAATCCAGATTAAAAATCATCAACCTCTTTTGTAATCGAGATTACATTCTATTACAATTTTAAAGTTATTCCAAACAAAAAAATCCAACTTATAATATAATCTGTATTATATTACAGGGTGGAGTATACCCTACCAAACGCAACCGTAATGTTTTACTCGTTTATCTTGCCATTGTATAAATATTAATTAATTAATATACATTAGTAAATTGTAGCAAATTTAAGAATGATTTTGATGTTTGATTAACTAAATATTTATTTTATTAGTGAAATTATCTTAGTAGAAAATCGAATAAATAATATTACTTAAAATTTGAAATAGTTAATTCATAAATATTTAATTAGTTTGGTTATTGATTTCAATCAAATGATAAGAAGAGGGACGTGGAGCCCGGCATTGTGTATATTTGATTTGGACAATTTTTAAAATTATATTATTATTTTATTAGCATCCAAAAATAATTTTTATTTTATTATTTTTAATTTAAAAAAGGCTTAACTTGTGTTGTTTTGCTCGTTGTAGGTTGAGATCTTGCCATTGTCTAAATATTAATTAATTAATATACATTAGTAAATTGTAGCAAATTTAAGAATGATTTTGATGTTTCACAAATTAAATATTTATTTTATTAGTGAAATTATCTTAGCAGAAAAATCGAATAAATAATATTATTTAGAAATTGAAATAATTAATTTATAAATATTTAATTTGTTTGGTTATTGAATTCAACCAAATGATTTATTTGAAGCTCCCGGAACAATTATATAATGACTTCTCATGGATATAAGAATTAAATTTTAAATTTAATAATTTAATAGATAATTTTTTTTAATAAGTAGTTGATTTAAGAATATTATATTGATAGACAGTTTGTTATTAGTATTTCTTGAAACAAATTTTATGAGATCAAATCATCATCCTAAATTAATCCGTATAAATTAAATATTTAATCTCTCTGATTTATCTTAAAAGTAGATGCAAATTTTATATGGAATAGAATTAAATATATTTAAAATTAATCTATCAAAAAAATATATGATATCAACAAAAAAAAATAACTTTATGATAAATATTTATTTCTAAGTCAATGCTTTGACCTTTTAGAAAACAAAAAGGGAAAAATAAAGTAAAAAAAATAGGACAATGGAAGGGGTCAAGTCGCTTGCAATTATTAGTGATTTAATGGCATTGTCCAAACAAATATCATTGGGTTTTATTATCTAGTGTGGTCCCCATAGTTCATCAATAATGTAAAGCCTTCGCCCCCACCATTCTCCAGCGATCGTGTGGGGGCCATAGCCCCCCTTTTCATTTCCTGTGATTTTCAGGGTGACTTGAACCTTTAGTCATTGACTTTCGTTTAAGTTTGTTCACTTGGTAAAATGGAAAAAAAAATTGAAAGAAAAAAAAATGAAAGAAAAAAAAAACATTCTCCAACTTAATTTTATTTTTATTAAAAGTAGAGAAATAATCATCGGTTCTGTTTGCCATTATTTTAGAAAAGCTAGCGTGCCATCTACCATCACCAACTAGTAAAGGTTAGCAAGGTCATGATTTGGATTAACTTTCTAGTTGGAATTATTGGTGTTATAATATTTGCAATGATCCACTTAACCCGAACAATTGAATTAAAAAGGTACTTTATGTGATTCAACCAATTGGGCTATAACAAATATTAAGTCAGCATCCAACATGTATCTGTGTCTTTGGGTGGTGGATACTTCATGAGTGACGTGCTCATGTGACGCAGTCAACTCGATTTTTTATATTATTATTTTTTTCATTCTCTCTCCCCCTTCATTCTTTCAATGTTAAAATATTCCTTTGGTTCTTCTCCCATTTTTTCCATTATAAAAATCCTCATTTTTTTCATTTCCCCAAATTTTAAATTTTCCTCGCTCTCCCACCCTTCTCCTTCGTCGTCGTCTTCCGTCGCTCTTGTTCCTACTCTCGTTGTCGTCTTCTGTTGTTGTCACTCCTTTCTTCGCCAGACGCAAATAAAGTTACCTCAAGACTCTTCTCGTAGGTTGATAAAAATCCCCAAACTCAAACAAAACCAGATATTACCGCCTCTAACCCTTTCATTTTATCTTGCAATTTTGTAATTAGAGGTTTCAACTACAACGTCAACTATTATAGTACTCTGGTGATACACATTGTAGCAGCTATCTCAAAGTTGCTGCTACAACCTTGTTACTGCTATAATCTTCAAACCATTAAAATCTTGAAACTGCTACAACGGAAAATTATTGTATTTTTTTTGTTATCTTATTTATAAGAAACTTGGCAAACATTTACAATGCGGAATTTTATAAGATGCTACAACGTAGAAGTCCTACTACAAAGAACTGAGACACTTTATACTACTATTTCAATAGAATCAACTACAATATTGTTTATAGTTAGTCAATAGTAAATTTTAAGAAATATTTACTTTGCTATTACAACGTGAAAGCAAACTAGCTCTGCTTAATCACGTTGTAGCAGCTACCTCAAACTAGTTGCTACAACGTTATAACAGATTTTGTATAAATACTTGCTACGCATTGTAGCAGCTACTAGACAATAATTGTACAATGTCAAACATGCATATAAGAACAGCTACAACATCAAACATGTGTTGTAGCAATTACTGATTAATATTTGCTACAAGCTCAAACTAGCTTTATTCACCAGTAGAACTGCTACACGTTGTGACAGCTACTTTATAAAATCTGCTATACAAGCTTTGCAATCTGGCGGGAAAAACAAAGTTGACGATGTCTCTCTCAAACCTCCACACTCTCGATCGTAAGTCCTCCATATCTAGTATATATTTTTTTCTATAAAATAATTTTTATTATAAGCGATGTGTTCTTTTATTAGAAATTTTAATCTTTTGTGTTACGTAATTTGTAGAAAATTTCACAAATAGTGATAGATCGAATTGAGTTGCTAGAGGGGGGGGGGGGGACTGAATAGCAATTCTCGAACCCCTTTCTTCTTGCACGGTTAGTTGCACACCGGAATATACAATAAAACAATAACAAAATCACTAACCAATGCTAACACGGACGATTTACTTGGTATCCACCCCAGACGGGTGACTAATCCAAGAATCCGTCGGTGGATCAATCCCTGGATAACCTCCGGCTAACTCTGTCGCTCCTTGTGGGTGGAGAAACCTCGCCACAATCACAATCAAAGCTCTGAGCACAAAGACTACTATCTTGCCTTTAACCAAGACAAGCTCCGTCAAGAGTCTCAGCCACCACGAAGTCCTCTTTAAATAGGACTCGGGCTGAAACCCTCGCCACCAGTCGACTGGTCTAGCCTTAATTGCTAGCCCAACGGCTAGTTTTCAGGGTTACCAGTCGACTGCCATTTTACCAGTCGACTGGTCCAGTCCCGAAATCATTTTGTGAGTTTTATCAGCCGACTGTCTCCCAAGCAGTCGACTGCCCCACTCACACACCTAGGGTTTCCCTTCCCGAGTACACTTCTCTCAGCACTCGACCGTTAGGATTCCCCGAGTACAATCACACAGCATTCGTACCCTCACGACTCGACTGACTCCTCATTCGCAGCCTCGACTATTGCCTTCGCGCCCTATTCATCTTTGGCTCCCGTCCCTCGGATGCACGCAAGCCTCCAGCTTGCCTCCATGTCATCCTTCACGCATGCCTCGAAGTCCGCGCCCATCAGCTCATCGTCCCTGCTCTCCAAAGTCCCTCGAGTGCACACAAGCCTCCAGCTTGTCTTCATGCCACCCTTCACCGTACCGAGGTCGTCCAGTCAAATCCATATGTGTAACATGTACAACCTGCACACTCAACATACACATATAAGAACACAAGGGTAAACCTAACTTAAACCCTTTGCCCAAACATCAAAACACTTGGTCACTCCGGACCACAGATTGCCTCAACAATCTCCCTCTTTTTGATGTTTGACAATACGTTTAAGTTAGGGAAAGCAAAATAGTAGTCAATAGCAAAACCCATGCTAAATAAATGCATATGCAATGCATACATGGATCCTATCCCAAGGCATCCTACACCTAACCCTCCAAGTTAAGAATTTTTTACACACCTAGCCCTCCAAGCTAGGACCTTTTACACACCTAGCCCTCCAAGCTAGGACTTTTCACATCTAACCCTCCAAGTTAGGACTTTTTACACACCTAGCCCTCCAAGCTAGGACTTTTCACACCTAACCCTCCAAGTTAGGACTTTTTACACAAAATGGGTATTTTAAAACTTTTCCCAAGCTCTCCTATATTGGACTTACAAAGACTTTTTAAGAACTTTTCCAAGGTTCCCCTTAAGCCAAGAATGGAGCAAACATGCTCTCCCTTAATCTTAGCTCCCCCTAAACCTAGGGTTTCTAGCAAAGGTATGTTTGGTTTCCCAAATTAAACCCAACACTTCTCCCCCTTTGCTTAACATCAAAAAGAACCCAACAATATCCCAATCATTGGTTCTTTTAATCCCTAATGACCATAAACAATGTGTACTAGCCCACCATACACTTGTTTTGCATCATTTGGACACATACCCAACTGCTGAAACTTATTTCAGCCTTTACCAATCGACTGCCCCAAATGACAGTTGACTGATACTCTGAAACTTAGAATTTCAGCCTTTTCTGACGAAGTTCAGAAATGCGCCAAAAATTTCACAAATCTCCAAAAATTTCTAAATTTTGTGAAAAGGTTTGTGGTACCCATATCTACTTGGAAAAAATACATTCCAAAATGTATCTATCACCATTCTCAAGTTTGACACAAAACTCCAAACTAGCTAAAAAGTTCAATAGAACCTTGACCTAAAGTCCTAGTTTTGGTTTCCTCTTGATATCTTTGCCCATGCCAACCCACAATGCATCCCTAGCATTGATTTACATGACATTTATACATCAAAAACCAACCTTCATGTTATATGACCCCAATGTCATATTTCCATGCATGAAATGTTAGTGCAGGAAGCACCATATCGAACCTTATTTTGATATTGGCAAAGGATTCAAAGTTAAGTTTATTTGTGATCTAATAAAGTTACTTGAGTGTGCAGAAAGAAGTCCTAGCAAAGGGCTGCTAGGCACCTAACGAAGGACTACCAGGAAACAAAGTCCTAGCGAAGGGCTGATAGGCACCTGGCGAAGGACTGCCAGGAAATAAAGCCCTAGCGAAGGACTGCTAGGCACCTGGCGAAGGACTGCCAGGATATAAAGCCCTAGCGAAGGACTACTAGGCACCTGGCGAAGGAATGCCAGGATACAAAGCCCTAGCGAAGGACTGCTAGGCACCGGGCGAAGGACTGCTTGGTACCGAAGACCTAGCGAAGGACTGCTAGGCACCGGGCGAAGGACAGCTTGGTACCTAAGTCCTAGCGAAGGACTGCTAGGCAAAAGTCCAACCGGAGAAGCCGGTTGGCAAAAGATAAATTTTCCTGAGAGGAGTAGGTGAGGACGCGTTCCCCGTCGAGGGAACAGTAGGCGTCGGTTCGACCTAGGGTTCTATTTTGGAGACCCAAAGTCAGAACCAAGACAGCTAAGGCTATATAAACCTAACATTTTATTGCTTTGTGTTGTTTTGGACTAACCTTAGATGCAGGACCGAAGGAATGTGTTTCTGCAGCTCAGAATGCCCCAAAGGAGAGGGGCAAGCAGTTGGGCAGGGCGCCCCCAGTGTCCCAAGCGCCCCCAAGGTCAAGGCAAAACAAGTTAGGCAAAACAAGTTAAGCAAGAACTCGCTTCGGAAGCTCACTGGGGGGGGGGGGGCGCCCCATGCTCCCGGGCGCCCTGGATGCTCCGGGCGCCCCGGCCTCAAGCCAACGAAGTGGATAAAGTCAAGCCAGCTAGAAGCCAGCGGACCGAGTCAACCCGGGCGCCCCCTGCGTCCCGGGCGCCCCCAGTCAAACCTCAGCCCGATCTAGGAGGGATAACGGCTGACCGAGACTTGTCCGGATCGGCTGACACGTGGGGGGGGGGGGGCGCCCCCAACGTTCCGGGCGCCCCAGGAGGCTATAAATAGCCCCTCGTCCCCAAGGCTTGAAATAACAAGTTATCCAATGCCAATACGCTCTTCAACTCAGGCACTCTGCTCCAGAAATCCTCCATCTCGAGATTCTAGCGCCGACGACGACCCTACGCACTGAAGAACGATCTACACCGGGCGTCGGTTGTTGGGACCGGGTGCATGTTGACATGGATGCATGTTCGTAATTTTATAATTAATTACGTGCAGCGGAAGGTTTAGCATAAATAATTTCTCAAATTATTTAACCACACATCTAAGCATGCAACCTTATCTTGTGTAGACATGATCATATGTTTAAAATTTTGCAGAAACGTAAACTAATTTACTTGTTACCTCGCGTAACTCGAAGAAAGGGACGAGATCCAACCATAAGCGTCCCTTGGAAGCTCCGCCTCTATTCGCGTCCACGCTGAGTATCTTCGAGATGACTTCGCAAAGCCACGAGTTTCGTGTTCTCGAGAACTACTAGATTCTTCGAGAACGCGACAAGAAAAACAAGAGAGAAGTAATCACATCGGAAAAACTCACCACCAAGATTGGCCGGAATCACAATTCCGGCGAGAAGGAGGAAGATGGCTTGCGCCCAATCCCAAGGTGATGATGGCCGGAGAGGAAGATCATCCCAACGGAAGAACTTCATCGCCTCGGTGCTTCTCCTTGTGCTCACGGCAAGAAGAAAGGGGGAGAGGCTTGTGGCTGGCTAAGAGGAAGAAGGGAGGAGAGGGAGAGAGCCCAAGCAAGAATACTTGGATTATTTCGAATTAATTCCAAGCCTTGCCTTGGGTCCTTTATATAGTGGCATCTCAACCGCCAAGTCTCTTTTTTCTTATGGAATAAATTTTCATAAGAAATTTATCATATAAATTTTCTATGACTTATTCCATCATGCCAAGTCTTGATTTTATATCATGGTTAAAATCATATTTTAATTCATGATAAAAATCAACCAAGTCTCTTTTTTTTCTTATGAAATAAATTTTTATAAGAAATTTATCATATAAATTTCTTTATATAAATTTCTTTATCATGGTAAATCAATCCATGATTGATTTTATAAAATAAAATAAACCAATCCATGGTTCATTTTAATTTTCATGAAAAATAAATTTATTTATATAAATTTCTTTATCATGGTAACTCAATCCATGATTGATTTTATAAAATAAAATAAACCAATCCATGGTTCATTTTAATTTCCATGAAAAATAAATTTTATATAAATTTCTTTATCATAGTAAATCAATCCATGATTGATTTTATAAAATAAAATAAACCAATCCATGGTTCATTTTAATTTTCATGAAAAATAAACCAAACCTTGGTTTATATAAAAAATTTATATCATCCATAATTTTATAAAACAAACCACACTTGATTTATTTTATAAATTGAACCAAACAATTTAATTTCCTCCCTTTGTTGTGGCCGGCCAAGCAAAGAGGGTGGGGACCCTCTTTGGCCGGCCTATCCAGGCCACGCCCCAATGAATTAAACTCATTTAATTCATCTATTAAGTCTTCAAAAAACTTAGCCATTTTACGTTTCCGATGTGTCTCTGAAAAATTCAGATTCGACTTATCGTTTGGTTCAACCAAACCTAATCTCTCTTGATTGGAAAATCTAATTTTCAACTCATTTTAAATCCCTCGGATTACTCGTAGTGCGTGTGACTAAATAGGCTTTCGATTTATGTTGGTCGTCTATAATTAACCAATTATAGAACGATCATGAGTGACACCTAGTAGTACATCATGATCCCCAATTAATCGAAAGATCAACGGTTGACCTCAGAAACAATTCTGAAACCCTTCAGCAGCTATAATGAATCGTGCCCCATTCCCTTCACCATCTTATACCCACTTGGTTTAGGACATGGTTTATGTGTGTCAGTCCCCACTAGGCTGACTACGTCACACCTAGCCTAAGTAACGTTTTCTCGTCCTACGGATTCTAATTACTCTCATGTATCTAAGAGATTCATACTCTGAATATGTCATGCTCTGGCCAGAGGCTTCGAGTAACAATCCGACGATAGGCCTTGGGTATACATCTCCTCGCAAGGAGTGGTGAATCCTTTGTAGGCTGTTCAAACATCTTCGGGCACTTCGGCTTATACCCAATCATCCTGGGTCCACACCTCCTTGGAGATGCTTGCTTAAGATGTCAAAGTATAAGTCTCCATGACCAAGATGACTTGAACACCGCAAGTCAAAGGAACATTGCACTTAAGCTGCAGTAAGAACTTCACTGACATGTCTATATGTAGACTACCATATGAAGTTTTACAGCCAGTCACTCCAATGAACTAGTTCCCTTAACTAGCATTCATGTTTATCTCCGGACATCCCAATGTCACCAGCCAGTGAGAATCAGCTGATTAGAGAATAACCCATGCTAGTCTCAACAGAATTGATAGTGTCCGTTTTTATCAATTCATTGACTAGGGACAATTTCAATATTTCACAATTGCACATGTAGAGATAATCACTAGTTGTGAATTCATCACAAATTCTCTCATGTTGTGAATTATATTGCGGACATTCAGTAAATGAGTTTAAGATCTCAATCAAATACATAAACATGTATACTCAAATAGTAAATATTCATTTATTAAAATAAATGATTACAATCATAAGGCGATTGCCTTAGGACACTTTTCTCATATCACTAACATCGGTAATGAAGAGTCAATTTTTAATTGTATTCTTACTGCACTTACTACTGTACAACTGTTTGTAAGATTTTGCACGATTATAGTATTGCCCGCAGTAAACGGTCAAGGACCGTGGGCCTTGGAGTAGGAGCCGACTGCGACTCCGAACCAAGTAATACCGCTTGAGTCTTTGTGTTGTGTTTTGTTTATTCCGCTGCGTATTTGCTCTTTTCTCAATCCGAAACGATTTACGATATTCACCCCCCCTCTATCGTTATTCTCGATCCAACATGAAACACATAATCAATGTGCCAAAACCCAAAAGTTGAGACTCAAGCCCGTCTCCAACTCTTTTGGACACATCCCATGGTCCATCTAGACCTCTAGGAGCACCTCTCCTAGGGTCCATTCACCATATATCCCAAAGGCTCCTAGAGCTCCCCCTTGAGCTCTTAGCCTAAGCCACCTCCCTAGGTGACTCTGTAAAATATGTCCATTCGAAAATCCGGACCAGAAAATTTTTGGGATTTTTCCGGATTGAGTCTAGGGTTTCCGACCCCTTAGGTGAAGTTTCGGGGAGTTAGATGGAATAAAATTATACATTTTGAGGGCTTAAGGGCTAGTAAAGCAAACTGGGGGAGTTAAATGTTAAAAATCAAAAATCATAAGGGTTTAGTGTGAAGGGGGAAAGAGTTGGGGGCTTTTCTGCAAAAGACCACTCCCCCCCCTTTTTATTTCATTTTCCCGATCCCTAGCCGTAGCCGCAGCCGCAGCCAGACGCGCCGCCTCTTCCTTTCTTCTTCTCCACGTGCCCTAGCCCGAAGTCCTTCTGCGTGCGATTCCGAAACCAGCGCTCCTCCTCCTCCTCCTTCTTCTCTTTCTTCGATTCTCTACGCCGCACCTGTTGGTGCAGGAAGCACCATATCGAACCTTGTTTTGATATTGGCAAAGGATTCAAAGTTAAGTTTGTTTGTGATCTAACAATATTCACTGAGTGTGCAGGAAAAGTCCTAGCGAAGGGCTGCTAGGCACCTGGCGAAGGGCTGCCAGGATCCAAAGCCCTAGCGAAGGGCTGCTAGGCAACTAGCGAAGGGCTGCTAGTCACCAAGTCCTAGCGAAGGGCTGCTAGGCAACTAGCGAAGGAATGCTAGGCACCTGGCGAAGGGCTGCCAGGAAACAAAGTCCTAGCGAAGGGCTGCTAGGCACCTGGCGAAGGGCTGCCATGATACAAAGCCCTAGCGAAGGACTGCTAGGCACCGGGCGAAGGACAACTTGGTATCCAAGACCTGGCGAAGGACCACTAGGCAAAAGTCCAACCAGAGGAGCAGTTGGCATCAGGTAAATTCTCCCGAGAGGAATAGGTGAGGATGCGTTCCCCATCGAGGGAACAGTAGGCGTCGGTTTGACCTAGGGCTCCATTTGGGAGGCCCAAAGTCAGAACCAAGACAGCTAAGGCTGTATGAAACTAACAACTTATTGCTTTTTGTTGTTTTCGTACTAACCCTGGATGCAGGACCAAAGGAACGAGTGTCTGCAGCTCAGAAAGCCTCAAAGGAGTGAGGCAGCAGCTGAGTAGGGCGCCCCCAAGGTGAAGATGAAACAAATGAAGCAAATGAGCCTCAACTGAATACTGGCCGGGGCGCCCTCAGCAGCCAGGGAGCCCTCAGCAGCCAGGGTGCCTTCCGCGCCCAGGGCGCCCTCAGCAGCCAAGGCGCCCCGCGCCTATGCCAGCGAAGCCAATCACCCTTATCCAGCCGAGAAGCCCGCGCGGAAGGAGTCAAGCAAGGCGCCCTCAGCGTCCAGGGCGCCCCCAAGGTCAAACCTCATCCCTATTCGGGTGGGATAAAGTTTGACCGAGCGAAGCTCGGATCGCTTGACACGTGGGGGGGGGGGGGGGGGCGCCCCCGACGTCCAGGGCGCCCCGAGGTGCTATAAATAGCACCCAACGCCCAGGCTTCCAAGAACATCTCGAACACAAAGCTTCTACGCTCTTCTGCTCTCACGCCTCGCTCCTGAAACTGCCCAACTCAAGCTGACGATGTCCTGCTGCTCCGGAAAAAGTCAATCCACTCCGGACGTCGGTAAAGAAGAGTGAATTTCAATTTACTGCACTTACTCTGTAATTAATATTTGTAAATTGTTTTTGCGCCTATATAGAATTGCCCAAAGTAAACGGTCAACGACCGTGGGCCTTGGAGTAGGAGTCGACCTAGGCTCCGAACCAAGTAAAACCTCCCGTGTTTGCGTTGTGTGTTTTTACTTCCGCTGTGCAATTTCTTTTAAGTTTTCAAATCCGAAAGTTTACCGATATTCACCCCCCCTCTATCGGTTCTCTCGATCCAACAAGTGGTATCAGAGCGGGGAAGCTCAAATTTGGTGCAACCACCAATTTGAGAGTTTTTCGGATTTACGAATTTTTTTTTCATTTTATTTATTTTCTTTTTTAATTAACACCACTCGATCTTTTCCGCCCTTTTATTTTAAAATAAAAAATATCTGTAGGTGGGTTTAAAATATCTTTTACGCCTTTTTCAATTTTGAATTCTCATTTTTTCACCATAAGTTAGAATTGTTAAAATAATCAATTTTTGAAAATTTGTCATAATTTTTTTATTATTATTTTAATATTTTTCTCGAAATTCGTGCTACTTTAATTCGAGAAATTTTTTTTTTCAAACATTAAATTCTTACTTTGTCATTATTAATCAGAATTGACAAAATCAACATTTTCAAAAATTTATCATAAATGTTTTTATTATTTTATTATTATTCTGCCTCGAAAGTCGTGCAATTTTTTTTTGGGCTAATTTTTTTTTACTTCTCCCGCACTACTAATCCAAGACCAAGTCTTGGTACAATTTTTTGTTATTTTGTTTGTGTGCAAGGTTTATATTAAATGACCAACCAAGAGTGGAACAGTGCACGTCCACCACTATTCTCCGACGAGAACTTCACGTTTTGGAGATGTCAAATGGAGTCCCTTTTGAAGGCCCACATGGACTTATGGCAGATCATTCAAACGGGATTCTCGTTTCCCGTAGAAGAGGAGTCATCAATCGAGTGGGACAAACTGGATGAACACACCCTCAATCAAATTGAGACCGATGTAAGGGCAACTGCAATCCTACAATGTGGCCTAACCAAGGAGCAACTCAAGCTAGTAGGTCCATGCAGATGTGCTAGAGAAATCTGAGAAAAATTGATTAATCTTCATCAAGAGATCTCAAATGAAGAAGAAGATCAGGTAAGTTATCTTGCCCTTTCGGTCCAAGCACAAACAGCCGAGTGAGAGTCTGAACCAGAGTCCAAAGTCGAACCAGAATCAGACGACGAATTGACTGAGACGGTAACTAATTTTGAATTCTTTTCAAAATTTGAATTAAATAATCAAACAGATACTATAATGGTCGAGGAAGGTGTAAATTCTTTTGCAAGGAAAAATCTTAAAGAACCACCAAAGAAGGAGCTTCAACTAGTACCCGAGTCCGACTCAGACTTAGAATCTGACGACGAAGGAAGGGATCCTTGGAAACTGGTCTGGTTGGCTCGCGACCGCTACAAAATACCAAAGAAACAATCAAGCAAAAGAAAGATGGCTAAAATCAAGGGGGAGATTCCCAACCGGGAATCAAAAGGTAAATTTACAGTATTTGAAAATCTATTATTTACCATGAATAATATGAGTGAATCTTATAAGGCTAATGTGTTAGAAATTCATAATATTGCTGTTTTTGATAATCCAGAATATTATTACGATTATGATGTAACTTAGATAATTTTTTTTGCTTTAATTGTATGTTTCTTTTTATTTCATTATTATTATTTTTTAATTAGGGATTGATTAGTTTAAGGATAAAACAGTTTAACTGAAATTTGAACAATATAGTATTGGGTGGCGGTGAGATGATAGTACGTTAGGGAAGCCATCTTGGCGGAACTAGCCGAAGCTATCGATCCAAGACCCAAACTAGTTAGACCAGAATTTATCAAAAAGTGATTTTGAAGATGAAATTTCACTAAAAGGCTTTATCTAGGAAAGGGTTGATGATCCAATAAGGCTACGGCCAAAGAAGGCCTAGTGTCTCGCCAAGACCTGGAAGCCAATTTTTGAAATTCAAATTCAAGTTACTTCTTGTCAAATTCAAATCTAACACAAATTTCAATTGATCTTAGACTCAACTAGTTTTTCCAAAATAAAGTTAAAATTCATTAAAATGGTTTTCAAAGTTGATTCAATTTTTCAAAATTAATCATGACTCTTCAAAGTAAAATCCTTACTTCTATTTAAATTTGTCTCACAAAACCCATAAGGTAAACATGCTTGATCATGTAGAACTGGGTGAGACATCTAGGACCTGAAAGCATAATTCACCATCCTTTTAAATAAAATTTCATGTTAAAAATCTCAATAGACTCAGTTTAAATATAATCTAGGGCCTGTTTGATCTAGTCAAACATTGTCAACATAGTCAAACCTGCTCAACACTGAAACCCCTTTAGGAACTTAGATAAAAGTCAGATTGTGTCGGATACAGGGGGAGTTTCTTTTAATACTTTTCGAAAATTTATATATATTTTTTAAAAAAAAACCTTATGCTCTAAATCTTACTATCATCTAGATAAGGTTTTCAAAAATTGATTCAAAAACCTTCGTATACTACTATCTGTTTGAAAATTATCGTCATTTCAAAATATTTTTCGAAAACTATTTTCAAAAATGTATCTCCTTGAAAGTTATCATACTCAGAAGGTTATTCAAAATTATTCTTTTGATTTTAATAAACTCTAAAGACACAGAGGAAGGTCCACTTGATGATCTATAAGGACTCCTAGGATGTATCAAATTTAGGGGGAGTTTGAGTCAAAAGAAATTATTTCTGACAATTATTTTTCAAAATTATTAGATAATTCTTATAGTTTGAATCAAACCTTAAGACTCAGAGGAAGATCGCTTGTAGTCAACAAGCTTCCTAAGACTGGGTCAAGCTCAGGGAGAGATTAAATTAAAAGAATTATTAAATATTTTTAAAAAAATTATATATTTTCATGCACTGTAATTTTAAAATCCTTTTGAAAACATAAATAAAATGTCTTTCAAAATACTACTCTTTTAAATCATTTTGCTTATATATACTATCACTTTCAAAATTTTGCTTGACTTTAGAATACTTTTGAAAATAATATTAAAACTTTTCAAAAGTACTTTTCAAAAATGCATAATATGTTTCAAAAGTACTTATATTTTTCAAAAATGCATAATATGTTTCAAAAGTACTTATATTTTTCAAAAATGCATAATTTTCAAAATATACATAACATCGTTCAAAAGTACTACTATTTTTCAAAAGTACTAATACTTTCCAAGGCACTAATGGTTACAAAGTACGAATTTTTTTTTCGGTTTCAAAAGTGCAATTTAAGCTTTTTTCAAGGATTATACTAAGTATTTTTTTGTTTTCAAAACCCATAGGCTCTGATACACAAACTTTCTTTTATATATTTCTTTATTGATATATGGCCAAGGGGGAGAGAAAAAAAGAGAAAAAGGATGTTTTTTTTGTAAAACAAAAATCTCTAAGTATCTAAGTGTTTCAAATTTGTAAGTGAAATTTTTCTTAGTAAACAAGATTTGTCTGAGCAAAACTTTTTGAAAATTTTGGCAAATATATCTAAGTAAAGTCTTCTTTGGGGAAAAACTTGCCTAGAAATTTCTTAAGAATTATGTTTTTCAAAATGCACAAAGTGTTTCCAAGTAAATTCGTCTAAATGTGAAAAATTTTCTTTAGTAAACAAATTTTTTCCAAACTCTAAAAGTTGAAATTTTTTTTGGAAATTTGGCTTCAAGAATGGAAAATTTGCCTAAGTAAATTTTTTTTTGTAAAAGTCTTGTAAGTAAAAGTTTTTTTAACAAAATTTAGGTTTGCAAAACCCTTCAAAATTTTACCTTGTCGACCCATGTTTGTTTTTGATATATGTCAAAGGGGGAGGAAAGGTCAAAGTTAAGTTAAGTGTTAAAGCTAAGTATTTTATAACATAATGATTCAGGGGGAGTATGGAAAATTTTTTCTGTTCAAATTACATTGGTTTTAGACTGTTCAGAACTGCTATGTTTTATTGGTCTTAACCCTCTTGCTTAACTGTTATATGTTTTTTACTTAACTTTGAATTGTGTTGTCATAAATCAAAAAGGAGGAGATTGTTGGTGCAGGAAGCACCATATCGAACCTTGTTTTGATATTGGCAAAGGATTCAAAGTTAAGTTTGTTTGTGATCTAACAATATTCACTGAGTGTGTAGGAAAAGTCCTTGCGAAGGGCTGCTAGGCACCTGGCGAAGGGCTGCCAGGATCCAAAGCCCTAGCGAAGGACTGCTAGGCAACTAGCGAAGGGCTGCTAGTCACCAAGTCCTAGCGAAGGGCTGCTAGGCAACTAGCGAAGGAATGCTAGGCACCTGGCGAAGGGCTGCCAGGAAACAAAGTCCTAGCGAAGGGCTGCTAGGCACCTGGCGAAGGGCTGCCAGGATACAAAGCCCTAGCAAAGGACTGCTAGGCACCGGGCGAAGGACAGCTTGGTATCCAAGACCTGGCGAAGGACCGCTAGGCAAAAGTCCAACCAGAGGAGCGATTGGCATCAGGTAAATTCTCCCGAGAGGAGTAGGTGAGGACGCGTTCCCCATCGAGGGAACAGTAGGAGTCGGTTCGACCTAGGGCTCCATTTGGGAGGCCCAAAGTCAGAACCAAGACAGCTAAGACTGTATGAAACTAACAACTTATTGCTTTTTGTTGTTTTCGTACTAACCCTGGATGCAGGACCAAAGGAATGAGTGTCTGCAGTTCAGAAAGTCTCAAAGGAGTGAGGCAGCAGCTGAGTAGGGCGCCCTGAGTGTCCAGGGCGCTCCCAAGGTGAAGATGAAACAAATGAAGCAAATGAGCCTCGACTGAATACTGGCCGGGGCGCCCTCAGCAGCCGGGGCGCCCTCAGCTGCCAGGGCGCCCTCAGCAGCCAGGGCGCCTTCCGCGCCCAGGGCGCCCTCAGCAGCCAAGGCGCCCCGCGCCTATGCTTGCGAAGCCAAGCACCCTTATCCAGCCGAGAAGCCCGCGCGGAAGGAGTCAAGCAAGGCGCCCTCAGCGTCCAGGGCGCCCCCAGGGTCAAACCTCATCCCTATTCGGGTGGGATAAAGTTTGACCGAGCGAAGCTCGGATCGCTTGACACGTGGGGGGGCGCCCCCGACGTCCAGGGCGCCCCGAGGTGCTATAAATAGCACCCAACGCCCAGGGTTCCAAGAACATCTCGAACACAAAGCTTCTACGCTCTTCTGCTCTCACGCCTCGCTCCTGAAACTGCCCAACTCGAGCTGACGACGTCCTGCTGCTCCGGAAAAAGTCAATCCACTCCGGACGTCGGTAAAGAAGAGTGAATTTCAATTTACTGCACTTACTCTGTAATCAATATTTGTAAATTGTTTTTGCGCCTATATAGAATTGCCCAAAGTAAACGGTCAACGACCGTGGGCCTTGGAGTAGGAGTCGACCTAGGCTCCGAACCAAGTAAAACCTCCCGTGTTTGCGTTGTGTGTTTTTACTTCCGCTGTGCAATTTCTCTTAAGTTTTCAAATCCGAAAGTTTTCCGATATTCACCCCCCCTCTATGGGTTCTCTCGATCCAACAACACCTTCCTATGGGCGCTGATGATTCCCCTCCTCTCTTCCCTTGTGATTGGAGATCGGACGACGAGGGGTGCTGGTAGATCTGCGCGTGTGGACTCCCCGGAGTTGGGCTGGGATGGTGGCCAACATCGCTTCCTTTGAGGAGAGCTGACTCTTGCCCTAATTTCAGACATGAGGCCTGCCAGAGACAAGGAGGATCACCAAAAAGGAGTTGAGCTGATCGGATCTGAGCGGAGATCATCCTGTCATAGTCAATTCAGGTAAGGATGTGGTTGATGATTTGATTGGTTTTTGAATGGTTCATCTTTATTTTGAATCGAGTTCTGTGTTGATTTTGATATGTCGTGAGATCTTGTTCCTATTGGCATAGATCTTGGTTGATATTGTGATATTGTTTTGCTTAGATCTGTTGGTTTCACTTAGAGTTAAGGTTACGTTTTGAGTCGGGAATTGGAGTTTGTTGAGGTGGATCTTGATCTGTTGTGAGGTCTGTTGATGAGGAGTTATTGGATTTGGTTTCTGCCGCAAGTTTTTGGGTTGTTTTCGAAGGGTTTCAACATGTAACTGTTGAGCTTCCATTGATTTCATCATAGACCTCATTGGTTCTAATACTAATGTATTGGTATGTGATTTTGGTTTAGGATCTAGCTGATGGTGGAATGATGTGGTCATGAGTTTGATATGTGCGTTTTGATGGGGATCAGTGGACTTAGTTGAGTGATGGATTTTGTCCTGTGGTAGTTGGAATTGGCATATGTTTTGTGGAGCATTATAGGTTCTATTATCATCTTGTAGTTTAATACTTTCAAAAGTCTGATCTGACTTTGCTCTGTTCTGGTTGTTCTTGTATCTCACCCTGGGTTGGATTGGTAAGCTTGGACAAAACTATTCAGTGAGTTAGGTGTTGCTATGTTGTGAGTGGCTTCACTTTGATGGTTAGCTAAATTGGGTTAGAGTTTTTGCTTGGATTATGTTAACCTAAGTTGAGCCTAAGATCCATAACTCGGGGTACTTGGGAATAACCCTAATACCGTTTGGATTAGTTAGATTAGTTACTTGTGTGTAGATAGCTAATTATGTTATTTGATACAGGATATTGATTGACTTATCTACCTCGTCACGGATTGTCTGGACGGGGGGTTCTCGTCGCTCACAGACTTCGCATTTTGAGGCGGGTACCCTTGACTTATCTTGTTGATATTGTCATATTGCTATGCATGGTCTGTTATAGATAACAGTATGCTTATATGCTATATCTGCCTTAGTATACATGTATTGGATATCTGCTGCTTATCCTTGAGGTTATCTTCCTTTTAGCTTTATACAGTCTCAATAGTCGTTTATATCTGCCTTAGTATATATGTATTTGATATCTGTTGCTTATCCTTGAGGTTATTTTCCTTTTAGCTTCATACAGTCTCAATAGTTGTTACGTGTATATATGTGTGCATAGAGGTAGTGATATGTTCCCTCTTGTATTTCGATAGTTATAGATCACTGGTTACTTTTTCAGTATACCTAGTAGATTACTTGTATCCCATGATATATGATTCAGACCTATACCTAGCACACTGAAGTGTTAGTGAGGACTTGGTGGGTGTTATATGTGTTTGGGTCATGCACCATCCTTGCATTATTGCATGCTGACGATCATCGGCTCCTATGTAGTCTGAGCCCATCATCAGTTACATGAGGATATGCACACACATCCACTCAGGGGTAGTGGCTGCCATAGAGTGTGTGCATTTGTCCTGTATTGCTCCGCACGACCACTATTTGGAGGGTGGTTCTGGTGCGTGGTAGTAGCCAGGGATCCCTTCTCGTCCTGAGACACGAGAAGATGAGAGTTAGACTCCCCCATTGCTTGGGGTAGGAGGGAGACCTCCGCCAGCATCCAGTCCACTCGGTCACTCAGGAGCAGTGATAGCAGGGTAATGCGTACAGTTGTCATAGCTCTACCCTTTCGGACGTCCATTTATGGCAGGTGGACGATGATCTGACTGGTGTCAGGGGTGACACATATCATTGCACCATGTGCATATTTTGCATCGTGCATTGTTTGCTGCATTTGATTTCTGCACTTGATTGACATGCATATACTAGAGATTTGTTTACCTTGGATTATATGTTGTACTTGTTCCATAGGGATTATATTTCACCCTCTGCAGGATAGATGGATTCTGGTATGTACCTTTATTCAGTGTCTTTAGCATATACCCTTGTCTATTATTCATATGAGATTGTATCAGCGTAGATCCTTATCGTTATTATAACGTACTATGGATATCTACTGGGTATTCGCTGAGTTTATGGACTCACACCGTTGTCATACATTTTTGATTTCAGGTTGATATCTGCCAGGAGGGTCCGAGTCGCCAGTCCCGTGCTTGCTACTACACCTGATTTGGTTTTATGCTTTACTTTCCATTTTGGACCATGTTATATTTTATTTCATTACATTGGATTATCGTAGACTTGTAGTTTGTGGTTGGCTTTATGGGATTGTACTTTTGAGTCCTATGTTGGACGGTGTGGGTGGTTTTGCTGTGTTCCTGCCCCCTGGCAGCTCAGGTAAGTTCGTGTTTTAGTT
Organism: Boesenbergia rotunda; assembly: GCA_024364735.1. Classification (NCBI taxonomy): domain Eukaryota; kingdom Viridiplantae; phylum Streptophyta; class Magnoliopsida; order Zingiberales; family Zingiberaceae; genus Boesenbergia; species Boesenbergia rotunda. The sequence goes on along the minus strand of JAGFNQ010007227.1, from coordinate 89,919 downwards.
TTATGAGTAATTTGTCATATATACTGTTATTCTGTTTGGATTTGAGGCCTGAGGCCCATATAAATTGCGTGGTATTGTTATACTTGTGTTATGTATGTGTAAATTGTCCACCGGACAGGGGAGGTGCTGTCCGATTTTCTATTGGATCAGCGGCTCCTAGGCCCCATCAGGCGGCTCTCTAGGCCATGCCCTACGATCTTCCCACACCCGGCGGTGGGTTTTTGCCTTCCCCAGATTCGAACCCTTGACCTCCGGGACAAGTACAATAGTTCCTTGAATCTGGTAACCAATTGAGTTGTAGCTCACTTGGTTACCAGATTCAAGGAACTATTGTACTTGTCCCGGAGGTCAAGGGTTCGAATCTGGGGAAGGTAAAAACCCACCGCCGGGTGTGGGAAGATCGTAGGGCATGGCCTAGAGAGCCGCCTGATGGGGCTAGATGGGTCATGTCGCTACAGACTCAAGAAACACTAGACCATACCGGTGTTACCCCGGTGACTCTTGGCCTACAAAATTGACCTTCTTAACCTTGGACACCTTGTCCTTAGTTAAGTCACTCCTTTTACCTGTGGATGTCATTCCCTTGCCATCCTTGGACTTTCCCTCCTTACCATGATTGTATGTCTCCGCAGCACACTTCTTTTTGTTGGCCTTAGAGGTCTTAGACTTGTATCCCAATCCCGATCTATCATAGTTGGGTTTCAAACTACCCAACACCATATCTAGACCTTTAGATCCAACCTTGAATCTTTCTAAGGTCTTTTCCAATTTATCAAGCATTTCCCTCAATGCTTGATTTTCCCTTTTTAGACCTTTAACCTTAGAGTCCATAGGTCCACTTTGAACATTCCTAGACCTACCCATTTTTCTAGGCACATTCCTCCCCTTCTTGGGATTAGTACCATGATCCTTAGGTCCAGAGGTCTTGGGCTCATGATGTATGCTTTTCTTAGGGTTATGATCTACCTTGTTAACCCTAGTCTTATCATTATATCTAAATTCAAAGTTGTGCACAAGTAAGCAATTTTCATGGTTTCTAGCATGCATGGATGAATGATGAATTCTATTTTTATCATGCATAGAGAAACTTGAATTTGAATTAAGCTTTGGCTTAAGGTTAGAAGTTACCTTCCTTATCTTTGGAGTTCCTCCTTGATGTGGGCTTCTTCTCTTCTTTCTTTCTTCTTTCTCTCGTCTCCTCAAGTGCTCCATTTTCTTTAGCTCACCTTTTCTAGGGCACTTGGTGTGGTAATGCCCCAATTCTCCACATGTGAAGCATCTAATCTTCTTTTTCCTTTATTGGGCTTCTCCAATCCTACAACCCACGTTAGATTTAAAGGAACTTGACATGAGTTTTGATTTTACCTCCTTTTTACCTTTTGGGCACTTGTCCTTGTAGTGCCCCTTTTCGTTGCAACCAAAACATATGATGTGATCTTTCAATTTAGCTTTGGTGGAGGTAGAGGCTTCTTCTTGTTCTTGTATGATTAAGGGTCTCTCCTCCCCCTCAATTTTTGAAATCGATACCTCCTCTTCTTCTCTTGAGGAGGTTGATGATCTTTCACTCTCTCCCTCACTTGAAGATGTAGATGACTCAATTTTCTCCTCTTCTTGAATCATGGAGCTCACTTCATTGGGATCCTCTATTAGATGGACTCGTGTAGGATTTTCATGGAATTCGACCACCTTTTTCCATAGCTCATGTGCATTTGAATATTTTCCTACATCACTCAGGACGTTATTAGGCAAAATATTAATCAATACTTCAATTACCTTCTTATTCGCCTTGGATTGGTCTTGTTGCTTTTGATTCCAACATTTAGGCCTAAACCTCTTCCCGTGCTTATCCTTTGGAATCTCATATGGCTCTTCAAGCACGATTCGACATGCCCACTCCATCCCGAACCAAGTATCGATTCTCGCCCTCCAAAAGTTGAAGTCCTCATGATCGTAGGGCGGTGGAGTGTAGATGCCTTCCCCCAATTTATCTTCCATTTTCTTTTCCCTCTAACGTGTGCTCCCTCGGTGGTTAGTCCGATCAAGAGCAGTCCTCACTCTGATACCAACTGATAGATCGAATTGGGTTACTAGAGGGGGGGGGGGGTGAATAGCAATTCTCGAACCCCTTTCTTCCTGCACGGTTAGTTGCACAGCGGAATATACAATAAAACAATAACAAAATCACTAACCAATGCTAACACAGACGATTTACTTGGTATCCACCCCGGACGGGTGACTAATCCAAGAATCCGTCGGTGGATCAATCCCCAAATAACCTCCGGCTAACTCTGTCGCTCCTTGTGAGCGGAGAAACCTCGCCACAATCACAATCAAAGCTCTGAACACAAAGACTACTATTTTGCCTTTAACCAAGACAATATTCGTCAAGAGTCTCAGCCACCACGAAGTCCTCTTTAGATAGGACTCGGGCTGAAACCCTCGCCACCAGTCGACTGCCAATTTACCAGTCGACTGGTCTAGCCTTAATTGCTAGCCAACGACTAGTTTTTAGGGTTACCAGTCGACTGCCATTTTACCAGTCGACTGGTCCAGCCCCGAAATCATTCTGTGAGTTTTATCAGTCGACTGTCTCCCAGGCAGTCGACTGCCCCGCTCACACACCTAGGGTTTTCCTTCCTGAGTACACTTCTCTCAGCACTCGACCGTTAGGATTCCCCGAGTACAATCACACAGCACTCGTACCCTCACGACTCAACTGACTCCTCATCCGCAACCTTGACTATTGTCTTCGCGCCCTCTTCATCTTTGGCTCCCGTCCCTCGGATGCACACAAGCCTCCAGCTTGCCTCCATGCCATCCTTCACGCATGCCTCGAAGTCCGCGCCCATCAGCTCATCGTCCCTGATCTCCAAAGTCCCTCGGGTGCACACAAGCCTCCAGCTTGTCTCCATGCCACCCTTCACCGTACCGAGGCCGTCCAGTCAAATCCATATATGTAACTTGTACAACCTGCACACTCAACATACACATATAAGAACACAAGAGTAAACCTAACTTAAACCCTTTGCCCAAACATCAAAACACTTGGTCACTCCGGACCACAGATTGCCTCAATAAATAGTTCATTCGATGGTAAATCATTTTATTTTAAGCTATAATTTCCTCTAACACAAATAAATTATTTATGCGTGATTTTAAATTATGTTTTTAATATAGGTGAAAACATATGCTATCTTTAAAGGATAATCCAGGGAATTAAGACGCCTATATAAAAGAATCTAAACAAGTTAATAACTTTAAGGGTTTATGATTTTACATCAGAACTACAAAACTAAAAAGGTGACAAAACGAGCTTTTGAAGCATATTATGATAAAAATCTAGCATATACCTCCTTTACATCAAGAGGAAAAGAAAGATCGTGTGTAGTATGAAGTTCAAACTCCCAGAGAAACTAATCGAAAGCGAAAAGTTTGTGTTTAAGGTTAATGAATTGTAACAAATTTAGGAATAAACAAAATCATTCCCTATAAATTAGTTATGAGAGATAGATATGTTATTTCAACTTTTTTTGTGTTTATAGATCTTGATAGATTATCTTCTACTTTAAAACTCTTGAATATCCTAAAGCTTCTATAATACGTTTATTTTGGTTGTCATTGTTTTATTTCTAGAAGTTCTGGTTCGATAGATTTATTTTGTCGTGTATATCTGTAATATTAAATCTAAAGTTGTAATAGATTTTGTCATGTTCTGATATCTGAATTAAAAGTTATGATTTTCGAAAGGTTGCTACACAGTTGTAGCAGTTACTGTGAGCAACTACTACAATGTGTAGTAGTTTCTCAATAATAGTTGCTACAACTGTCTAACAAACTTTCGAATACCATAACTTTTGATTTAAATATCAGAATGAGCTGATATTTTCTTTAAATTATAGATCTCTGAATAATTTTCAATTCGAAAAAATCTAGGATAAAGTTAAAGAGATGCCAAGTTGGGAGTTTTGATATTTTCTTGAAAAATTAGGGTAAATTAGACTTACTCTTGGCTTAGTGATTAGTTTATGATACATAGATAGTAAATCTAGATATTCTTTTTTCACTAAAAAATATCAAGTTTTATTTGCCTCATCAGATGTCATGACATCATACTTTTACATTAATATTTGATTATGAAAAATATCATGTATTATGAAAAATACTCATATGATGTATGCCATGATCATTATCATGTATTATTTCAATTTATTGAAAGTAAGGACATTGAAATTAATTAACATCCTAGGTTGGATGATTAAAGTTTAAAATGTTTAAATAAAAATGTATAAACCCTTAGTTTAGGGAGAACCTAATTTTTACAACCCACAAGATGATAGATTGACTTGTATATGTATTGAGACATATTAGACACAAGTGAGATATTAGGAAGATGAGCAAAACATGTTTTTAAGCATATCTATTTGAGTTTTAAGTTTATCAAAACAAGTGATTAAGTGAAGTTAATTATTGGGAAAGCTACCGTACAAGCCCAAAGAACATAGTTGGAAATTATTTTTAAAAAATATTTTAAAACTATTTTGGAAAACTTAGGTAAAGTCTATCTTTTGATAAAACTCATCATTAATTAAGTGGATACAAAATGGAGCGAAATATTAAAATTTTTTAAGGTTTTTAATTTTATGTGAATCTTTGAAAATGGAAGCTATTTTCAAAGAAAATAATTTTTCATAATAATATATGATATAAATAATGTCTACGTAAAATTTCATGATTTTTCAATAACCGTAGAATTATTTATGATTTTCTGAATTTGGATCTAAAATTATTTTCAGAAATTAAAAAATTCAAATATGATAATCGATTGGGCAATCGATTACCCCCACATCAATAGATTGGGCAATCGATTGGTGTTGAATTCACGTGAGCAGTAACTCACAAAATTGATCAGGTAATCGATTGAGGATGACCAGAATCGATTAGAACCCAACTTTAATCCATTAGAAAGGGTAGGAATCCATTAGTTTAGTAACTAAAACTAATCAATTAGAAACCTTGATTTTGGCTAATTTTGGTTGATTTAAGTCCATTGAGCCAAGATTAAGTCATTTCACTATTCTTAACCTTATGAAATACTTTTATAAGTGTTTATGGGTAATTTTCATGATGAAAATAAAGAAGGAATGGTTGAAAAGGACTAGTTTGGGGCTAAGGCGAGGTTTGAGTTTAAATATAAAATTTTTAAACCTTATAACTATTGGTGCAGTTTGCACTAACGGTCAAATTCAGATTTTGATGAATGACAAATAGGTTAAAGTTAGGGTGTTGTGGTTATCTAACTTTGTTACCAAGTGTACAGGATTGAAAAGCTTAGAACCTGACATCAGGACGAAGTCCAAGGTGGTGGAGTCCTAACAAAAGTCCAAGGTGGTGGAGTCTTGGCAAAAAGTCCAGTTGGGTCTGACTACTGGTCGAAGTACAGGGTGGTGGAGTCTTGACAAAAGTTCAGGTGGTGGAGCCTTGCTAAAAAGTTCAGTTGGGTCTAAGGGGCATACTACTGGCCAAAGTCCAAGGTGGTGGAGTCCTGGTAAAAGTCGAAGTTGGTGGAGACTTGGCAAAAGTCTTGGTGGGTTAAGGAGCTGAGTAAATCTACACAAGGTAAGTGAGGTAAGTCACTGGAGGAGCAAATTTCGGTGAGAACAAGTCTTAGTTGGGATTTTAGGCGCAGTCCAACTTAGAATCATTTCGAATTTGTAAGTTGAGATCTTTGACTAGATCATGATCTTGAGAAAACATGGTATATTTAATGCTCATTTCATTTAGTCCATGTTGTTTGTTTACTGACCTTGTTTTGCAGGGTATACTTATTTTTGGACTAACATGGTTTTAAAGGGGGTTTTCTGCAAAGGTTCCCTCGGATGAACAATACCCGAGGTGCCTCAATTTGGACTGGAGGCGCCTTAGGTGGATGAGAGCGTCTTCGTGAAATATGCACTGAAGATGAGATTTCAGCAAGCTGAGACGCCTCAGTTTGAATCCGAGGTGCCTCACTTGGGATCTGAGGTGTCTTCCAAAGGATAAACAATGAGGGCGAAGGCTTTGGATCAAGGATATAAAATTTTTTTTCCTTTACCTAAGGCGCCTCAGATGCCCTTTATAAGGGCAATGCTGCCGAAGCTTCAAGTGAACCATTCCTTCTACATCTTTTAAACTTGCGCGCTCATCCTACTATTTCCTTGTCTTCCCTGTTGCGGCCCCGCGTCGACACGACTACATTCGACCGCTGCCAGATGATCAACGCCAACACATGAGCCGATCGAAAATTCTACACTTGTGTTGGGTAATGAATTCATTTACTTATACTTAATCAAGTAGAAGTGTAGGGTTGCTACACTTCCTACCCATCCTTTGTACTTGATCACTCTACCGGGAGTTTACCGGTAGAGGGTATTAGCGGATTGTCGGTTGGATAGGTCCAAGGGACCTGGGCCTTGCAGTAGGAATCGTCGAAGGCTTCTAAGCAAGTAAAACCGACCCGTGTTCGCGTGATTACTTTTTCGTTATTTTCCGCTGCGTACTCACGTTCTATTTAAGTTTGAAAAAGCGAAGGTTTATAAAAGACACATGATTCACCCCCCCTTCTCACGTACAATGGTCCTATAATAACTTCACTTTAAGTTCTCCTCAAGACTTAAGAATTCAAAATCATTATTGGTGCAATGATAAAATTTAGAGCATATTTTGAGGGGGAGATTCTCCTTAAAGCATGATTTTTTTTAAAGACAATGATAAGGAAACCATGAAGATTAAAGATCTTCATTGTGATGGATATATACTCAAGATTGAGCATAGGAGACAATGAATGGTATGTGACTTTCATTGGATATCATTGAATAAATAGACTCTTGGAGAGAGTTTTTGATGTGTCAAAAGGGTAGAATATATAGAGTTTAATTTAGAAACTTTGATTGAAGATGAAAGTTGGGCTAAAAGGTTAATTTAACTTAAACATATTATCAAATATCAAAAAGGAGAAAATTGTTGGTGCAATTGTCCTCAGGTCAAGGTTGACCAATTTGACTAATCTTAAGTTGGCTTGAGCTTGAGTTTCGATATTTGACAACGATGTTTGGAGTATGTGTAAATGATAAGTCAAATAGGCCAAAGTTGACCGGAGACTTGACTAGTGAAGTCCTAACTTGAGGGTCAGGTAAAGAAAGGTCTTAGTGGGACTAAGTAAACCAAATTGGGAATTAGGTAAAGTCCAAGGTGGGTTAGCTAGGGGCTAAACACTTGGCATGAGCAAAAAGACCTAGTGGCACTAGACAGATCTAGTTGGGAACTAGGTGAAGTTCAATGTAGATTAGCTAGGAGCTAAACACTTGGCATGGGTGAAGCCTTAGTGGGACTAGGTAAACCTAGTTGAGAACTAGATCAAGACCAAGGTGGGTTAGCTGGGAATTAAACACTTGACACAAGTGAAGTCCTAGTGAGACTAGGCAAACTTAGTTGGGAACTAGGTTAAGTCCAAGGTGGGTAGTTTGGAGCTAGACACTTGGCACGAATAAAGTTCTAGTTGCTAACTAGGTAAGAGAAAGTCTAAGTTGGTCAAGGGTTGATAAGACACTTGATGAAGAGCCCTAGCAGGTCACGATTGATCGGAGGTTGGGCAAGGGAACCTTAGAATTAGGTTAGGCAAGTTAATTAGTCCTATCCTAATCGATTAGAGCAATCGATTAGAAGACTCTTCGTAAGAGCACAAAAAGTTGAGAAATCGGCTGGTCTATCGATTCAGTCCAAGACAATCGTTTAAACCAATCGACGGAGAGAAGCTTTCTTCACGAGAGAAAAGGGTCGAATTGATTGGGCCAACCAATTTGGATGAGCTAAATTGATTGGTTCAATCGATTTAGCTAGTGTTCTTCTATTTTGTCGCAAACAAACAAAGAGTTGGGGAATCGACTGGCCAGTCGATTCAGCCCACTAGTCGATTAGGGTAATCGATTGGGAAAAGCAAAAAGGAGTCATTGGAGGATTGAACGGATGGATTTGCATAGATGTGAGTGGAATCAATTGGGGCAATCGACTAAAATCCTAATCAGGAAATATAAAGGGTTTTCACTACAAATTCAAGAACAACTCTCTTCTCCGCCATTGTCGCCATTTCTTGTGAGTTCTTGGAGCAAAGTGTTGCTGTATTTCTAAACATTTAGAGGTGATTCCAAGCTAGAAGAAAGTAAGATAAATTGTATTCATTAATGTAAATCTTGTAAGATTTTATTAGTATTTGTTTGTTTCTTGTTGTATTTCTTCGTAAGCTTGTACAAGGCTTCTTTGCCTCCAAGGAGGTTTTCATAGTGAAGATGTGAGTAGGGGTGAGTAAAAATTCGGGTAAACCAAATAAACCGACCGAACTAACCGATTTTTTAATTTCAGTTTGGTTAATTCAGAATTTCGGTTAATTCGGTTTTAAAAATCAGTTATTTTGGTTATATCGGTTCGGTTTCAGTTTTTCACTTTGTTATTCAGTTAAACTGAAAAATCAAAATTTGGGGTTGAACCGGACTTAAATCCTTATTAAATCGGTTTGAGTAGGATGGAGTGGGTGGACCGTGGTCCGTGAGGGCTGGACGTGGACCGGCTGGTGTTAAAGCCTAAAAGGAAAAGGGAAATCGTAAACCTAAACCCTAGTTCAGCAAAATCCCTAATTTTTCCCGCTTGGCCGCCGCTCACGCTCACGCCTCACGCAGTCTCTCTCGCGTAGTCGCGTTCACGCTTCTCAGTCCTCTCCTGCGATCTCTCTGTTCTCACCTCCTCAGTCCTCTCCTGTGTTCATGCCTGCCTCTCCTGTGTTCTGCGCAACCGATTAGTCTGCCTCTCCTCCTTAGTCCTCTCCTGCGTTCACGCTCCGCAGTCTCGTCACCATCTTGCCGAAGGCTCGAAGCCACAACTCGGATTCTCAGCCCTCCCTCCCGTGGTCGAGCGACTTCACATCTTTGCGGTCCTCTCCTCCCTGCTTAACCGTGCCTCCTCCCGTCGCAGAGCAACTCCGCATCTTAGCCATTCTTCCCTGCTCACTGCTTTGAGTTCTCACCTCCTGAGTCCCCACATCCTACTATAGTAGCAAGCAATTGCTGTAACTGGTAAGTATGAAAGTTATGTTACCTACTTAATATTTTGAAATTTTAATCATTGATATTGTACTGGCATATGAATTCTTTGATGAACTCAAGTATTTAACTGTGGTTAGATATCCTGAATCATAATAATAAGTATCATCATGCTTAGTCATAGTTGACTTTCATATTTATCTTTCAGTTATAGTCATTTATGATTTAAACAGTTTTATCACATCTTACAATATTTTGAACAGTATTTGTGCATCTTTGATCTGATATCAATGCAAGGAGATTTATCGAATATGGATGTTAACAATAGTTGTTTAATACCACAATCTAAAATTGGTCCTTTAGTGGGAACAAAATCGACTGTAGATTCTAAAGGGAAGGTAATCAAGAGAAAAGCAATAAAACCAAGAAGTGAAATATGGGATCATTTCATAAAGTTTACTAATGATGCATCGGAGATAAAAGCTAAATGCAAATATTGTGATAAAGAATTTTTTTGTGATCCATACAAGAATGGAACGACAAGTTTGAGATCTCATATTACCTCATGTAAAAAACACCCTAAATGTTGTTGAAACAACTCAAACACAATTAACTTTACAAAGTTCAAGAGAGGGTGAGGTGTGTTTGACTTCTTGGAAATTTGATCAAGATGCATCTAGAAAAGCATTAGCTAAAATGATCATAATGTATGAACTCCCTTTCAAATTTATAGAAAGAGAAGGATTTAAAACATTTATGGCTATGGTATGTCTAATGTTTCAAATTCCTTCAAGATGGACAATTGCACGTGATTGTGTTGAGTTATATACAGTTGAAAGGGAAAAATTAAAAAAATTATTGCATGATTCAACACAAAGAGTTTGTTTGACCACTGATACATGGACATTGATTCAAAAAATCAACTACATGTGTCTAACAGCTCATTTTATTGATACAAATTGGAATTTACAGAAAAGAATTCTCAATTTTTATCCAATTACAAGTCATAAAGGTAAGACTATTAGCTTAGCCATTGAAAATTGCTTGAGAGGTTGGGGAATTGATCGAATTTTCACTATTACAGTTGATAATGCAAGTTTAAATGATGTTGCTATCAATAATTTCAGAAAAAAGATGATTAATTGAGATTCGACTATTATGAAGGGAGAACATGTTCATATGAGATGTGCAACTCATATAATCAATTTGGTTGTTGTTGATGGATTAAAAGATATAAATCAATCTGTGATGAAGGTTAGGAATGCAATTAAATTTGTTAAGCAATCTCCCTCTAGATTAAACAAGTTCAAAGAATGTGTAGAGATTGAAAAAATTGAAAGCAAGAACTCTTTATGTTTAGATGTACCAACCAGATGGAACTTAACTTTCTTGATGTTGAATACAGCTCAAAAATTTAAAAAAGCTTTTGATAGGTTTGATTAACAAGATCCATGTTTTAAATTAGATCTTCAATACACAGAATGACATACTATTTTGAATGAGAATGGAGAGATGATATTTGAATCAGATGGTAAATCTAAAAGAGAATTAAAGACTTTTGATGAGTAGCCAATTGCAACAAGTGTAGATTGGGCTAATATTAGACTTTTTGCATCTCTACTACGAGTGTTTTATGAGCTAAGATTAAAAGTTTTTGGTTCTTTGTATGTCACATTCAATACTTTTGCACATGATATTAGTTACATTTATACCATCTTGATGGAGTGGCAAGAAAGTGATGATCTTGATGTGTATTCGATGGGAATTAAAATGAAAAATAAATTTGACAAATATTGGGGAGATCCCGAGAAAATTAATAAGTTGCTTTATATTGCGGTGGCGCTTGATCCAAGGCATAAATTAGATTTTGTAGAATTTATGTTGATGAATTCTATGGAGATGAGAAAGGTGCAAGAATGGGAAAGATAATAAAGGACACTTTATTTGCTTTGTACAAGAATTATAAGGAAAAAATGGAGCCTCAATGTAATACTTCAAGAGTTCCTTCTATTTCAGAATCAGTTGGTAGTAAGGATGCTTCAACAAATATGGATGATTTGAAAAGACAATCAATTATAGCGAAATATAAGAAACAAAAGGCACAAGTTTTTGGTAATGGTAATATGTCAGAATTAGACAAGTATCTTAATGAAAAAGTTGAAGAGTATTGTGATACTTTTGACATTTTGGGATGGTGGAAGCAAAATTGTTACAAATTTTCTATACTTGCTCAAATTGCTCGTGATGTATTAGCTGATCCAATATCAACAGTTGCTTCAGAATCTACTTTCAGTACTGGTGGTCGGGTACTTGATTATTTTAGGAGTTCATTGACTCCTAAGGAGGCAGAAAGTCTTATTTGTACTCAAGATTGACTTCAGTTAAATTTGAAACCACTCAACATTGAAAAAATTTTAGAGGATGTGGAAAAACTTGAAAGTGGTAAGTTTTTCTTTTTAAGAAAAATATAATTAGATTTTTATTTATAATTATAAACTTATAAAGTATTTATTTAACTTGTATTTTTTAATCAGAATTCTCAAAAAATTATAATGGACTCGTCTTCTTCGACAACATCGATGACACAATAATCAATGGTATGTTAAAATATTATATTTTATTTAAATTGACCTTAAATTTATCTGATGATGTAAGTGAACTGATCATTGCTTATCTTGTTCAAGTGACCTTGAATCTATTTGACATGCTGTAGTAAATATTAATCTTATGCTATTTGATTTATATAATGCAGCTTGATTGGGAAAGAATTGTTGACACATGACATGACTTAGTTAGGGTTGACCTTGCTATTTGATTCATCAATACAATACACTTAAATTAATTATTATTTTTATTTCCTTTATGATACTAATTGTTACTTACAAATGAATGAAAATAAGAGAGAAACCTAGTTGTAAAAATCAAGAAGACTGCGCAAACTGGGAATGAGGAAAGTTTTGTTTTGCACTTGTTTTTTTATTCATTATCATGACATTCTTTTTGCTCCGACAATGTTCTTCATTGTTCAGGAATGCACCCATCATTATAGAATTCTATAATAACATGATCATCTTACGTGCACAATTTGATTTGGTATTTACTCTTTCAGGCTGCCACCAGGGAAGCAAGCAAAACTCATGAAAGAATTCCAGAAGCAATCCTCATAGATGGACATGATAATATTGCTCCTGAACTTTAGTCCCTTTAGCTTTCAACTATTACATTCATCATACTTTCGGTATTAAAAGATGAATTTGTTTTTTTAAGATTGGATTTGTCAAATCAATATTGTCAAACTAGTCACCGGCTGTAGGATTGGTTTGTAACTTCAGTTGATTATGTTCCAATGAATATATTTGTTGAACTATATGTTACTTTAGGAGTTGCTCATTAAAAAAAGTTGAGCAACTTTACTGTGAAATAGGCGGATCTTCCAAAACAAGTGGATTTTTTTTCAACATATTTGCAATTTTACTGTGATTCCTTATTGTCACATCATAATATTGCAGTTTCAAAATCCTTTCTTCCAAAACAGGTAACTCTGGACATATCAAATAGTTCATATTGTGTTACATTGTCTAAGAAAATTCCTTTCCAAATAATGTATGGTGGGAGTTTTCTTTCAGGATGATTACCTGAATTACTTCGGTCATCCAGATGTAATTGGTAAGGTAAGCGCAAACTGTTTCTTATGATTTGCTTAGTGCATGCATAAGGATAGTGCATGAATTTCATTTAATGTTTTAAATAACCATTTTCTAATATTCTCGGGGAGTCCTTAGAGCTGCCCCTTCAAATATTGAGGCTCTTGGAACTTCATATCCTGATTTCTGTAACATTTTGACATATTGGAATTGATATTCAGGACTTCAAGTGCTCTTGGCTTGTAGTGCATGTTAGTGAGAGCCCTAGAGCCAATCATATGATGATTACTTTTTGGACTCATTGTATCATATTCTTGTATATATATTTCTTATATATAAAGACATTTCTTATAGTTATTGTACTTATGTGTATTGGTGCCAAATAACTTAGTATAATAACGTCCTTGAGTAGAAGGTTCTTATCTATATCAATCGATTAGTTGAATCGATAGTGAGATGATATAGAGAACACTACTCTTAATTATTCCTAGTCAAGTATTAACATTCAAGGACAATGTTAATGCATAGAGACTAGCATGTAGGTCAACATGATGACTTGATCTCACAAGTCATGGATATGAGATATCAAGTTGACACATGGGTATACATTAGAGAATGTATACTGAATGACCCGCCATGAGAAAGTATCATGGATCGTTATATGAGTGTCATATACTTTCTCATGTGACTATTAGTATGACTATAGTCCTAGACCTGAAGTTACCATAGTTCCCTACATAAGGAGTTACGTACTTTGGCTTCGTCAAACGTCACCCGTAACTGGGTGGACTATAAAGGCGATTACTGGGTTTGTAACAAATTATGCGGAGGGATGTGAGTAACGTAGATGGGATCTATCCCTCCTATATGACGGGAGTGATATCTTCGTTCTTTATAGAGTAAGACCACTAAGTGCATGGCCATGCCCAAATAAGGCAATATTAGATATTGAGCTTATTTGATTATAGTGAGTCTACTTGGAGATCAAGACATATAGATTGATTTGAGGATGACACGGTCTATGCCTCATGAAAGATCAATCTAGATATCGAGGATAGAAGGACGTTGTCACATATTGTGATGGTCACAATTATTAGTCACAATGGTGATGTTGGATCTCGACATTCTTGTAACTTGGGTAGTAATGATGTGTTGCTAGATACCTCTCATTGCTTATGTCCTTAAATAAGTTTAAGGGTATTGCCAATGTTACAAGAACCTATAGGGTCACACACATAGAGCAATAGATGCAGAATAAGTCCATATGATGGACCGAGAGTAATGAAGTCAAAGTTTGACTTTGGCTAAATATGGAAAGTCCATAAAAGGCAAGTTTGACTTGACTCAAATTAGACAACTTGAGTTGGACTCGAGTTTGATCCAAGTGTTGGATGAATCTAATCATGGGAGAATAATGAAGTCAAAGTTTGACTTTGGCTAAATATGGAAAGTCCATAAGAGGCAAGTTTGACTTGACTCAAGCCACATCACCTTGACTTGACCAAGTGATGACTTGGCATCATCATCAAGGCTAAGTAACCTCCCCATTTGAATTTTGAATTCAAATAGGGGGTTACCCAAGGTGGTGGCCGGCCACTTAATGGCCAATAATGGCCATTAAGTGGCCGGCCACTTAAAACACACAAAAGGAGTTTTGTGTGTGTGTGTGATTCATTCTTCTCCTCACTTGGTTTTGTTTTGTATTGCTCTCCCTCTCCTCTCATCTTGCCGAGACCCCAAGTAGTGCTAGCACACTTTTGGGCTCTCCTCTCCACTCTCTTGCTTGTGTGGATACTTCTAGAGGGTTGCTACTTTGCATCCTTGAGATCCGACACCAACCGAGGAGCGAGCGGGAATTGCGGGGCACGCATCGAAGGTAGTTTTCTCTTCTCTAATAGATCTAGGTTGTAGATCGGTTTTGAAGCATGTAAACGAGCACTTGTAAAAGCTTTGAAATGGTTTTCTTCGCTCGGATCATTTCTATTAGGGCTTTCGGGGTTTCCGCGACGCGAAAAAGCGGTTTTCGCGGCCCGAAAAACCCTACAGTGGTATCAGAGCCACGAGCGAAGCTTGTGCTCGTTTTGGTTTTTATTTTTTTGTATTAGATACAAAATTTAGATAATTTTATGCTTCTATAATTTTTCTAAATTTTAGGATTTTTGAGTATTTTTCCTCGTAGAGGCAAAGAGACGAGTGCGAAGCACTTGTAGACTTTGCCACCGAGAAAAACTTCTCTGAAACGGCAAGTTTCGCCCAAATGGATTTTGGGACAGCGGGTAAAGGCGCTGTATAATCATAAGAAGACACTCGTGAAGGTTATTTCATGAGTAGGGGTGCTGCCCCTAACCCCCCAAGGGGCCTTGTCTCGCGATTACGCCCGAAACCCGCTTACCGGGACCGCCGCGGAGTTGTGACTCGAAAAATTCTAAAAATCAGTAGAAAAATTATATAAAATTTGTAAAATTACATAATTTTGAATTATGTACAGTAGTGTGATGGTCATGGCCCAAAACCCAATTTTTAATAAGATTAAAATTGTGTTGTAATTCATAATACGGCCTGCGCGCCGTTTTTGTACATGTGCGTGTTGTATTGTGTTTGCGACCTGCGTGTCGGCTTTTAATATTTTATTTCTGTTGTATTTCATATTTAGACTCGAATGTAACTCGAGTATAAAAATTTGTAATGTACAAAAGTGAAGACGACGGAAATTCCGGAGAACTTGGACTCGGGAGAACTAGCCGACAACACCAAGACGGTCAAGAGGAAGCGCTTGGAGAAGCCGCTAGACCTAGGTTGACCATCGGATCCTCTCATTGGCTTGAGAGGGTCTTAGCAGGGCCATGACCAAGTCACTTATGTTTATTTTTATTATTGCTATGCTTGTGATGTAAATGATGCATGATAATGTAGAATAGTAAAAATAAACTTAAGTGTATGAGATGCACAAGTAATGTGGGAACCACATTTTGATGTGCACTTAATACACATTTAGGATTAAATTAGATTTCATAAATGCCTAGATGTGATGCACATCCTCGATTAGATTAGATCTAAAATCGAATCAACTCGTAAACGCCTACCGGGTCCTGATACCCATCACTACCTCGATCATATGTGCTTGTCGATTCTGCCAAAGCAGAGCAACGCATTTAATCTTGGTAGGATGCGGAGGGACAACCTTGGTCCCGCCTATCACGGCTCGGGTTAGATCAAGCTCAATCAGATTGAGTAACTAGTTAACTCAATTGGATCGAGTAAAGCTATAGGCGTATTCCAATAGTTGGAAAGGGTAGGACAAAATCACCGTTTTAAATAGTCTTGAGCGATTTAGCCAAAGCTAACTCAAGATTATTCGTAAACGTTAAATCTTGATCCTATAAACAAGAGTTGCATAGAGATGTAATTGATAAATTAGTTATCTACCGATCATACTAAGTCTTGGGCGATTTAGCCAAAGCTAACTCAAGGCATAGTATGATGTGGATCTTGTCCCACATAAATTATAGTAAATTGGTACGGATCTAGTAGTGTGGTTTGACCACTCCAATGACTTGATTCCACCAAAATTCCTATAATTTAGTGGGAGCATCATTTAATTAAAGGCCTAATTAGATGATTACTAGAATATGATATTTATTCTCTGCATTTATCTGTTGTAGATTGCCATGTCTTCAAACGCGAATACTCTCTCTCTCTCTGCGATCTGTCCTTGAGAAGGACAAGCTCAATGGAGCTAATTTCCTGGACTGGTACAGGAACTTGAGGATAGTCCTCAAACAGGAACGTAAGCTGTACGTTCTAGAGCAAGCAGTTCCTGAAGCACCACCACCCTCAGCCATCCGTAGCGTTAGAGATGCTCATCAGAAGCATCAAGACGACGCGTTAGACGTGTCGTGCCTAATGCTATGCTGCATGTCCTCTGAGCTTCAGAAGCAACACGAGAACATGAATGCTTACGATATGATTGACCACCTCAAGCAATTATATCAAGGGCAGGCAAGGCATGAGCGGTTCGAAGTGACTCAGGCCCTCTTTTCATGCAAGATGAAAGAGGGAACCCCAGTAGGAACTCACATACTCAAGATGATTGGGTACGTCGAGAACCTCGATAGACTAGGGTTTCCCTTGGGCCAAGAGCTGGCTACCGACCTGATTCTGCAATCGTTGCTGCCAAATTACCGTCAATTCGTCATGAATTACAACATGAACGAATTAGACAAACCACTTCCCGAGATACTCAACATGTTAAGAACTGTTGAGCCTAATCTCACCAAGCCTAGTACCGTCCTGATGGTACAGAAGGGCAAAGGCAAGGGTAAGTGGAAGCCCAAAGGTAAGAGTAAGACTCAAACCAAGGGCAAAGCCAGCTCTGCAGCACTTAAACCCAAGGGTGGGGTGCAGAAGGATGCCACCTGTTTCCATTGCGGTGAGAAAGGGCATTGGAAAAGAAACTGCAAGATCTACCTGGAGGATCTTAAGAAGAAGAGAAGCGAGCCTTCTACTTCAAGTATATATGTTATAGAAGTCAACCTTTCTATTTCTACATCATGGGTATTAGATACTGGATGTGCTTCTCACATTTGTACCAATGTGCAGGGGCTGAGAAATAGCAGGGCATTGGCAAAGGGCGAGGTGGACCTACGAGTAGGCAATGGAGCACGAGTTGCTGCTGTTGCTGTAGGAACTTATTTTCTATCTCTGCCCTCTGGGCTTGTACTGGAACTAGATGATTGTTGTTATGTACCTGCACTTACTAAGAACATAATTTCTGTTTCTTGTCTAGACAAGAAAGGCTTCTCATTTATAATTAAGAACAAATGTTGTTCAGTCTATTTAAATGAAATGTTCTATTGTAGTGCAGATCTTATCAACGGACTCTACATTCTAGACTTAGAACGCCCTATCTATAATGTAAGTACCAAGAGGTTGAGATCAAATGAGTTGAACCCAACCTATCTCTGGCACTGTCGCTTAGGCCACATAAATGAGAGTCGCTTGTCCCAGCTCCATAAGGATGGATTGCTGGATTCATTTGATTTTGAATCATATGAGACATGTTCATCATGCCTTCTAGGCAAGATGACTAAGACTCCCTTTAGTGGACATAGCGAGAGGGCAACAGATTTGTTAGGACTCATACATTCTGATGTATGTGGCCCTTTCAATGTTGCTGCTCGAGGTGGTTATAGATACTTCATCACATTTACTGATGATTTTGTAGCGACCCGCCTTCTCTACCTTAGACGGACCGTTACTTGTCTACTTCATGACTCTAATGCACGACTAAAGATGCGAAACTTTCTTAAACTTGTATTTAAATCTATCTAAGAATAATAGTCTAACTTTAATAGTCATGCATGATACAATGGCACACTTCCTTTCTCTAAAATTCGTAAGGAAAATATTCATTACAAGCAATTCTAGCCATTTAAACTCATCACACAAGGTTCTATAACATTACTAAAGCATTTATGGAATATGGATGCAACTTTTCTAAGCATATTTAAAGCGATAAAACTAAATTCAAAAGGAGACTAACAACATCTTGGCACATGCATCAAATAGCTCTATCAAAGTGTCGATATTCAAAACTACTCACGCTCATACTCATCTAATGCAATCATAAGGACATATATACTAAATAGAATGACATGGAATTTTGTTACTCGTGGTTTTAAAACATGCAAAATATCTATCCAAACTCCACTTATCAGATTCTATAATATTTCTAGAACTTCATAGAATGTAAATCTTACTTTTCTACCGAATTTACAAGCATTTTAAGCACAATTAGGACTTAGTCCAAAAGGGAATAATAAGCTCAAGAATAAGTCTAAAATTCAATGTATCAACATGCTAAACTGCTCATGCCCTTGCTCATCTAGTGCATTCACAAATGTATGCATACTAATTGAAATGACATGGAATCTTCCTTCTACAAAATTGAGCATGTAAAACTATCCGAAACATAAATGTTTAATAAACTCCATAACATAATAACTTGGAATTTGGAAACCTTAAACATTGCATTTCAAATAAGCTAAACTGTCTCGTCCCAAGGACCTCTCCAAGGTCAGCCACCACACACACGTTACTCAGCACCGCCTTGTCGCCTTCCTTCAGAATTGCTTACCTTTATCTTTACCTGCAGCAAGAGGAAATGCAACTAATAAGCATAAAGCTTAGCAAGTACTATCTAGCTCACAAAATCTCGAAATGTGCAAGCATGCTTTTTAAACAATGTGAAATCACATGAGATACTTTTATGCTTAAAGGAAACACTAAAACATGTATAACTCAAAACATGCATACTCAAGCATTAATAAGTCTTAACTCACTTTTTCTTGGCTTAATTTGAAACTTTAGCAATTCTTTAACTTTACATCTTTCTTTAACTTTTAGGAAAACTTCCTTAAATTTTAGAAAACTTTGCTAAAGCATATACTTGAAAATAATAACTCACTTGGATCCACTTAAGACGTAAGTACCATCTTATGCGCGTTCCCTAAAAGGTTGGGGTAGCGAGCCGCCAATCCTATTAGAGCAGACATTGGTCTACCAGGGCCAAGACCTTGGAATTGGACACCTGGATTTCTTTGACGACGCCCTTGGACGCCGGGTACTGGCCTTAGAAAATAAAATAGCTTTTCTCTCTTTTCTTTCTTATCTTTAAATGCCTTGGTATTTTATCGAACACCTTGTGTGCCCAAATCCCTAAGTCTTGACTTTTGGGGATTTCGTAAGGCCTTGGCCTTTTCTTTTCTTTTTCTTTATCTTTCTTTTCTTATAGATTTCTTAGACCCTAAACTCGCATAGGATACTCTATCAAATATATATATAAGCATATAATGAACTAAGATCACATGCAAAATCTTAAACTAAAAGTAAATATCTCCTTTAAAACTTTTAAGGGAAAATTCTTGCGGAAAACCGCCTCTTACTGCAGGTGAGCAGTACTTACCTTGATTTCTTGGACTTACAACCGAAATTAGACGACTAGGGCTCGGGTGAAACTTGAGATCTCTACGAACCGTCCGCGCCTACGTGTTCTTCTCGTCGAGACGAACGAAACGCTCCGACTCCCCTTGAGATTCCCTTAGCCGGCGCCCCTTAGGAGAGGAGAGGGGGTTGGGTGTGGTTGGCGTGTGCACAAGAGAGGGGAGGGGGTCGGCGGATGGTGAGGAGGAGGAGAGGTTGCCGAACCAAAATAAAAAAAAATCCCACTTAAGTTCTTCTATTTATACCAAGGGGTATTTCGGTTCAACTTACTACTTAACTTAATATCTCTCTATTTTCTTTCAGCACACCCCTGCTGGGGCTCCTGGTTAACCCGACCAACTTAAGTCGTTGGTCCCATGGGGGGTCTCGGGTTCAAAACTCGTCCAGGCAACTTTTTGCCGAAGACTCTATTTCTTTTAATAAAAATACTAAACGGACTCGGAAAATTCCATAAAAATATTCTAAAAATTCCTAAAAATATCTAGAATATTTCTAAAACATTTTTAAATATTTCTAAGGACTTTAAGAACTTCAATATGGAAATTTCGGGGCGTTACAGATTTCAGTAGATATGGTTATGTGTACTTGATGACACATAAGTCCGAGTCCTTTGAAAAGTTCAAAGAATTCAGAAATGAAGTACAAAACCAACTCGGCAAGAGTATTAAAATACTTCGATCAGATCGAGGTGGAGAATACTTGAGCCATGAGTTTCGTGACTATTTAGCTGAGTGTGGGATTCTATCTCAACTCACTCCTCCTGGGACACCACAGTGGAATGGTGTATCCGAAAGGAGGAATCGTACCTTATTAGATATGGTACGATCTATGATGAGTCACGCAGATCTTCCTATATCCTTTTGGGGATATGCTCTAGACACGACAGCGTTCACACTTAACCGTGTTCCATCAAAGGCGGTCATGAAGACACCATATACGATATGGACTGGGAGGAGTCCCAAGATGTCTTTCATGAGGGTTTGGGGTTGTGAGGCTTACGTTAGACGTCAAGTCTCAGACAAACTGGGACCCAAGTCCGATAAGTGCTATTTCGTGGGATATCCCAAGGAAACTAAGGGATATTACTTCTACATTCCCAGTCAGCACAAAGTGTTTGTTGCTAAGACTGGGGTCTTTCTAGAAAGGGACTTTGTTTCTAGAAAGACTAGTGGGAGTTCGTTTGATCTTGAAGAAGTTCAAGACAACGACCATAGCACTGAGCCCTTGATGGATACTGAACAGGAACCACAAGAAGTTGTGGATGAGATTGTTACACAAGAAGTTGTGGAACAACAACCTGTTCAGGTAGACCTACCTCTTCGCAGGTCTGATAGGGTACGTCGTCATCCTGAGAGATATTCATTTCTCTTGCCTGACCATGATGACGTTATGATCATTGAGAATGAGCCTACCACCTATCAGAAAGCTGTGATGAGCCCAGATTCTGAGTCATGGCTGGAAGCCATGAGATCCGAAATGGAATCCATGTACACTAACCAAGTTTGGACCTTGGTCGATCCACCTGAAGGGGTCAAACTCATTGGGTGTAAGTGGGTCTTTAAGAGAAAGCCTAACATGGATGGACTTACTCATACCTATAAGGGTAGACTGGTAGCTAAAAGTTTCAAGCAAATTCATGGTATTGACTATGATGAAACTTTTTCTCCAGTAGCGATGTTTAAGTCCATTCGGATCATGCTTGCTATTGCAGCCTACCACGATTATGAGATCTGGCAGATGGATGTCAAGACAGCGTTTCTGAATGGAAACCTCCTCGAGGATGTGTACATGACACAGCCTGAGGGTTTTGTAGATCCACAGCATACTGGCAGAGTATGCAAGGTGCATAGGGTCATTTATGGTCTAAAGCAAACTTCTCGGAGCTGGGATCTTCGATTCGATGATGCGATCAAACAGTTTGGTTTCATCAAGAACGAAGATGAACCTTGTGTCTACAAGATGGTTAGTGGGAGCACAGTAGTCTTCCTAGTCTTGTATGTGGATGACATACTACTCATTGGGAACAACATCCCTTCGCTATAGTCTGTGAAGACTTGGTTGGGGACTTGTTTCGCAATGAAGGACTTAGGTGAAGCAGCCTGCATTCTAGGCATTAAGATCTATAGAGATAGATCTAAGAGATTGCTTGGCCTAAGTCAGAGTACATACATCGATACGGTATTACACTGTTTTGCCATGCAGAATTCCAAGAGAGGAATTCTGCCAATGTCACATGGTGTGAGTCTTTCGAAGACTCAGAGTCCCTCTTCTAGAGAGGAGAGAGACCGCATGGATAAGATCCCTTATGCTTCTGCCATAGGATCTATCATGTACGCCATGTTATGTACTCGTCCTGATATCTCGTATGCTTTGAGCATGACGAGCAGGTACCAGTCAGATCCAGGTGAACGTCACTGGATAGCGGTCAAGAATATCCTTAAGTACTTGAGAAGGACTAAGGAATATTTTTTGATATTTGGAGGCGATGAGCATCTAGTTGTAAAGGGTTACACTGATGCCAGCTTCCAAACCGACCAGGATGATTACAGATCGCAGTCAGGGTTCGTGTTTTGCTTGAATGGCGGAGCTGTGAGCTGGAAGAGTTCGAAGCAGGACACAGTTGCAGATTCTACAACAGAAGCTGAGTATATTGCTGCATCAGAGGCAGCAAAGGAGGCAGTTTGGATCCGCAAGTTCATCACTGAGCTTGGGGTGGTTCCTAGCATATCTGATCCGGTAGAGCTCTATTGTGACAACAATGGAGCTATTGCGCAGGCTAAGGAACCTCGCTCACACCAGCGGACCAAACACATACTACGGCGATTCCATCTCATTCGATAGATCATTGATCGAGGAGATGTGAAGATTTGCAGAGTACCCACAGAGGCTAACGTCGCAGATCCCTTGACCAAGGCTTTGGCATAGATGAAGCATGATGGTGACACTAGGTCATTGAGTATTAGATACTACAGCGATTGATACTAGTGTTAGTGGGAGATTGTTAGTGAGAGCCCTAGAGCCAATCATATGATGATTACTTTTTGGACTCATTGTATCATATTCTTGAATATATATTTCTTATATATAAAGGCATTTCTTATGGTTATTGTACTTATGTGTATTGGTGCCAAATAACTTAGTATAATAACGTCCTTGAGTAGAAGGTTCTTATCTATATCAATCGATTAATTGAATCGATAGTGAGATGATATAGAGAACACTACTCTTAATTATTCCTAGTCAAGTATTAACATTCAAGGACAATGTTAATGCATAGAGACTAGCATGTAGGTCAACATGATGACTTGATCTCACAAGTCATGGATATGAGATATCAAGTTGACACATGGGTATACATTAGAGAATGTATACTGAATGACCCGCCATGAGAAAGTATCATGGATCGTTATATGAGTGTCATATACTTTCTCATGTGACTATTAGTATGACTATAGTCCTAGACCTGAAGTTACCATAGTTCCCTACATAAGGAGTTACGTACTTTGGCTTCGTCAAACGTCACCCGTAACTGGGTGGACTATAAAGGCGATTACTGGGTTTGTAACAAATTATGCGGAGGGATGTGAGTAACATAGATGGGATCTATCCCTCCTATATGACGGGAGTGATATCTTCGTTCTTGATAGAGTAAGACCACTAAGTGCATGGCCATGCCCAAATAAGGCAATATTAGATATTGAGCTTATTTGATTATAGTGAGTCTACTTGGAGATCAAGACATATAGATTGATTTGAGGATGACACGGTCTATGCCTCATGAAAGATCAATCTAGATATCGAGGATAGAAGGACGTTGTCACATATTGTGATGGTCACAATTATTAGTCACAATGGTGATGTTGGATCTCGACATTCTTGTAACTTGGGTATCAATGATGGGTTGCTATATACCTCTCATTGCTTATGTCCTTAAATAGGTTTAAGGGCATTGCCAATGTTACAAGAACATATAGGGTCACACACATAGAGCAATAGATGCAGAATAAGTCCATATGATGGACCAAGAGTAATGAAGTCAAAGTTTGACTTTGGCTAAATATGGAAAGTCCATAAAAGGCAAGTTTGACTTGACTCAAATTAGACAACTTGAGTTGGACTCGAGTTTGATCCAAGTGTTGGATGAATCTAATCATGGGAGAATAATGAAGTCAATGTTTGACTTTGGCTACATATGGAAAGTCCATAAGAGGCAAGTTTGACTTGACTCAAGCCACATCACCTTGACTTGACCAAGTGATGACTTGGCATCATCATCAAGGCTAAGTAACCTCCCCATTTAAATTTTGAATTCAAATAGGGGGTTACCCAAGGTGGTGGCCGGCCACTTGATGGCCAATAATGGCCATTAAGTGGCCGGCCACTTAAACACACAAAAGGAGTTTTTGTGTGTGTGTGTGATTCATTCTTCTCCTCACTTGGTTTTGTTTTGTTTTGCTCTCCCTCTCCTCTCATCTTGCCGAGACCCCAAGTAGTGCTAGCACACTTTTGGGCTCTCCTCTCCACTCTCTTGCTTGTGTGGATACTTCTAGAGGGTTGCTACTTTGCATCCTTGAGATCCGACACCAACCGAGGAGCGAGCGGGAATTACGGGGCACGCATCGAAGGTAGTTTTCTCTTCTCTAATAGATCTAGGTTGTAGATCGATTTTGAAGCATGTAAACGAGCACTCGTAAAAGCTTTGAAATGGTTTTCTTCGCTCGGATCCTTTCTATTGGGGCTTTCGGGGTTTCCGCGACGCGAAAAAGCGGTTTTCGCGGCCCGAAAAACCCTACAGTGCAAGCCCTAGAAGTTGCTAATGAGAGACAACTGAAGCTATTGTCGGTAAGACCAAACCTAAAGTATTTGAATGTAGAACCCATTACTAAGCCTTTGAATATTATTCTTCAGGACAACTATGGGAAAACTGATCCAACATGTGTTGAAAATGTGAAAAGTCTTTACAAAGACCTTGACCTGGAGGTATGACAACTCTGTCCTGGTTATCATGATTAAGATGCATCCTCCATGCTAGGATGTTTGAACAGAGAGGAGGGGCAACTTAAGACTTGAAAGTCTATATATTTTCTGAGTTTAGATTTAGCATATCTGCCATGTGTTGGATACTCCAATTGTTTATCATGATCTTTCATAGAAGTAGTGAACCTAGTTTGCTATGAAATGGAATCCACTTCTTGTTTGCAATCTGAAAACGGTAGTCTGATTTCGCACATGACCATTCACTGACACATCTTATTCTTCCTGAAACTATTTGCAGAGTATGAGCAAACTAGTTACGAAAAACTGATATCTTCCATTGAAGCCCAGCCAAGCAAATGTGCAGCATATGTAGAAGTCTTTCCTCGAAAAAATCTACAAGAGGCAGAAGTAATCTGTCAAGGATTCTTATTTGTACTAGTATGACTAAGGAAACAATTTAGCTTACCTGGTTTTTAATTTGATCGAGCGAAAAATAATCTACAATCCCTGTCTATCATTCTCAGCTGTCATAAATGTTATCCATTGGCAATGAATTCTTTTCATTGCTCAATGTTAGGACAATAAATTCTTACAATGGAAAATTTTATCTATTAATTGATGTGAAAAATGTATTGAGTGGCGAAGCAATTCTCAAGCAAAATAATCTGATTTAAAAATGCTATCCCATCTAAAGTGATTCTCACGCATTAGATATACTACTGAAGCCTGAAGCAACACAAATGTTAAAACAAAAACAAATAAAATATACAAATGTGGAAGTATGACAAGCTAATGTCATGAAGCATACATGGACTTGGAATAACAAACAACAAACACAACTAATCGTGGTGTGCATTCAACCCACCCTGAGTCTATGACCCATTAGCTCAGACAAGGAATAAAAATTTATAAGTAACGAATACATTAGCTGAGACAACGAATAAAAATTTATAATTACCGATTATAAACTTATAGAAAGTAGATAATATAAGATGAATTATAGTCCTGAGATCTTCTTCTATAAATTCGATTATTTTTCAGTTTTGATTCACATGTAAACAAACATAATACACAAAATTGGATTAGGATCAAAATTATTCGGCCAAATCGGTTAATTTGGTTAAAAACCGAATTAATCGATATTTTATCGGTTCGGGTTTCTCGGTTTTTATCAAGAAATTCGGTCGGTTCAATTATTTTGAAAAAAAAATCAGTTTATTCGTTTTTCGGTCTATTCGGTTCGGTTCAGTTTTAACTGAATACTCACCCTTGGATGTGAGTGAAGAGAGTGGATCCTTGGATTAGTCATCTCAAGGAGGTGGATACCAAGTAAAGGAGAAAGTGTTAGCATTGCTCAAATTTTCCGCTGCGACAAATCTACAACAAGCAAAAGCAAGCTATTCACCCACTCATCTCTAGCTCTCGACGTGTCCTAACAATAAGATCTCTTTCTACGTCCACTAATTCTTCTAATCTATGATTAGAAATACTATTTTGCCTTTCCGTTATGATATTATTTAGCTGAGAAATTTGTTTGTTTCTATTCTTCTGTCATTGCTTATTCAAGATGAGTTTGTAAAAGTCTCAGTTGATGTTGAGGGTCTTGTTAAACTTGGTTTGAATGAGGAATGTAAAAGGAATAAATTTTAGGTTGTTTTTTAAGTATTATCTTTCTTGTAGATAACATGCTTAAGTCTTTTATTAAATTATCTATACTTTGTAGGAGTTTTGTTGACTTGTATCTCCTCAGTATTTGACTTAGTCGATTTACGACCGTCGGATCTTTCGGGAGGTTGCTTTCGGAGGAATTAAACTGATTAGTTTATGTCGAGGCTAGTATTCGACACTATCTCCGTAAAACGATATTGCTCTGCTACTAGTGCTCACGGATGGCAGCAATTCGTTTCCAAGATACAACGACGTTGTCTCGGAATAGTAGCACTTCAAATTCCGAAACCGGCGAACCTTTCCGTAGGCTTTTTGGACTCTCGATGCAGAAGATGGATGAGTGCAAATGCTTTTAGATTGTAATGCTTGAATGAATGAAATGATCAAGTGGAGGGATCTATTTATATTGAGTGAAGAGGTAAGTACCCTTTGGTTCGGACAGATCTAGACCGTTCATAACGAAAGGGTATAACCCTTTAAAGGTCTTTTAATCTCGTCCCTTGATCTAAAGAATTATAACTCTTCAGATTCCATCTTGATCTCAGCCGCCAGATTAGAACATTTAATCCGACGCCTCAGATCATTTCTCCCTCTTCACAGTCAGATTCGAATCTGACGCTCCAGATCGCACGTATCTTGAACAATTAATTTCTTATTCACCCTTAATCGGTTTTGAGCAAATAAATAGTCCAGATTTATCTATGCGAAACGTAGATTTCGATTTTGAAGTCAAACTTGACCTTCAATAATCGATGGTATCATATCCAACAATCCCCCATATGAATGGAAATTAATGTATGTATTACATGTATGCATGCTGACACTTTACAAGAGTCCAATCGATAAGTCAATGCATCTGGAAAGGTAGCTTGTGGCTTTGAACCTTCCGTAGTGGAATGCTATCGAGCATACTAGGCTGCACAGTGAACGTGATGTCTTGAACTGCTCAACTGTTGGTGTATACTAAGACAATAACACTCACACAGAGACTTATCTCACCCACTTTTGGTTCTCATGGTTGGTTCCGTTTCGGCCATGGACACCATCTTGGATTCATGAGTGTTTCATTGAAGCGACCTGTCTTCACACTCACATAGGTGACACTTCTATCAAGAGTATCCTACCATACACCATCTTAAAGGTATAGAAGTCATTAAAAGCATAAGCTTATCCTCACTACATGTGGTAGGACAACACCAAATCATTCTAGGATTGGCATAGCAGAGATAATTATTTCTCTTGTGCTGTTACACAACTTCTGTAACTTCGTTGTCCCATTGAACCAAGATCTTGGGATCTCCAGTCAACAAGGTTGGGTTACCACTACAGTCGTTTTTAGTTATAGATTTTCAATCTCATTCCTCTTGATGAGCAGTATACCTGATCTCGATTTAGCCCCTTCGTTAGGGGATCTGCCAAATTATCCTTAGATTTGACATAATCGATTGCAATCACTCCGTTCGAGATCAACTGCCTAATGGTATTATGTCGACGATGTATATGTCATGATTTACCATTATACATACTACTTTGTGCCTCTTCTAATTGCCAATTAACTATCACAGTGGATAAGTACGGCAGACACAAGTTTTGTCCAGCTCGGAATATCTTCCAAGAAATTCCGCAGCCATTCAACTTCTTCAGCTGCTTTGTCAAGTGCTATAAACTCGGATTCTATTGTTGACCGAGCTATGCATGTCTGCTTAGTGGATTTCCAAGATACTGCTCCCCCACCGATCGTGAATACATATCCACTAGTGGATTTGGAGTCTTTTGTATCGGAGATCCAATTAGCATCACAATATCCCTCCAAGACTACGGGATACCTTCCGTAATGTAATCTGTAGTTCATAGTATATTTTAAATATCTAAGAACTCGCATCAGTGTTTTCCAATGGGTGTCGTTTGGATTGCTCGTAAAACGACTCAGTTTGTTGACCACACAGGTGTTAGGATCTTTGCCCTAGCTAGAGGGGGGTGAATAGCGTTTTCGGTGCTTTCTTTCACCTACGTTGTTAGTTGCGCAACGGAAATACAGATAAAAACAAACTAACAACTACACAATGCTAACCAACCAGATTTACGTGGTTCGGAGATGAAGCTCCTACTCCACGACAGTTCGTGAGGTGGACGATCCCTTGATCCTTCGGCGGATCGCTCCCCGGATGCTCTCCGGCTATCACGTGTCGCTCCTTGTGGGTGGAGAAACCTCACCACAACACCAACCAAAGCTCTGGACACGAAGACTACTAACTTGCCCTTAACCAAGACAAGTTTCGTCAAGAAACTCAGCCACCACGAAGTCCTCTTTAAATAGGATTCGGGGCTGATTTCTCGCTACCAGTCGACTGCTCACTTACCAGTCGACTGGTAGGCTTCAACGGCTACAAAATATGCAATGAATGCCTCAGCCGCCTTCGCAACGGTCGACCTCCAGTCGACTGGTACAGGACCAGTCGACTGGAGCCGGTCGACTGGAACCAATTCCAGTCGACTGGTCGACCCTCCTTGGGTCGACCCGATTCTCTGTGTGTTGTGGTCCCAGTCGACTGCCACAATGGCAGTCGACTGCCCTACTCACACACCTAAGGTTTCCCCTCCTGAGTACATTCCACTCCGCACTCAAACCCTAGGATTTCCTGAGTACAATCACACTGCACTCGTACCCTCACGACTCGACTGACTCCTCCTCCGCAGCCTCGACTGTTGCCTTCGCGCCCTCTTCATCTTCGGCCCTCGTCCCTCGGATGCGCACGCAAGCCTCCAGCTTGTCTCCATGCCACCCTTCACGTACGCCTCGAAGTCCGCGCCCATCAGCTCATCGTACCTGCACTCCATGGTCCCTCAGATGCGCACACAAGCCTCCAGCTTGCCTCCATGCCATCCTTCACTGTACTGAGGCCGTCCAGTCAAGTCCATATGCGTACCTGTACAACCTGCACACTCAACATACGCATATCAAATACACAAGGGTAAACCTAACTTAAACCCTTTGCCCAAACATCAAAACCCATGGTCACACCGGACCATCTTAGGGCCGATTGCTCCAACAACAGGCAATATCCGGACGAGTACAGTTTGTGAGATACATTAAACTGCCAATTATCCGGGAATATTCCAATTGCGATATGGGTTCACCATGGTTTTTCGCTAAGTGTTGACTTAGATCCATAGGTGTTTTTATAGTAGAGAGATCATATGCATTGAATCTTTTCAATACTGACTCTACATAATGGGATTGTGTTCAAATTATCCCATCGGACGTTCTGAGAATTTTAATTCCCAATATGACATCTGCTAGACCCATATCTTTCATGTCGAAACTATTGGTCAACATTTTCTTAGTACTTATGATGATATCATGATTACTTCCCATTATAAGCATATCGTCTACGTATATACAGACGATTACATAACTCTTAGGTGTGCTTTTGACATAAATGTATTTGTCACATTCATTTATTCTGAATTCGTTTGACAGCATTATTTTGTCAAATTTTTCGTGTCATTGCTTTGGCGCTTGTTTAAGTTCGTACAACGACTTAACAAGTCGACACACCTTTCCCTCAGTTCCAGGAGCTATGAACCCCTCGAGTTGCTCCATGTAGATTTCTTCTTCCAACTCACCATTTAAGAACGTAGTCTTAACATCCATTTGGTGTATTTCAAGGGCATATAATGCTGCAATGGCTATTAGCACTCGTATGGACATAATCCTTGTCACCGGTGAGTATGTATCGAAGTAATCAAGGCCTTCCTGTTGCTTATACCCTTTAGCTACAAGTCTGACCTTATACTTGTCAACCGATCCATCAGCTTTATACTTGCGTTTTAGTATCCACTTACAACCTAATGGTTTAGTACTAGAAGGAAGGTCTACTAATTCACAAGTATGGTTATTCATGATGGACTCGATTTCACTATTGACAGCTTCTTTCCACCATGGGGCGTCGGGACCAGAGAGAGCTTCGCTTAGTGTTCTTGGGTCCATTTCTGACATGAATGTCATGAAATCTGGCCCGAACGATTTCTCAACTCTAGCTCGTTTGCTCCGACGTGGCTCTTCGCTTTGATTGTCAATAGCCCTTTTATGACAACTAAGTTCTGTAACATTATCTTTGTTAGAACTTCCGTTGTCATTATTTTGAACGTTTCCCTTCTTATTTGGGAACACGTCTTCAAAAAAAATATATTGCATTCCGAGATTCTATGGTTGTACCCACATGAATATCAGGAATGTCTGTCTTATGAACTATGAAGTGATATGCACTACTATTTTGGGCATATCCGACAAATATTGCATCGAACGTTTTAGGTACGATCTTAACTTGCTTTGGCTTAGGTACTTTGACCTTTGCTAAGTACCCCCACACTTTCAAGTATTTGTATGATGGCTCGCGGCCTTTGAGAATGTAGTTTGCTGATAATATGGCTTCCCCCCCCCCCCCCCCCCCCACCCCCCACCCCCAATAACTTCAAGGGTAAGCTAGAATAGCTTAGTTGGTTAGAGTGTGTGACTATTAACCATAAGGTCGGAGGTTCAAGCCCTCTTTTTACTTGTGCTCTTTTAGGTAATTTTTAGAAATCCTTCCACGAAGGAGGGAGTTTCTCGATTACCACAATAATTTTAAATGACTCGTTCAGCGGCATTCCTTCGACGTCCTGATCATGCATTATCAGTTGCATGTCTTGAACCTGCGATGTGACGCTCTTGGAATCCACCAATTTGAAATCCAGAAACTGGTCGACGATGAATTTCTTCAGTTCGGCGTTTTTCGATTTTGTATTTCTTCTTCAGCGATTCCCACAGTGACTTGGCTGTCTCCATTATGCAATATATGTTATATAGCGCATTGTCCAGCGCATTTAAGAACGTAATTGTGGCATAGGAAGTCTCCGTGTGACCACGCATTGCGAGCAGTCTGGCTCCCATAATTATTTTCAGTAGCGGCTGGCGGGTCTTCACGCAGGAACCGTACAAGGTTCAGCGTGGTCAGGTAGAATAGCATCTTCTACTGCCATCTTTTGAAGTCGGCTCCATTGAATTTCTCCGGTTTCTCGGCGTGAGGGACGGCGGTTAGTACATTGAAGTTGGCTCCGTTGAATTTCTCCGGCTTCTCGGCGTGAGGGACGGCGGTTGGTACATCGTTGATTCCGACCATATCAGTTTGCCGAATATTGTTTTATGATTGTTGGAGTTTTGTTAACTTATATCTCATCGGTATTTGACTTAGTCGATTTACGACCATCAGATCTTCCAGGAGGTTGCTTTCAGAGGAAGCAAACTGATTGGTTTACGTCGAGGCTAGTGTTTGACACTATGTCCGTAAAACAATATTGCTCCGCTACTGGTGCTCACGGATAGCAGCAATTTATTTTTAAGATACAACGATGTCGTCTCGGAATATAAGCACTTCAAATTCTGAGACCGGCGAACCTTTCCGTAGATTTTTTGGACTCTCGATGCAGAAGATGGATGAGTGCAAATGCTTTTAGATTGCAATGCTTGAATGAATGAAATGATCAAGTGGAGGGATCTATTTATATTGAGTGAAGAGGTAAGTACCCTTTGGTTCGGATAGATCTGGACCGTTCATAATGAAAGGGTATAACCCTTTAAAGGTCTTTTAATCTCGTTCCTTGATCTAAAGAATTATAACTCTTCAGATTCCATCTTGATCTCAGCCACCAGATTAGAATATTTAATCCGACGCCTCAGATCCTTTCTCCCTCTTCACAGTCAAATTCGAATCTGACGCTCCAGATCGCACGTATCTTGAACAATTAATTTTCCATTCACCCTTAATCAGTTTTGAGCAAATAAATAATCCAAATTTATCTATGCGAAACGTAGATTTCGATTTTGAAGTCAAACTTGACCTTCAACGATCGATGGTATTGTATCCAACATACTTTTCTTCCTTTATGTAGTTTGTGTTGTCTTTTGGACTAATTTTTCAACCTAGAGTAATTTACTTTCTAAAAGTGTAAGTCAGTAATATAATGATGATAATAATACTATTATGGTATTATTTTGTTTGATTTGAACCTGATCTCCTTTTTTTAGTGACTTTAAGGTTATAATATTCATTTTAAGAGGTATTTGAAAATTGTTTTTAAAAATCCAAATATTCTTCGTAGTAGGTATTTTTAAAATTTAATTTATTCATTTATATTTAATTTCTTCAAGCATAGTATGTAAAATTTTAAACTCTACTGTTATTTATATGTTACAATTAAGTCTTTAATTTAAAGTAAGACTGGAACTATTCCAAGCTCTTAGCCTTATTTTCTTCAATAAGTCTCGAAAGGCTTAGAATTTCTTTCTTGGTAAGAATACTAAGTAGATTGAGTTGATTGAATCTTCTATTTAGCAAATCTTGTGCATTAAGAAGTGTAAGTGTCTTCTTAGATCGCTTATTATTTGTGATTGTTAAATTAAAGTGATAGATACTTCTTTTAATATGTGTGCAGTTTATTTTTGTTGAGAATCTAAGGTAGTTTTTATACCGAAGAGTAGATTTGTGATGATGTTTAAGTGTGAATTTTCAGTGTGTAGGTATAAGTTCTAGATCTAAAATAAAAACTATGTTTATGTTAATTTAAAGTAATAATTTTTCTAGCGGAGAATTGATAGATTAAATCTAAGAAGTCTAATTTTTTGAAAATCTTGAAAGTTTTCAGAATTAGAAGTCCTGCATTATCTCATGGTCCGGAAGATGTTAAAGCTCTAAACCCAATATTTTTATGATGTTTCTAGTAGAAGTTGGACCGGAGATTTTATGATGCTTCTGGTAAAACTTGAGTTGGTTGTTCTTGAGGTGTTCTTAAAGTAGAAGTTCTATTTAGAGTTTTTCAATGTTTTTACTTGTGAACAATAATCATGAATAGAAATTATTAATGATTTTTTGATTTAGGATGAATCTAGGCATTTTTAGAATTGTATTTTCCTCTTATTTGTTTCTTATCAATGAGTCTCATCTATTAGGAAGCAACAAGTACCTTGTCTCGTGATCTCAGATGCTTTCTATAATCAAAGGTACAAATGCCTCCCATCACTAGATCTAGGTTAGAAGGATACTGTTTTCGGAGTTATGGTGTAGTGGTAGGACGACTAGTCGTTATTCCAGACATTCACGGTTCAATCCCCAGCTACGGCGTATTTGCAGGAATTTTTCCTCCAAATGGGACGCGAATCCTGGGACGCTGGGCTTCTAGACCGCCCACTGCGAATGCTTCCCGATTTACCCTGACGACTGGTGGGAAACTTCCGTGAGGCCGGACCGGTCGTCCGAGGTTGGAAAAATCTCGTTAATTATTTTTTTAGGTTAAAAGGATACTGCCTCCAGGGCTATGATACAATGGTAGAGCGACTAATCGCTATTCCAGACATCCACAGTTCAATCCCTAGTTACAGCATAATTGCAAGAATTTTTCCTCCAAATGAGGCGCAAACCCTGGGACGCTGGACTTCTAGACCATCCACTACGAGCGCTTCTCGATCAGATCGATCATCCGAAATTAAAAAAACCTCGTCAGATTGAGCAGGTTAAAATAAATAGGATATATATATATATATATATATATATATATATATATATATATATATATATATATATATATATATATATATATATATATATATATATAAGTAATGATAGAGAAAATGAAAATGGGAGAGTGAAAATCATAGTGAATGATGTGGCATGACGTGACACTTTATATGCACACGTTCGATTATCGTTTGGACACCATCGGCGGCTTTCGGCCGCCGTCCCGAATCAAACTATACCCTAGGGGGCACAGTGAATCCGTCGAAGATCGTGCATGTAAGATGTCACATTATTCATTATGATTTTTATTTTCTTAATCATTATTCTATATATAAAATAGAATGTTATCTGATGCCCATCTTATGAACATCAAGTAAAAAAAAATTATACTGGATGCTCAAAGGGTACGCGACCGAGAGGGAAGGCTGACACGACAGTAGGGGTGGGCCCCTTAGGTGCGCTGCGTGTCACGCACGAGGCGACGCACAACATAAAATCCCGTATATATATTTATACAGCAAGTATGCTATTTTAGTACTATCTAACGGATATAACATTCTTCCAGCTTACAACTTCATCTCCGGGGTGGAGGGATTGTAGAATGTACAGGAAACAATTTTGTCACAAGAATCAGATAAACATTCTTTGCAGCTCCTTACGATACTGCTTCAGTATTCGACGGTCACATGTCCCTCTTTTTACCTGCTCATCCTCAGTTTGGCAATGCCCAGGAGAGGTTTAGCCACTCAGAGGAGGGAAGTCACCCTCATCCTTTAGCTGGTAGGGTTTAGTCATCCTGCATGTTTCAAACATGGAATTTATGAGATTTCATTTCATCCAGACTTATTTTACAGAGACTAACATGCTTGTTTATTTTCCTATTTATGTTAACTCGATATGTGTTAATCAGAGTGATTAAGTTGACTGAACAAAATTTCAATTACAACAGCCACTGAATGCTATGCTTCACTAGTGTTATTTGTGCATAGTTTGTTGGATACTATGGATGAAGATGTGTATAATTGCTTCTTACAATGATAGAAACATAAAACCTTTGGAAAGTTCTTACCTCCCAAATTGTATGTTTGATGAGGATCTTTGATTTGTCAGCACAGCTATTCCTGTATCATTGCTCCGATGAGGACTAGTTGCTTCATGTCTGCTGCTTTGTTCTGAGATGACTCTTACTGGAACAGGACCAAGGGACCCAAACTCCACCATTCCATGATCATTTGCACCGTAAACAGGTGACGGTGATTGCGACAATGGTTCATGTTCTTCTTCAAGCAAGCTCGTATCTTGTTGTCCATCCAAACGTCTATTATTGCGGGATCGGGATCCTGAAGAAGTTGGATTCTTTCTTTTCCAAGGTGATTGTTTTTCCTGTATAAGCGAGAGTTCTACAAAATTTAACAAATGAAGAACCTCAGAACCAGTAATAATACATATAAAAAGAAAAAAGAAATGCAAAGAAGAAAATTCTGTGATTTTTTTGCTGAAAAAAAAACCATTGACTCCGAAATTACATCAGGATTATCCCTTCTCTAACAGAGTTTATAACTCAATAGATTCTAGTAAAAATATTTGAATGGAGGGCTTACAGAGAATTAGGTATTAGGCATGAATTAACAGTGCAGAGTTATTAAGTATTAGGCATAATGAGTTTAGTCCCACACCTCTGGATCTAGTCCTATAAATACTATGTGAGTATTTCTTATCAATAGACAACAATAAAATATTTCTTTTCCACAATTAACACAGCAGAACACTCCTTTTAGGGTTTGAGTTTTTCAAAAGACATTGTTGGTTGCTGGTTGCGTACCAATCTGAGGTTTCAGAGATCATTGATATACATGCTCCATCAAATATTTCTAGAGATTTGCTTAATTATGTTTCTATTTTTGTAGTCATGTTTTAGTCTCCATCAACTAATCTATGTTTTTCTTATAAAAATAGTAGTATTAATCTTCTGGCATGAGGGGAGCATTAAGAGTAAAAAAAAATTAGGTGTCAGTAGTAGGTTAACATTACAAGTCAAAAGTACATACCCGGTCAGGAATGTATGTTCCAGTTCCCCTTTTCTGGATATCTTTAGCACAATAAGCACCAGGTATCAAGGATTGATTCATGGAGTAGGCGGTAGGAGAATATGGCGACGCAGGAACTAGATTATTTGTTGCCATATGCATGTAAATACTCCCATGAACGGGCATAATGTATTGTTCCAATAGATACTCTTGCTCCTGTGAACCCAGAGCATATAGAAGATTCTTATAATGTACATCAAATTCACCAACAAGATCTGATAATTTGCTGAACTTGGAGTTTCTAGTTTTTCCATTGTCCTCATTTGAGCAGTCTGCATGAATTGACTGTTCTGATAGATTGGACTTCCAACTTGCCTTTGAAGACCCATGAATGCTATGAGGGGATTCAGGAATGGAGTTTGTTTTAAACCACAATTCACTAGTACCAAGTAGTAACTCAGTTTCATAGTTGATTTCCTCGTTAGAGGCTGTAGATCTGCTCAAAGGCACTTCTTTATTTACAGTGTCTCTCGAGTTTAAAGTATCAAGTCTCACATCCCTGGAATCATTTTCTTCATGGAAGAATAATGGGGGTGAATAATATGCATCTCCAGAAGATGAGTCACCAATCCAATCATGAGATGGAGAAGCAATTGGACTTTCAATAGCCGTCAAACTCAAAGCATCTAAACTAGCAGACTCCCTGGCTTCTAAATCCAAACCCTTAACGCTGTCAGATTGTGATTGAGTATCAGACTTATTCAAATCTGATATCTTGATATTAATTAGTTCCCTATACAACATGGCATTGAAATCCTTGATTGGAAAATCACCCAAACCCAAGTCTCTTGATGAAGTACAATGAACTGGGGTATCTTGAATAAATTCAGAGTCTAACGAGTTAGGAGATGGAGATATAACATCTGGTCTTTCTCCAGTTCTGTGCCTCTCCAGAATGCTTGCAAAAAATGTGCCAACCTCAGAAACAATATTTTCCATTGGTAACTTTAATATCTGACGAAGTTTTTGAGCACCATATGTAAATGCACTTTGAATGCGATAGAAGTTGCCTGAGATTGAGAAGGGAATAGCAGATTAGCACACCTATAAGATGCCAAAGTCCAAGAAGCTACCATTTCAAATTAAATTCAAAGAAATTGAGAAAGTATGAGGCTAACCTTTGCTGACACTGCGTCCAAGATTATTATTCTGTTTTAGGGGATCCACAATATTCAGGTGTTTTTTTGAGAACACCTTGGGGGATGTTTCCAACAATCTTAAAGAAGCCGAAAACATCTCGACGCACTCCTCAATAAATTCCTTGCTAAACAGTAAATCACTCCTATTAAAGTCTGGCATATCAGCTGTTTAAGAATAGTTGATGATCAAGAACCATATATAACTATTTTATCAAATAAAAATTTTAGGATGTGGAATAGAACATCTGCTCACCTACGAATAGTTCTGGCAATGACGAAACAGAAACCAGGCCCTGTAAACTAACACAATACTTATCCCACTCAAATTTGCTGTAGAAGTCCAGAAACCTATATAGAACCTAAATACAGACAATTTCTTGAAACCTTAAGTAATCGTTATAAAGACGCTAGCAGCAAAAAAATCAGTAAAATAGAACAGGATTCCTTAAAACAAGCTCACCGCTAAAGGTCCATCCAGAGATTGATGGAAGAGATGGAAAACATACAAAACAAGTGTTTCCAATGCATATGTTGAAATCAAACCATGATGAGCACCAAGAATACGACTCTCATAGTAGCACCAAGCTTTTATCAATATTATACTGCGTTTGAATAGATGGTCCTTGCCAATTTTTTGGTCAACCTATAACAAGCAACAAATTTGAATTTATGAGAGAACAATAAAGATCATATAAAAAGATGTAAACTAAGCATATAAATCCATGAATCGAGAAAATCAATTTTGATTCCAATACTGTATTATTAAGGCTTTTAGGCTTTTATTTGTACCTTCTCTAGAAAGCAAAGAGTAGAGAGCCCACCAATCTGATTGAAGGTTATATCCACAATAATGTTCTCGACAACACATTTAATGAGTTTGACCTGCCGTGATAAAACCATCAATCATCAAAACATGATAAGCATACAGTCAGCGTGAAGAATTTCTTGGTAGCAATGATGCCCCAGATTAAATTACATAAATACAAATGCAAATTCATAAACAAGAAAGTACACCATGTTGAAGAAAGAAGCATCATTTGTAAAACTGTGCATATGTCTCGTTGGTATATACTAAACAGAAATTTAGGCACGCATAACTATAATTTCACAAAATTTTCAACTTGGAAAATAGTTAAATTGGAGCAGCATATACAGCATAGAGCAAGTAGATGTTAGGACAAGGAAGTAAGAATCTCATTTTTCACATTTCATTACCATCAGAATGATACAGAACAAAATAGAAGGAAAAGCATGGTCCACTTATGCAATAGAGTTGTTGACCTGACATAGCCGTAGATAGCATGTTTACAATATTATCTCCAGAAATCCAGGGATAATTATTGTATCACATTACCTGACATATAAAGCATGTCAAATTTTTAGATATGGCTCCAATCTCATTTTGATAGATAAGGTTTACAGTTTACTACGCACAAACTATGAAAGTCCACATATTTTGGGCTTTCGACATTTGAAGTCCGCTGCCCAAAGAATGTTTCAGCATATGAATGTAAATATGTTTGCTTCAATGAACAATTTTTATGATTGAAAAAAAGAAAGATACTTATTACCATTGTATGTCACACACTGACAGAGTTAGTGGAATAAACACATAGTAGACAATTAGACAGAGAAGAAGAAAAAACCAAGTCATGTTAATCATAGCTATTGTTGCTTCACCAAACCTCATAGTGCAACAACAAACCTCATAGTGCAACAAACAAGTCATCATTAGTTTTCATTGTTTTAACAAAATAAATCCCCTGACAGAAAATCAGACGTGAACAGCCTAGGGTAACATTAAATTTATTCACTACAAGTGAGGGAAGTGCAGAAAATGATGACCTAATAAGAAAAGGAGATTGTAAATAACTAGCTCGATACTTAAATTGTACAAGTGAAGGTCCATGGTGATATTTAAAATACCCACACCAATATTTTGCAGCAATTTAATCCAGATCTAACCATCTTCAGGTAAAATATAGATCAGAGATGCATTATCTGTAAGGATAACAGGTCCTAAGCTACCACATATTTTAAATAGATGAATCCACTGTAAAAGGGATAGTCAGAGCTCCTCTTAGGGAGATAAAGTTAAATCTCCTAACAATTCGTTAGGGAAAGAGAACTTCATGTGCAGATATTGTTGGAGATGAAAGAGATTGCCTGGAAAAAGATATTAGAGCTAAAAGTTTGTAAGAAAAACATATTATGATTATTTCAATGGCAACAAACCAAATTTGAAAAGAATGAAGAACCTCTGCATTAATATACTGCACATCGAGTACTTCAAATTCAGAATCCTTATACTGTTTTTCTCCATCAAGAACAGACCATACATCATTTGCCAGAGCATCTTCAGAATTTGGATAACCAATCGCAGTAAGATCAATATCTCCATCAGGAAGGTAAGTCTTCAATGGAACTGATCCACATGGAAACACCTGCAGAATATTTGTATTCCAAAGTCAAGATACAAGTAAAGCAAGTAATGGACCATATGATAATGTTTAACCAACAGAGATTCTACAATGCTTGATAAAACAGATGAAAAATAATAATGCAATGGTTAGAGTAAAGTATGTGCAACACTTTCTAGCATAAAAAAGCATTTAACAAGTAACACAGATTCATATGGGAAGTAGTGTTATTAAAATTAGCAGCCTCATTTAAGAATACAACTCAATGCAGAACCCAAGATACTCCTTTTAGTGTCAACTTCACTACCAAATCATTTCACATACGTGATTCCACAAGATCCAGTCGATGACTTCAACTCCCAAAGGACCAAAAAATGCTCCTGTATGGTGAATTTAGAGACATCCATTTGCAATTTACAGTATGCCAAATACGTACCTACACTTTGTAGTGGACAATCATTTTTCCAACTTCAACAATATAATACTAGATTGTGCAGCCATTTAGTCCTACATTAGAGTTTTCTACTGAACCTTATTGCTTTGTAGGAGATGGTTCATCAGATTTTATGATAAGGATGACTTTAGAAAAAATGAATTCCTTCACATATCCTATAACATGCATTATTCGGAAAACCTTGAGAAAAGCTATGAGAAACAAATTAGAGAAAGAGCAATGATAGGGAGAGTGAAAATGGAAGAGTGAAAATCATAGTGAATGATGTGGCATGACGTGACACTTTACATGCACACGTCCAATTATCGCTTGGACACCCATCGGCGGCCTTCGGCCGCCGTCCCGAATCAAACTATACCCTGGGGGGCACGGTGAACCCGTCGGGAGATCGTGCATGCAAAGTGTCACGTCATTCACTATGGTTTTCACTCTCCCATTTTTACTCTCCCAATCATTATTCTTAGAGAAATATAAAAAAAAAAGTCGTAGTTTATCCAAATCCCAACTAAACTCTAACTTGAGATCATTCACTGAACCTGATAAAAACAACAAAATAATTATGCAGATTTACTAAATACAACTCCAAAATTCTTTTTTCCATAAACACGCTATAGCAATGCCTGAAACTTCATATGAAGAAATTTTTTCATAAGATAAAAGCGTTTTCACCAAGTAAAATTTCTACTATCATTTCTCTCATTTTTTTCCATATTAGAATTGGAATGTTGAATTGATTTAATTGATTTGTATACTACTATTGACATAGCTTTGCATAATGCTTAGTGGAGGAATAAGATCAGATCAAATAGTTGACACAATCACGATCTAAAGATGAATGAGAGTTGCTAAGGGTAGGAATAACCAGGTCTACTAGAACTATAAAGAACATAAAATAATCAGAACTAAGAGAAAATGTCCTTTTCATTGATCTTCAATCAAAAAGAATATGTACATCGGTAAAACATTTAAGTCCTGTGAAATCAAACCTGAAAACCAAATCAAATAGATAGTCTTATAGTCTTGCAATTGAAAAAAAAAACTAAAAGAAAAAACATCGCAGTTTTCAAGAATATCCTAGATTGTAGCCGACAAGCTAGCAAATTAAAGCATGCCGTTGCAATACAATTTTTCTAGTCGATCAAAGGGATAACAACTGAGAATTTCTAACAAAAAAAAATTTAGAAAAAGAAACAAATATAACAACTCAATACGTGAAATTAGCTGCAAGGGGATGAACACAACAAGGATTCTTGGAAAAAAAATTATCAAAATTACTGAGAATGCGTGAAATAAACAGTAGGTGGTATGGACACAAACGCGATTCTTGAAATATATAAATATAAATATATCAAAAAAAAACAAGAAGATTAAAAGTCACCTCAGTTCCAATACATCTTTTCAAAAGTTTCTGCACGTACTCGACAACGCCTTTCCGACTATGCTGGGACGCCACCGTCGGCTGAATGCACCGGAGGACATCTTGGGTTGCCTTCTCAGCAACCTGCCAGTTCTCCGCGCTGATCGCTGACGGGTCGGGGTTAACCGGCGGCGGATGCGGTTGCATCGGTTGGCCAACCTCTTCCGAAGATCCTACATCGGACACTGCCGGCCAGGCCTCCAGGTCGCCCATGACAGCAACCACTCCCCGGCAGCCCAAACTCC
Source organism: Boesenbergia rotunda (assembly GCA_024364735.1). Classification (NCBI taxonomy): domain Eukaryota; kingdom Viridiplantae; phylum Streptophyta; class Magnoliopsida; order Zingiberales; family Zingiberaceae; genus Boesenbergia; species Boesenbergia rotunda. The sequence continues at coordinate 48,245 of JAGFNQ010007227.1, read as the reverse complement.
GGTTTTTCTCTACTCTTCCAAAAAAAACCGACACCCCAAATCCACTAAAGCACTGTGAGAAACTCGAGGAATCACAAACAGAACAAATGGAAGTGCATTGGGAGCACGGATCGGGGCGGAAAAAAAGCAAGAAAATGAAACGGATAAAGGAGGGGGGAAAAAATCTGAGAAAGGCGCGGAGGATCAAAGGCGGTGCAGTCAGCAGTGCGTTTGGGAGATGCAAATTCCAGGTTCTTGAAGGGATCGGCCTCCGGCGATCCCTTAACGAAAATCTCTCCGCCTCCGCTACGCGAACCAGCAAGCAGCGAGCAGAGCAACAAGCGGAAGATCGAAAAGAAAAACGAAAGCCCCCTTTTATCGCACTCGCGTCGCTCCCCTTGAAAATAAAACAAATATAATTTAATGAAAAAAAATAAAAACATAATCAGAAGACGCGTTGTTTTTAAAACTTTCCCCCCAAAATTAGTAAATTTTACGTTATCCAAAATGGATGATTGCATTGACTTTTAAATATTAACTTATAATCGTATTGAAAATGTGGGATTACATTTTAAAATCCCGTTGACTTTTCTAGAAACCATTGGTCAACTTAATTTTTTTAAATATAAAGATAAAAAAGGCAACTTATGAATAAAGGTAGTAGGTAATTAATAAATGGATAAAATTATAGGTGATAGATAACTAATAAATAAATAAATAACGTAAATGTTAGTATAGTTTAAATTTGTAAATAAAGCTAATAAGTAATTAATGAACAAATCTATTAATTAACTCCAGTCATCTGAGTTTTCATTGTCGCCTCATTTTATTTTTTTATATAAAATTTATTTATTAGATTATTATCTTAATTAAAGAGCAAAATTAATTATTAAAATTATAAAAAAAGAACCTTGTTTTTTTAAAAAAATCATATTAAAGCATATGGCAGTTACACTATAGTTACTATAACTATTTTTATTATTATTTTGGTCAATATTACTTTAATTTAATATCAAAATGATTATAAAAACAATAATAGCAGTCACTAAAATGGTTGCTAAAATAATTGTAGCGACCATTATATGGTTTCTATACAGAGTAGGTACTTAATGGTTGCTATTTTAATTTTAAAATGATTTTAAATATGTTAAATAATTTTGATTAAATTTTAATAAAGTCAACAAAGAATTTTTATATAAAAATATTATATATATAATATTTTTGTCAATGATTATTATATAAAGGTTAAAATAAAAATATTTTGTACATAAAAATATACTAAATTATTGTTTTAACTAACATAAAAGTAAAAGATGTTTTTTTCCTTTTAATTATTTTCGAATTTAGATGTCCAAATTTCATTCAATTAGATTAATATTTGAGATAGACCGTCTCTCTCTCATTCATTTACTGAATAAATCTATAATTGATTTTCAAAATATTTATCTAAAATTTAAATTTATTTATTTTATTTGCTTAAGTGTTCAGAGTAAAATATCTTGTTTCCTATATAATATTTTCATTTTACCTTTAATTCAAAATACGTGGACAATGATATCTCATTGAGCTTCATGCAATTTCAATAAGAAATTTAATAAATAAAATTATAAATGAACGAATTTTAACAAAATTCAAACTCCTTTGCCATTTGCCAACGACGGGACGCCTCCCTGAGCCGACCGCCTTCACGACCTTAACCGTCGCGCATTGTACGTCGAGCGTTGTCCCTCCCTCCCGCGCGCGATCCTGTCGGAGTAAACGAGGGCCAGGTCGGGCCCCTCCCTTACCGGTTCACTCACTGATCACTGATGTTCTATTTATCTGGTAGAGTTGAAAGTAAAATTAAAAAAAGAAAATAGCAGTAGAAATTTTTTTATTATTTATTTCATTAAAATTTAAAAGGGAAGAAAAATATAATCAATCCGCGAATAATTTCGAAGTCAAAATCGATCATCTCAAAATCGGACAGAAACAACAGATAGATAAAAAATAATATATGTACTCCTTTTTATTCACAAAATTACATCATATATTAAAAAAATTATACATGTATCTTTTTTAACTCATAAAATTATATCATATATAAAAAAATGGCACATGCACCCTTTTTTATTAACAAAATTACACCACATGTATTCATCTTCCTTAATCAAGGTAAATAAGCATGTAAAGAAAATGATTTCTTTCCCTTTTCATTCATTTTTATATTCCTAGATTTATTTGGTCCATTCATCATCCACTCCTATAGGTAAAAAGAGAGCATAAACACGTGAAAAGTAGAAATTCATATGTTCCAATTAAATATCGTGGATGATTTAATCATCCATCGACAAATAATTTCATGCACATATTCTTTATGGATCATTGATGAGGAAAGTGAATGGGTCTGAAAAATACTTCAAATTAGATTGGCGTTGAAGAGATCCCGATAAGCCAACTTGACACTCAAAATAAGGTTTACTTAAAATAGTATCCCAAAGAAAGAAGATGACGAAGGAGAGAACCTAGTAGAGTTTATTGGTGTAATCGTCCTCAGGTCAAAGTTGACTAATTTGAGTAAGTTCGGGTTGGCTTGAGCTTGAGTTTTAATATTTGGATAATATGTGAGAAAGAGATCAAGTATGCCAAGGTTGACCAGATACAATGTGAGAAAGCTGTAATTGGAGATTAGTCAATGAAAAGTCAAAACTGAAAGTTAGGTAACAAAAGACCTAGTTGAAAATTAGGCAACGGAAGTCCTAGTGTAGTTGAGAATTACACAGTGGAAGTCTTAGCGGGACTAGACTGTGAAATCCTAGTTGAGAACTAGGCAATTAAAGAAAATCCTAGCAGGACTAGGTGGTGAAAGACCTAATTGAGAACTAGTTAATGGAAGTCCTAGTGGGGTTAGGCAATAAAAAAGTCCATGTAGGTCAATGTTGATCGAACACTTGGTAATCAAAAACCCAACTAAAAGTTGGCAAGAAAAAGTTCAAGTGGGTCAAAGGTTGACCAAACACTTTGTGATCGAAAACCCAACGAGAAGTTGGCAAGAAAAAGTCCAAGCGAATCAAATATTGACCAGACACTTAGTGGAGAAGTCCCAATAAGGCAAGGTTGACAGGATATTGGATAAGGGAGTTAGAGTTGGCAATTAATTAGGGTAATAGATTGGGAAGCTCTTTACAAAAGCTCTTCGCAAAAGCACAGTAAAGACCTGAATCGATTGGTCAATCAGCCCAATTGATTGTGACAATCGATTAGAGTGTTTTTCTCTAGAGCACAGAAAGTGATGCTTTGATTGACTAATTAATTCAGCATATCGAGGTAATCGATTGAGGAGATTTTTGGTGAACAAACTGAAGATTGCTGAATCGATTAAGTTAATAGTTTCAACATAGGTTAATCGATTGGGGCAATCGATTAGGAGTGTTTTCTCATTAAAATAGAAATTAGCAATCAATTGGGTTAATCGATTGGGGCATTTTTCATAAGAGAACAAAAATATTGGGAATCAATTGGGAAATCAATTAGACATTTTTTCTCTCGTGAACAAAAAGCTTCAGAATCGATTGGGCAATCAATTAGAAGTTGCCAAATCAATTGGTGACAGTTGCCGAATCGATTAGTATAGCTCACCAATTGATTAGATGCGTGAAAAAGAGTTGTTTTGCATATTTTGAATGGTTGTACTGATGTGGCAATCGATTGGGAAAAAAATCAATCTATTAGGATGTGTCAAAAGAAACCTAGAAAAAGGATTTCGTGAAGGTTTAAAACATTACTTGCTCACAACTTTCATGCAGTTCTTGGGTGTTTGGAGAAAAGTGTTGTTATATTTCCACTGCCAAGAGGTAAATCCAAAGCAAGAAAAGAGCAAACAAAGCAATGCTTATGTTGTAAAGTAAGTCGTTGTCGACTTCCTTTGTTACCTAGTTGCATTTCTTAGTTTTATTCTTGTATTCGAGAGTGTATGAGGCTTCTTCGCTTCGTGGAAGAAGGTTTTAATGGAGCATCTGTGAGAAAGGGTTGAATCCTTAGATTAATCACCTCGAGGAGGTGGATACCAAATAAATGGAAGGCGTTAATGTTTTGGTGATTCTTCGTTTCAAGATAGCCTTTGTAAATCAAGTTTAAAGAAGTGAACGAAGTTATTCACACACTCCGTCCCCCCCCCCCCCCCCCCCCCCCCCAATCTCATATTGATTCCAACAATTGAGATCAGAGCGAGACCACTCTTCATTGGACTAATCACTGAAAGAATTAAGAGATAGAGGAAGGAGAAAAAATTGAAAGTAGAAACCCTAATTTCAACAAGTCAAATAACTAATCATCAAAGAGCTCAACTTCAAAAATAGATTTTCAAAATGAGTTTGGATATGACATCCGAGCACCTCTACCCTTTGGACTGAGAAGCTTCGACCTTTGAAAATCAAGGATTAAAAATTTCTTCATGATGAATATTGAAGATCGGTTCATTTTAATGGAGGAATTTAAAGCCTTAACTGATAGTCAAGGAAGACTCCTTAAGGAAAAGAAGTGGACCAAGTAGCAACTCTAAAAATTCGAGGCATACAACAAAGTAACCACAATTTTGGTTAATTTAATCCTTAATGACATCTTGTGTAAATTAGGAGATCACAGTACAAATGAATTATGGAATAAATTAGTCAAGCTTTATGAAAATCCACCCTCAATGTAAAGTAATGAAAAATTCAAAGATGAAGACTCTTTGGATCATGAGTTTGAGATTTCGGAGGTTGAGAGATACTCAATATTCGAAGATGAGATCAGAGAGACATCCATCTCAAGAATTGAAGAGGGGCATAGCTCATTGACACTAGAGCAAGAAGAAGTGTCAGAATCAATGAAGGATCCTGTGCTACCCCTACGAGTAAAGATTTCAATTTGTAAAAATAACAATCATATCGTATTCTTTGAGTGTAGGAAAAAAGAATACTATAAGAGCAAATATGCAAAATTGGTTAAGAAGAAGGTTTATGTGTTACCCAAAGACAAAAGAGAGGTCAAAAGAGATCAGCCCCATGATACGAAGAGCAAGGAGCACATTGTGTGCTTCTCTTGCAATCAAAAAGGGTATTATTAGAATCAATATTCAAGGGGGAAGAATTCGACAAGGAACAAGAAGCTTAAGTCAATGGGGAACTTCCAAAAATAAAACTAAGGTACTATTAGTTAATGGTATTACTTTATATCATGATAACAAACATACTAGAAATAACTTTTATGATTTTAATACCTATTATCTTGATAATAGAAAACATGATAATTCTAAAGAGAATTATAGATCATATCATGCTAGAACAACGCAGGCAAGAGAAAGATTCGAAGAATCGATATTCACCCCCTCTAGCATACGGAACGATCCTAACAAGTGGTATCAGAGCAAGGACTGCTCTTGATCGGACTAATCACCGAGGGAGCACACGCTAGAGGAGAGGAAACAATGGAAGATAAGTTGGGGGACAACATCTACACCCCACCGCCCTACGACAATGAGGATTTCGACTATTGGCGGGCGAGGATGAAGAATTGGCTTAGCATGGAGTGGGAGTGCATGGTCATGCTAGAAGAGCCCTTCGAAGTTCCAAAGGACAAACATGGAAAGAAGCTTCGTCCTAGATATTAGACTCAAGAGCAACAAGACTACTCTAGGGCAAACAAGAAGGTAATAGATGTATTAATTGATGTTTTGCCTAACAATGTTTTGAGTATTGTAGGGAATTATAAAAATGCACACGAATTATGGACCAAGTTGGTGGAATATCACAAGAACCCTACACAAACTCAAGGAGTAGATGAACCCGAGGAAGTGAGCTCAATAGCTCAAGAGGAGGAAGAAGTGTCCACATCCTCAAGTGAAGAAGAAAGTGAGAGGTCATCCACCTTATCTAGAGAAGAGGAGGAGGTCACCACCTCAAGGATTGAGGGGGAGGAGAGACCCTCACCTACACGTGATCAAGAGGAAGTCTCCACTTCATCCAAGGGTAAAGAGGAAGTCAATCAAGCCTCAACCTCCACAAAAGCAAGGACTAAAGATCACATTGTATGCTTTGGGTGCAATGAAAAGGGGCACTACAAGGATAAGTGCCCACTAGGTAAGAAAAAGGAGGTACACCCTAAACCCATTGTAAATTCCTTTAAAGCTAATGTGTGTTGTAGAATTGGTGAAGCTCAAGCTAAAAAGAAGAAGATTCGATGTTTCACATGTGGAGAACTAGGGCATTATCACATTAAATGCCCTAGAAAAGGTGAGCTAAAGAAGATGGAAAATCTAAGAAGATGGGAAAAAGAAGAAAGAAGAAAGAGAAGAAGCTCACAATAAGGAAAGACTACAAGGGCAAGGGAGGTACCCTCTAACCCTAGTTTAAAAAGAAATTCGATTTCAAGTTCTTCTTTACATTTCAAGAATCATGTTAATTACCCACTCATGCATGCTAGAACTCATGAGAATTGTTTATTTGTGTATAATCATGGATTTAAGTACAATGATAGGACTAAGGGTAACAAGGTAGATCATAACCCTAAGAAAAGCATGCATCATGATAGACCTAAGACTTGGGTACCTAAGGATCAAGGCATTGACCCCAAGAAAGGGAGACAAATGCCTAAGAAAATGGATAGGTCTAGGAATGTCCAAAGTGGACATATGGAATCCAAGGTTAGAGGGCTAAAAAGGGAAAATCAAGCCTTAAGGGCAAGACTTGATACTTTAGAGAAGACCTTAGAAAGATTCAAGATTGTATCTAAAGGTCTAGACATGGTGTTGGGTAGCATCAAACCCAACTATGATAGGTCGGGTTTGGGCTATCAATCCAAGACCTCCAAGGGCAATGGAAAGAAGTATGCTGGGAAAACATACAATCTTAGTAAGGAGGGAAAGTCTAAGGATGGCAAGGGGATGCCATCCAAGGATAAAAAGAGTGACCTAACCAAGGACAAGGTGTCCAAGGTTAAAAAGGTCAATTTTGTAGGCCAAGAATCACCGGTGGCACACCGGTGTGGTCTAGTGTGGATGGAGTCACCTAGGGAGGTGGCTAAGGCTAAGAGCTCAAGGGGGAGCTCTAGGAGCCTTTGGGATCTATGGTAAATGGATCTCAACAGTTTTTCTCCCAAGGAATTAGATGAAATGTGCCAAATAGGGTTGGAAGACTTGGGTAAGTCTTAATCCTATGTTTTGGCACATTAAAAAGGGGATTTAGGGAGAAAAAGAGTGAAAATGGTATTATAATTGAAAGAAATTAGGTTTAATGTGAAAATATCATGTAACTTGATGCTACTAATGGAATATGAATGAGTATGGGAAGAAACATCAAGGTAAGGTCCAAATTAGAACTTTGAGCTAAGGTTTTAATGATACACTTTAGAAAGAATAGGATTTCATGCCAATCTTGGGATCCGGAGTATATTTATTTGGAAACGTATTTTTCCCAAGTAGATATTGGCTTCACAAGTCTCCCCACAAAATTTCAAAATTTTTGAAGATTTATGGAATTATTAGTGCATTACTGAATCTCGAGATGAAAAATTGAGTTTCAGACACCAGTCACCTGCAAAAAGGGCAGTCACCTGCCAATGAACACAGAAATATTCTGTGAAGGTTAGCAGTCACCTGCCAAAAGGGCAGTCACCTAGTCCATAGGGTTCAGAATGAAAGACATATTGGATAGTAAGGAATTGCGAAATTGGGAGATAGGATATGGATTTGGATTAAAAGTCTTGATTATGATTTCATATTCCTTGAGTAAAGTGTTGTCCCATGATTTAATATCTTGAAATTTAAGATGAGTGAATATTTATCTAAGGTAAAGAGATAAGAAGAAGGAGAATTTCATCGTATTATGGACACATATGGAAAAGAAAAGAATTGAGGATAATTTCTTGGATAAATTGATAATGGTTAGAATTGGCAAACACAAGGAATCATGAATTGAGTTCAAAATTGATACAAAGTGTCCATCCTTAAGGAAATTAGAGAATTGTACCAAAAGTCAAGCACATTTGTGGTTTTCATGAAATCATATCTTTCTAGGATAGGGTATATCATAGCAAATGTGCTTGCAAACCTTTTAGACTCTCTTAAGTGGTGATGAGTTCTTTTTGGCACTAAGGGAAAGGTTGCTTGGGGCAATTCTTTGATAGTGTCAAAGGGGGAAGAACTTGGAAGTTAGGTTGGGTAGAACTTAATTTGAGTCAATGGTGTTAAGTTGGGTAGACTTCACCTAGATAAAATGAAAATTGGGAGAAGACATAGGTCAAGGGGGAGGTTGCCTCCTAGTTGCCCTAATTTTCATTGGAAATTTTTGAGTTTTGTGTCAAACTTGGGAATGGTGATAGATACATTTTGGAATGTAATTTTCCCAAGTAGGTATGGGTACCACAATATTCTCCACAAAATTTAGAAATTTTTGGAGATTTGTGGAATTTCTGGCGTGTTTTTGAAATTCGGCCAGAAAATTGATATTCAGAGTATCAGTCAACTGCCATTGGGGCAGTCGACTGTCCAGGGCTGATTTGTGTATCAACAGCTGGTTTGGTGTCCAAATGGTGTAAAACAAGTGTATGGGGAATTAGTACACTGTGTTTAGGATCATTGGGAATTAAAAGAATCAATAATTGGGTTATTGTTGAGTTCTTTTTTATGTTAGGCAAAGGGGGAGAAGTTTGGGTTTAAGTTGGGAAACCAAACTTACCTTTGCAAGAAACCCTGAGTTTAAGGGGAGCATGGTTGCTCCATTCTTGGCGTAAGGGGAACCTTGGAGAGGTTCTTAAAAAGCCTTTGTAAGTCCAATGTAGGGGGAGCTTGGGAGAAGCTTTAAAAAGCCCGTTTCGGAAAAGTCCTAACTTGGAGGGTTAGGTGTAGGATGCCTTGGATAGGATCCATACATGCATTGCATATGCATTCATTTTAGCATGGTTTTTGCTATTGACTACTATCTTGTTTTCCCTAACTTAAACGTATTGCCAAACATCAAAAAGGGGGAGATTGTTGGAGCAATCGGCCCTAAGATGGTCCGGTGTGACCATGGGTTTTGATGTTTGGGCAAAGAGTTTAAGTTAGGATTTCCCTTGTGTACTTATATGTGTATGATGAGTGTGCAGGTTGTACAGGTTACACATATGGACTTGACTGGACGGTCTCGGTACGGTGAAGGATGGTATGGAGGCAAGCTGGAGGCTTGCGTGCGCATCCGAGGGACCTTGGAGAGCAGAGACGATGAGCTGATGGGCACGGACTTTGAGACATGCGTGAAGGATGGCATGGAGGCAAGCTGGAGGCTTGCGTGCATCCGAGGGGCGGGAGCCGAAGATGAAGAGGGCGCGAAGGCAATAGTCGAGGCTGCGGATGAGGAGTCAGTCGAGTCGTGAGGATCGAGTGCTGTGTGAATGTACTCGGGAAGGGATTCAGCTGGGGACCAGTCGACTGCTCTGGGGGCAGTCGACTGGTAGGTGGCTGGAGCAGGCTGGCAGATTTGAACGTTGTGCTCCAACGGTCAAATCTGAGTAGGAGCAGGTGACTGCCATTTGGGCAGTCACCTGCTAGCGGCTGTTACAGACTCGAGCCCTATTTAAAAGGGCTTGTTTCCTACCTTATTTCTTGACGAAACTTGTCTTGGTTAAAGGCAAGTTGGTAGTCTTTGGGCTCAAGGTTGTCAAAGGTGTTGTGGTGAGGTTTCTCCACCCACAAGGAGCGACGAGAGCTAACCGGAGGTTATCCGGGGAGTGATCCACCGACGGATTCTTGGATTAGTCACTCGGCCGGGGTGGATACCAAGTAAATTCTCTTTGTTAGCGTTGTTTGTTCTTTTTATTATTGTTTCCGCTGTGCAACTAACAACGCAGGCAAGAGAAAGATCCGAAGAATCATATTCACCCCCCTCTAGCGTACGGAACGATCCTAACATTAAGGTCAAGACTTGAGAAATTGGAGAGGACCCTAGAGAAAATTCCAAATAATGTCAAAGGCCCAAGAAGCAAAACCTAGGTTTAAATAGACAAGGGTCATTTAAGAGCAAAAAAGGTTTGAGATACAAATCCAAGTCTAACGAAAATGTGTCCGTATATCATAGAGTTTCATATGGCTATGGAACTAATCCTAGGTCTAGGAGTCAAGACAAGGTTATATGAGAAATTATCCTTAGAGTTGATCTTAAGAAAACTAGCATGACTAAGGCTTCTAAGAATCTAACGAAAGTCATTAGGAAGGTTTATAGGAAAGTTATCCTTAGTGAGTACCTAGAACACCCAAGGAGCACAAATAAGCTTTGAATTCTTAAGAGTATGTTCTCTACACCATAAATGGGTTAGAGTGTGTCAACTCTAAGGATGTGTTTGGTTTAAGTTATCATATATAACCTTGGTTATGTGATTACCAAGTAATTAAATATTGGTGGGGAGTACTAGATAATCACACTTGGTTTTGATGTTGGCAAAGGTTCAAAATTAAGGTTATTTATGATCTAATGCTTTAATCTAAGTGTGCAGGAAAGTCCTAGTTGAGCTAGACATAAAGTGTTGGGGATCGGTGCACCGGCTAGAGGGGGTGAATAGACGGTCACCCACGTTTCGCGTCGGTTCCTCCTACAAATGTTAGCGTCCGCAAGCGGAAATATCAACTAAACATTAAAACAATGCTAACACCAAACATTTACATGGTTCAGAGATGATACTCCTACTCCACGGCTGTCCGTAAGGTGGACAATCCTGATCCGTCGGTGGATGAGTCCCTGGAAGACCTCCGGCTAACTCGCGTAGCTCCTTGTGGGTGAAGAAACCTCACCATAACTCGCACAAGCCCTCTGAGAGCTTATACTACTAATTGGCCTTTAACCAAAGCCAATTTTCGTCAACCCTAGCCAGCCAAACCAAGCTCCCTTAAATTGAGCTCGTGGCTGAACTAGCCATTACCAGTCGACTGGTGCCAACACTAGTCAACTGGTTCCAACCGAATCTGAATGTTACAGCTGAACGTTCAAATTTCAGCCGACACCAGTCGACTGCAAAGAGGATCAGTCGACTGATCTTTCTATGCCCTACACTAGTCGACTGCTACATGCAACAATCGACTTCCCAAAATCTAAACCTAGGATTTCAACCCTGAGTACAGTCACTTAGCACTCGTCCTCGCCCGACCAACCTAGACCTAGCCTTCTAGTCTCCTCCATCAGTTTTGCGTCTCTCAAATGCCTCTCCATCCTTCACGCCTTGTCTTCTGGAGTTTCCTTCGACCTCGGTTCTTGTTGTTGGGTCTTCCTTTGCCAAGATGCCACTTGGACTTTTCTCCTTTGTTGTACCTATATCCTGCATACTCACAATGCATATCAAATACAATAATAATCCTAACTTAAACCTTTGCCCAAACATCAAAACCCAAGGTACCTAGATTGCTCTAACAATCTCCCCCTTTTTGATGTTTGGCAACCTGTTTAAGTTAGGGAAACAACAAAAAGGAAAATAATCATGCATAAATCATGGAACCTAACCTTAGGCTCCCCTTTTACCTAAACTCCCCTTTGAGTAGGTTTTTCTTGCAAAGGTACTTCTCCCCCTTTGCCATCAAATGCTCCCCCTTCACCTAGGCTCCCCCTTGAGCTTGGATTTCTTGCAAAGGTGTGTTAGTTTCCCACTTAAACCTAACACTTCTTCCCCTTTGTCATACATCAAAAGGACTCCAATAATATCTCAATTATTGGATCCTTTAACCTCTAATAAGTATAAAGGTTGTGTATTAACCCCCCGTAAGATTATACACAAGTTTAATATCATTAGGACACATTTTGACCTAGCTGAAAATAGTTTCAGCCTGTATCAGTCGACTGACCTAGTTGAAAATCCAACTCACAGAATTATCAGTCGACTACCCTCTGCATCAGTCGACTGATATCCTGATATCAGCCCATTTCTACATTTCTGACGCAATTTTAGAAATGCACCAAAAATTACATAAATTTTCAAAAATTTCTAAATTTTGTGGAGTGATTTGTGATACCCGTATCTACTTGGAAAAAATACATTCAAAAATGTATCTATCACCAATCCCAAGATTGATACAAAATCCAAAATTATCTAAATGGTTCAATTAAACCTTGACCTAAAGTCCTAGTTTTGACTTCCTCTTATGTATCTGCCCATACCAAACCACAATGCATCCATAGCATTAGTTTATATGTCATCTATACATCAAAAACTAGTTTTCATGCAAAATGACCCCAATGTCATATTTTCACGCATGAGACTCAAACCAATGTGCCAAAACCCAAGGATTGAGACTCAAATCCGTTTCCCAACCTTTTGGCACACTTTATAGTCTATCTAGACTTCCGAGAGAAATCCTCCCGAAATCCATTTACCATGGGTCCAAAATTGACTCTTTGAGCTCTTAACCTTAGCCACCTCCCTAGGTGACTCATCCAAGGTTACTAAGCCATACCGGTGTATCTCCGATGATCATTGGCTCTCAACCGTTACCTTCTTAATATTGGGTGTCTTGTCCTTGATTACTCCTCCCTTACTAATGTCTTATGTCTTTCTAGCATTTGACATTCTTTTGATCTTGGAGGTACTCAATTTGACATTTTTGGATTTTTGAACACCCAAGTGTTGATGCAGTCTGGCCCGATTGTTGTTTTGGTGTTAACATCGATTTAAGGTTTGATTTAAGTTTGGTTGAACTAATTGTGGTTAAGTCCTGATTGGAAATCCCGGTGAGTGAAGCCGGGTCTTGGTGAGTGAAGCCAGGTGATTGGAAATCCCGGTGAGTGAAGCGGGGTCCTGGTGAGTGAAGCCAGGTGATTGGAAATCCCGGTGAGTGAAGCCGGGTCCTGGTGAGTGAAGCCAGGTGTTGGAAATCCCGGTGAGTGAAGCCAGGAGTTGAAAATCCCGGTGAGTGAAGCTGGGTCCTGGTGAGTGAAGCCAGGTGTTGGAAATCCCGGTGAGTGAAGCCGGGTCCTGGTGAGTGAAGCCAGGTGGTGAAAAGTCCTAATTCGGAAGGTTGGGTGAAAAGTCCTAGCTTGGAGGGCTAGGTGAAAAGTCCTAACTTGGAGGGTTAGGTGCAAATTCCCATCTTGGAGAATTAGGTGAAAAAGTCCTGACTTGGAGGTCAGGTGCCTAGCTTAGAGGGCTAGGTTGGATGAAGGTCTAACTCGGAGGGGTTGGGTGAAAAGTCCTAGCTTGGAGGGCTAGGTGAAAAGTCCTAGCTTGGAGGGCTAGGTGAAAAGTCCTAACTTGGAGGGTTAGGTGCAAATTCCCAACATGGAGAGTTAGATTGAAAAATCCTTAGCTTGGAGGGCTAAGGTGAATGAAATCCTAGCTTGGAAGGCTAGGTCTGCGTCCCTGGATCGGTCTGGTGACCGATCAGGGAGTTGGCATGCTGCTCCTTCGTGGATCGGTCTGGTGACCGATCCAGCGATGTCTGATCGGTCTGGTGACCGATCAGGGAGTGTGTGTTTCACTCACTGCACAGCTCCTGATCGGTCTGGTGACCGATCAGGGAGCGAACAGTGAGTTGAGTTCCCTTGCTAATCAGGTCCAGAACGGTTCGGTGACCGATCAGAGACTTAGGATTTGATTAAAGAATCACTGTTCACTCAAGCCTGATTGGTCACCAATCAGGAGTGTGCAGAAACTGCTGGATCAGTCTGGTGACCGATCAGGCTCCTCCCTGATCGGTCTGGGGACCGATCAGGAGCAGAACTTTAATTCAAATATACTGTCAGAAGTCTGTTTTCGCTGCCTGACTCTGTAGTGCAGAATAGATTTGAAAAGCTCAAAAGCTTTGTGTCCGACTAGATTCACCCCCCCTCTCTAGCCATCCGGTTTCAACAAGTGGTATCAGAGCTTGGGGCTTTGTTCACGGCTTAACATCTGAGAGTTATCAACAAGATGGCTGGAAGAGAAGGAATGAGCACAAACCGACCTCCATTCCTCGACGGCACTGATTTTTCATATTGGAAGTCAAGAATGGAGTTTTACTTAAAGACAAACATGAGTTTGTGGTTCGCTGTAAAGGAGGGGTTTTCCCTTCCAAAGGATAATGAAGGAAAGGAGCTTGAGTTTTCCAAGTGGTCGGCTGAACAAATCCGGAAGGGTGAAGCAAATGCCAAAGCTGTGGTCACCTTACAATGTGGGATGACCAAAGAGCAATTGATCAAGATTGGTCCCTTCACCTCTGCCAGAGACTTGTGGAACAAACTCCTTGAGCTCCATGAAGGAACTCAAGACACCCGGACAGCCAAGAAGGATCTCCTTCACAGCCAACTCCAGAACTTGTCAATGGGAGAAAATGAAACTGTAAGTATGCTTCATTGTCGATTCAAAGAGTATTGAATGGTCTCCACTCCATTGGTGAAGAGGTAGAAAACCGAGACCTAGTGAGGTATGTCCTTAAATCATTTCCTAGGAATGCCTTGTGGTCATCCATGGTGGATGCTTACAAGGTTTCCAAGGACTTATCTTTTGTTAAGTTAGAGGATTTCTTTTGTGAGATGGAATTACATGACATCTCTAACCAAAGTCCCAAAGAGAAAGGGATTGCTTTAGTGGCAGGTGACAACAAGAAGAAGGAGGAGGAGAACACTCACTGTCACATGGCATTCATGGCACTAGAGGACTCGAGAGAAGAAACTGATAACGAATCAAGCTCCTCAACCGCACCTTCATCATCTTCGGATGATGAAGAGGTAATCTCTCCCGAGTTAGATAAGTGCTATAGGGCTATAGCGTGTCTAACTAAGTTGCTTAAGAAGTCCAAGAACAAGATTAAATCCTTAAAGGTAGAGGTAGAAAAATTGAAAACCTCTAAGGATGAGGTAATTGATGTTATGCTTGATAAGTCCCTTGAAAATGAAAATAAGGACTTAAGAGCGAAGTTGAAAAGCTCAAGAATGTTCTTGAGAAGTTTTCAACTAGCTCCAAAACTTTAGATATGATTCTCAATTCGCAAAAGGCGGTTTACAATAAGGCCGGTATAGGTTACCGACCTAAGGAACCAACCTTTGTATCATTAATGTCAAGAACCCATTTTAGATCACCGAATAATTCTAGGGTTCAAAAGGTTAAAAAGAAAATGACTAAGGCATGGGTGCCAAAGTCTTTCATTGTAGATGGTTTAGGTCCCAAAGTTTGGGTACCTAAAACCTCAATATTTCGAATTGTATAAGCATTATTTGAGGGGGAGCATCTATCAACATGGGAGGTTGATATTTGGTGCTCCAACCCATGACCAAAGGCAAAATTGTCATTCACATGGATGGTTATGGAAAATTTGAATTAAATGCTTTGAACTCCATTGTTTTAGATCTTATGACAATATAATCCCTTGGCTAGTGATTTTTATGGTATTCATGTGTTAAAATACTTAGTCATGATATAATCTACTTTAGTGTTTAAGTTCTTCCATAATCAAGTATGCCATGATTTTCTTGTATGTGTTAGACAACATGAAGGCATGCTATTGAACAAGTATGGACACATGAATTAGTTAGTGCTAATTTGAAAATCACTATGAAAATCTCACAATACCTGATTAGACAAAGAACATGAGTTTAAGGTCTAGGCTTAAGCTTTTCTTATTATTTTGGAGACGAATCTAGATGAGTATGCCATGACTTTGATGTTTGGATGATTAACATTAATCTATGACATGCCCATTTTGATTAAGAACAGGATGAACACATAGCTTAAATTGATCATGATGTGAAATAAGCATGTTTTGAAATTTTAATCATCCATTGGAATTGGCACAAACCTAATTTTGGTTAAGAACAACATGATAATATAGGTTATGATGTTTTAAATTCCATGACTTGTTTGATTTCCCACTGATCATGCTTTGATAGGGGTTAAAGTCTTGAATCTTGATAAGAATTTGATACAAGCATGTTTTGGAATTTGATCATGTTTTGATACTAATTTGATACAACCATGTTTTTGAATTTTTGATCATATTTTTGTTTGTATCATGAAATCTGATCATGTTTTGGAAATTTGATATTAGTATCATATTTTGATAATTGTTTGAAAATATGCATTTTGATTAAGAGACCCCATGTTTGGAAGCAAGGTAATTAAAATCAATTGAATTAGGGGTTTGGGAATGGCTAAGAATTGAAACAAACATGATTTCAAAATTGCTGAAATCGGTTTTTGAAATCTGAAACTGAAAAACCTTTTGTCTGAACCCAGATCGGTCCACCGACCGATCAGGGATCCCTCTGATCGGTCCGGTGACCGATCAGATCAACACTGATCAGTAAGTTCCATGATTGGGTCAAAACTCCTCAGTCCGATCTCCTCTCGTCAAATTGTATCAGTGTAATGATCATACCACACACAAATCTGATACAAACCAATTACAATTGAGACATATTTGATCCTCCATTGGTACAATCCTGGTACTAAGGAAGTACAAATTTGTTCAAGTGGTACTTGAAACAAAACCTAAATACTGATTTGATACAAACCTATGTTGGAATGTTCAAATTCATAAGAAAGGGTTTGTTTGAGTCATGACTCTTGTTCTTAATGTCGTGTTTCAGAAATTTTTCTGAAATATCGAATATTAATAGAGTCTACTTCACTGTTACGGAATGCAAATTGTCAATGCAGTCTGATCAGGAACGTATCAGAGGTTCAGAAATTTTTCTGAAATCTGATCGCTCCCCAGACTAATCAAAATATTTCTGTATCCAGTAATCAACGAACCTGATCGGTTATGGAGACCAATCGGGACTATATATCAGATACAGATGCATTCCTTACTTGTCATATGAAACATATACATACTTGACCATGATATTATTTGGTATATGTTTTCATATGCAATTCAAAAATCTACACTTATTGTTGTATGATGCATATACATTGTTGCCATGATACATTTATGGGATATGTCTCTCATATGCAATTCCAAAATCATAACTTGATTATTTTGTGTTTGGGGAGAGACCCGTGGTTTGAGGGGGAGGTATGTTTAAACTTAATAACCATACCCTTTTCGATGTTTGACAAAGGGGGAGAAATGGTTGATTAAGTTTAGGGTTATTGCAGGGGGAGGATCTTGATTCCCTTACAATAATTGAACTGCCTTCAAAGTGATCATTAATGCCTAAACTTAAATCAAGTTAAATCGGGTTGTCAAACAACAAAAAGGGGGAGATTGTTGATGCAGTCTGGCTCGATTGTTGTTTTGGTGTTGACATCGATTTAAGGTTTGATTTAAGTTTGGTTGAACTAATTGTGGTTAAGTCCTGATTGGAAATCCCGGTGAGTGAAGCCGGGTCCTGGTGAGTGAAGTCAGGTGATTGGAAATCCCGGTGAGTGAAGCCAGGTCCTGGTGAGTGAAGCAGTGTCCTGGTAATCCCGGTGATTGGAAATCCCAGTGAGTGAAGCCGGGTCCTGGTGAGTGAAGCGAGGTGTTGGAAATCCCGGTGAGTGAAGCAGGGTCCTGGTGAGTGAAGCCAGGAGTTGGAAATCCCGGTGAGTGAAGCCGGGTCCTGGTGAGTGAAGCTAGGTGTTGGAAATCCCGGTGAGTGAAGCCGGGTCCTGGTGAGTGAAGCCAGGTGGTGAAAAGTCCTAATTCGGAAGGTTGGGTGAAAAGTCCTAGCTTGGAGGGCTAGGTGAAAAGTCCTAACTTGGAGGGTTAGGTGCAAATTCCCATCTTGGAGAATTAGGTGAAAAAGTCCTGGCTTGGAGGGTTAGGTGCCTAGCTTGGAGGGCTAGGTTGGATGAAGGTCTAACTCGGAGGGGTTGGGTGAAAAGTCCTAGCTTGGAGGGCTAGGTGAAAAGTCCTAACTTGGAGGGTTAGGTGCAAATTCCCAACTTGGAGAGTTAGATTGAAAAATCCTTAGCTTGGAGGGCTAAGGTGAATGAAATCCTAGCTTGGAAGGCTAGGTCTGTGTCCCTGGATCGGTCTGGTGACCGATCAGGGAGTTGGCACGCTGCTCCTTCGTGGATCGGTCTGGTGACCGATCCAGCGATGTCTGATCGGTCTGGTGACCGATCAGGGAGCGAACAGTGAGTTGAGTTCCCTTGCTAATCAGGTCCAGAACGGTCCGGTGACCGATCAGAGACTTAGGATTTGATTAAAGAATCACTGTTCACTCAAGCCTGATTGGTCTGGTGACCGATCAGGCAGGAGCCTGATTGGTCTGGTGACCGATCAGGCAGGAGCCTGATTGGTCTGGTGACCGATCAGGCAGGAGTCTGATTGGTCTGGGGACCAATCAGGAGTGTGCAGAAAATGCTGGATCGGTCTGGTGACCGATCAGGCTCCTCCCTGATCGGTCTGGGGACCGATCAGGGGCAGAACTTTAATTCAAATATGCTGTCAGAAGTCTGTTTTCGCTGCCTGACTCTGTAGTGCAGAATAGATTTGAAAAGCTCAAAAGTTTTGTGTCCGACTAGATTCACCCCCCCCCTCTCTAGCCATCCGGTTCCAACACCAAGCACATGTCAAGTCCCCTAGGTCCAATAATGAACCTATCTAGGTCTCTCTCCATTTCTTTAAGTCTTGCCTTCAAGACTTGATTTTTCAGCTCTAGAGCTCTAACCCTAGAGTCGACATGTCCACCTTGGACATTCCTAGACGTACCCACCTTTCTAGGCATATGTCTCTCCTTCTTGGGATTAATGCCTAGATCATTAACTACCTTCCTTACCTTAGGCATGGTAGTTTTGGTCTTATTTAGTTTAGCCTTAGGTAATGGTTTGCTAGGGTTATCTACCTTGTTAACTCTATTCCTATTATTATACATAAATTCATGATTATTGATGGGGTTGAGTACCCCATGGCTGACACGTGGGCTGAAGAAGCTGTGTAGCAAGATATAGCGAGTCTGAACGACTCTCATTCCGGAACTTCTGAGACCCTCTCGGGAAGGGGATCCCCCGGGACCCCCCGCGGGTAGACACACCCAAGAGTTCAAACCAGAGGATGCACTCCCAAGATCACCTCGGGAAGCTAGGTCCCCGAGACCACCTCGGGAAAGCGGAATGCCCGGGACCCCCGGGCCAGAAGACCCCGAGATCACCTCGGGGAAGTGAAGCCAAGGAGCATTCAGCCTCAAGTAACGGTCCCCCTTTCTTCGGATCTGCGGATAACCATCACCCCTTATCACGGAGTCATCATGACCCATACCCATAATTATCGCAACGGTCCAAGCTTAATGACAGCGTGGACCTTTACAAAGGTTATCCTGTAACCGACAATGGGGAGGGGGGGACGTGTCAAAGATTGTGGAGACTCATGAAACAGTCGCCGCAGGTATAAAAGGTACTCCAACCCCTCCAGTAAAGGGGTTGCGCTCTCTCTACTTCACGCGTATCTCTCCTTTTGCCTTCTCTTCATCTCCTGGATCGAGGCACTGACTTGTGCATCGAAGTGGGATCCGCCGGACAACCTCCGGCGTGTTCCCCTAATGCTCGTGTTAATCTCGTAGGGTGTGAGTTCTTCCTCTAGTGTCAGCATCCGCGTGGGTTGAACCCTGGTAACTGGCCGTCTACGTCGATTCCTTCCGGAACAAGTTTGGCGTCGTCTATGGGAAACCAGTAAACTACCAAAAGGAGCACTGATGGCAGAGTCGGAGGGACAATCCATCATCCTGACGAAAGAGGAACTAGATCGCTTGGTGGCCAACTCCATCAAAGGGGCGCTCCAACAGCAACAAGTGGAGCCAGCCACTTCACAGCGAGGGGCTTCTGAGCAAGAAGAGATCCCAGTGATCTCCATAGGTCCTCCCAGAGGGGTCCCACTAGAGGTCCTATCGAGGTCTTACGAGGCCCTGCAAATTGATCTCGTCGACCCGCGAGAAGATGAAGGACCTAAAGAAGAATGAAGGGGCGTCGAGAGCGAGGAGGTCCAGATTCACCCTCAACGGGAGGGGGGAGTTACGAAGATCGCCACCGACCTTGCACCGGAATTAAGAAGTTGTCTTCTAGACTGCCTAAAGAGTCATTGAGATGTCTTCGCCTAGGCCACCGAAGAAATCAAAGGGGTTCCATCGACGTTAGTCATGCATCACCTGCATGTTACCCCTGGAGCTCGACCAGTGAAGCAGAGGCGGAGGCACTTCGCACCAGAACAGGACAAGGCTATCCAGGACGAAGTCCATAAGCTGTTAAAGGTTGGGCACATCAGAGAAGTTTAATTCCCGGTCTGGTTAGCTAATGTAGTCCTCATCCCCAAGCCTGGAGGTAAACGGTGGGTTTGTATCGATTTTCATGATTTGAATAAAGCCTGCCCCAAGGATTGCTATCCCTTGTCTCGAATAGACCGGTTAGTAGATTCTACGGCTGGTTGTGAGTTCATTTCAATATTGGATGCTTATCAAGGCTACTATCAAGTCCCCCTCATGCCTGAAGACTAGGAGAAAGTTAGCTTCGTGACAGCCGATGGTACATACTGCTATAATGTCATGCCTTTTGGATTGCACAACGCTGGGGCAACATACCAGCGGATGATGGACAAAGTCTTCAGGCATCAGATCTGGAGAAACATCGAGGTGTACGTTGATGACATCCTGGTCAAGACTGACAAGGGAAAAGACATGATAGCCAACTTAGAGGAGACGTTCGCCACCTTGAGGGACAACAAACTAAAGTTGAATCCTGCCAAATGCTTGTTCGGGGTGAAGATGGTCGGTTCCTGGGCTACATGGTGATAGAGAGGGGGATTGAGGCTAATGCGGAAAAAGTAAAGTCTATTCTAGATATGTCGTCCCCTCGCAACTTCAAGGAAGTACAATGGCTGAACGGAAGAATCACGGCTCTATCCAGATTTATCTCCAAATCTACAGATAAGACCCTACCATTCTTCAAGATTCTGAGAAAAACAGCCAAGTTCGAGTGGGATGAACAGTGTGAGAAATCGTTCGTGGATCTGAAGACCTATCTCGCCGGGCTCCCCATCCTCTACAAACCGGTGGAAGGGGAGACTTTATTTGTCTACCTATCTACAACAGAGCAAGCGGTAAGCTCAGCGCTTGTTCGCGAAGAAGGCATGGTGCAGTATCCTATTTACTTCTTCAGACATCTCTTAAAGGATGCCGAAACACGATACACTACGATGGAGAAGCTGGCCTATGCTCTGGTCTTAATGGCCCGGAGGTTAAGACCGTACTTCTTGGCACATCCCATCGTGGTCCTCACCAACAGTCCGCTCGCACGGGTCCTCACCAACCCCGAAGCTTCAGGCCGACTGATCAAATGGACGACGGAGTTAAGCGAATATGGTATTGAGTACCGGCCTCATGCCGCTATCAAGGCACAAGCTCTTGTAGACTTCATGCTGGAGACTGTCCCAGGGTCCGAGGCCGAAGGAAGGTGGAAGATCTACATGGACAGGTCTTCCAACAGCCGGCACAGCGGGTCGGGGTATTAATGGTCTCCCCCAGTGGGGACACGTTACAGTTATCCATCCAGCTTTACTTCAAAGCTACCGACAATGAAGTTGAATACGAGGCGATCCTGGCGGGCCTACAAGCAGCCAAGCATATGGGGCTAATCAAGTTACGGTACACTCGGATTCCCAGCTCGTGGCACAGCAAATAAAGGGCGACTTCGAAGTCAGGTGCGAGCGCCTACGGAAGTATGTGGTCCTTTACGAGTAGCTGAAGGTTTCCTTCACAGAGGTTATCTTGTAGAAGATCTCCAGGGCGGACAATGCCAAGGCCGACAAACTAGCCAAGTTGGCTAGCTCCACTTCAACCTGGTAGCTAGATGAGTCTAACGCCCTGGAAGAGACGGTAGCACAGATTGGAGAGGACATAGAAGGTGACGCCCGGACCAATTGGAGAGATCCGTATGTGGAGTTCCTACGCAATGGGAACGTTCCAAGCATGAACCAAGGAAGCCGACTGTTCCGCCGCCGGGCGGCCAAATTTACGCTAGTGGGCGACCAACTATATAGCTATATAGGAGGGCCTTTGCTCGACCGCTCCTCAAATGTGTCGGACCTGAGGAGACCGAGTACGTGATGTGGGAAGTACATGAAGGCATCTGCGAGAGCCATGTTGGGGGAGATCTTTGTCTAGAAAGATTATCCTGGCAGGGTACATTTGGCCCACTCTCCAAGCCGACACTCATAAGTTTATGGTCGGGTGTGAAGCTTGCCAAAGGCATCAACACGTGATTCATCGACCGACCGAGCCCTTGAAGGTTTCTACGGTGTCTTATCCCTTCGATCAGTGGGGAATGGACATTGTAGGCCCCTTCCCAATCGGGCCACAGCAGAAGAAGTTCTTGCTGGTTCTTGTTGACTATTTTTCTAAATGGGTAGAAGCTGAGCCCCTGGCGCATATCACGGAGCTCACAGTGATGAAGGTCCTATGGAGGGACATCGTCTGGAGATACGGCATCCCCCACAAGCTGGTGTCGGACAATGGAAGACAATTTTCTGGACACAAGCTAAAAGAATGGTGTGAGGGGTTGGGCATTCGTCAATCCTTCACCTCAGTAGCATACTCATAGGGAAATGGGCAAGCCGAGGTCATCAATCGGGAAATCCTCCAGGGACTCAAGATAAAGCTAGATCACGTTGGAGGCAGCTGAGTCGATGAACTCCCCAGCATCTTGTGGTCCTACCGTACCACTCCGCGAGAAGGAACAAGCCAGAGTCCTTTCCAGCTGGTGTATGGGGTTGTGGCCGTCATCCCGGTGGAGGTAGGGGAAGAGTCCGCCCGACGACATCACTATAACAAGGAGGACAATGATCAAGAGCGGTTGGTTGACCTCGACCTCATTTCAGAGGTGCGGGATAGAGTCGCGGCTCAGCTGGAAGCATATCGACGAAGGATGCAGCAAGCCTATAACCGCCGGGTGATCGCTTGTAGATTTGAAGTCGGTGACAAGGTCTAGATGAGGATCAAACCAGTCAGCGACCCTGGGAAGTTGGAGCCGCAATGGGACAGACCATATGTTATCACCAAAAAGCTCATAGGGGGCAACTACTATCTAGAAGATGAAAAAGGCAAGGGGCTGGAAAGGTCATGGCACGCCAACCATCTCCACTCCTATCGCACTCGGTGAGGTGGCCAGTTGTTTGCTTACCTTCTGTATTCTTTGTTTGCACTGCCTTACAGTTAAATAAATAAAAAGAGTAAACGAAATATTACTCGAAAAGCACTAAAACCTTACCTGTACAAAACCCTACTACCTCCGCGGTGAGTAGGCTTGGCCTCGGTGTTGTACATGCCCGACCAAGAGCTGTAAAACCCTACTACCTCCACGGTGAGTAAGCTTGGCCTCGGTGTTGTACATGTCCGGCCAAGAGCTGCAAAACCCTACTACCTCCGCGGTGAGTAGGCTTGGCCTCGGTGTTGTACATGCCCCGCCAAGAGCTGCAAAACCCTACTACCTCCGCGGTAAGTAGGCTTTGCCTAGGTGTTGTACATGCCCGGCCAAGAGCTGCAAAACCCTACTACCTCCGCGGTGAGTAGGCTTGGCCTCGGTGATGTACATGCCCGATCAAGAGCTGCAAAACCCTACTACCTCCGCGGTGAGTAGGCTTGGTCTCGGTGATATACATGCCCGGCCAAAAGCTGCAAAACCCTACTATCTCCGCAGTGAGTAGGCTTGGCCTCGGTGCTGTGCATGACCGGCCAAAAGCTACAAAACCCTACTACATCCGTGGTGAGTAGGCTTGGCCTTGGTGTTGTACATGCCCGACCAAGAGCTGTAAAACCCTACTACCTCCGCGGTGAGTAGGCTTGACCTCGGTGATGTACATGTCCGACCAAGAGCTGCAAAATCTGACTACCTCCGTGGTGAGTAGGCTTGGCCTCGGTGTTGTACATGCCCGACCAAGAGCTGTAAAATCCTACTATCTCTGCGGTGAGTAGGCTTGGCCTCGATGCTGTACATGCCCGGCCAAGAGTTGCAAAATCCTACTACCTCCGCGGTGAGTAGGCTTGGCCTCAGTGTTGTACATGCCCAGCCAAGAGCTGCAAAACTCTACTACCTCCACGGTGAGTAGGCTTGGCCTCGGTGCTGTGCATGCCCGGCCAAGAGCTGCAAAACCTTATTACCTCCACGGTGAGTAGGCTTGGCCTCAGTTCTGTACATGCCCATCCAAGAGCTGCAAAACCCTACTACCTCCACGGTAAGTAGGCTTGGCCTTGGTGTTGTACATGCCCGGCCAAGAGCTGCAAAACACTACTACCTCTGCGGTGAGTAGGATTGGCCTCGGTGCTATACATGTCCGACCAAGAGCTGCAAAACCCTACTATCTCCGTGGTGAGTAGGCTTGGCCTTGGTACTATACATGCCCGGCCAAGAGCTGCAAAACCCTACCACCTTCGCGATGAGTAGGCTTGGCCTCGGTGCTATACATGCCCGGCCAAGAGCTGCAAAACCTTACTACCTCCGTGGTGAGTAGGATTGACCTCGGTGTTGTACATGCCTGGTCAAGAGCTGTAAAACCCTACTACCTCTGCGGTGAGTAGGCTTGGCCTCGGTGTTGTGCATGCCCGGTTAAGAGCAGCAAAACCCTATTACCTCCCCGGTCAGTAGGCTTGGCCTCGGTGTTGTACATGCCCGGCCAAGAGCTGCAAAACTCTACTACCTTCGCGGTGAGTAGGCTTGACCTCGGTGCTGTACATACCCGGCCAAGAGCTACAAAACCCTACTACCTCCACGGTGAATAGGCTTAGCCTCAGTGTTGTACATGCCTAGCCAAGAGCTGCAAAACCCTACTACCTCCATGGTGAGTAGGCTTGGCCTCGGTGCTGTACATGCCCGGCCAAGTGCTACAAAACCCTACTACCTCTGCGGTGAGTAGGCTTGGCCTCGGTGCTGTACATGCCCCGCCAAGAGCTGCAAAACTCTACTACCTCCGCGGTGTGTAGCTTTGGCCTCGATGCTGTACATGCTCGTCCAAGAGTTGCACAACCCTACTACATCCGCGGTGAGTAGTCTTGGCCTCGGTGCTGTGCATGCACGACCAAGAGCTGTAAGACCCTACTACCTTCACGGTGAGTGGGCTTGGTCCTCGGGATGTTTGTCGGTCATCTTGCCCCTCTAGCCTGGCACGAACACTTATTCTTCAGGCGTGCTTGTTTGCCACCTCACCCCTTAGATCAGGGGGGAACCTTAGTCCCTCACTTAGAACCGATCGCTGGTCCGTTAACCATCTGGTTCCTTGGGTCGGAGACAAACATTTCAAGAATTGCAAACATGGCCGGAAGTTACCCGAGATGCAGGGAGCCAAGAGATGATTTCATTCGCATTTAAAAATGACTACATATCTAGTTTACCATGAAAAAGAGAAACTAGAAAAGATGAAGAATGCACAGCAAACGAGGGGCAAAAAAGGAGGCAAGGCCTAGGTTGGGGAAGAGCTTTATAGTTCTTGTTCATCCGGCGTGAGCTCGTTCCAAACCCGGTCAACACTCAGGGTGCTCAAATCTGCATCCGGTTTCAGCAGTTGATCCTTCTTCAACTGGCTGATGGCGTCGTTGAAGCCCTATTTCAGGCGATTCAATACCTGCCCGGCTATAATGTCGCTATACTCATCAGACTGCAGAAATTTAGCCTTGAGCTCCGCCTCGGCCTGGGACAGTTGGGCTGCATGGTCAATCCTCTGCTGTTGTAGCTCAACCTCAACCTCCTTCTTGGCGATTTTTAGCTCTGCCACCTCCCGGGACAGGCGATCATGAGCCCCCAGTATTTCTTGAAGCTTCTGGGCGGTGGCGGAAGCCTGGTTTTGGGCCTGAGTAACTTTGTCCTGGTGCTCAGCGGCATAAGCAGTCGATAGCTCTAGGTCATATTCTTTTAGAGATAGAAGGCGCTCCCATTCTTCATTCCGATCCTCCAGGGCTTTCTTTGAGGATTCTAGGAGTCGGACCTTATCAGACAACTCCTTCTTTTGAGCCTGGAACTGCTCCCGTTCCTGGGACAGCTTCTACAAGTCCTCAGCGAGAGCCTGGTTCTTCTCGGACGCAGCACACTCCGGTATACGGTAGCCGTGCATAGTTTCTTTAGAAGCCAGCAGGGCATCGAGACAACGCCCGACCTTTTCCCTTAGGACCCTGCCGACCTCCAACTGCAGGAGGCCTGCCTCGCGGGCGTGGCCAACCTCCGCCTCTGCTTCCGCTACACGTTGGAGAAGGTCTTCAGTGACCCCTCCGGAGCATAACAGGCGGCTCATAGCCGCACAGTTGGAGGCAACCTGCGATGTGGAAAAAGGACGGTTAAAGCAAAACAACGAAACAGGGAGGAAAAGCTCAAGCACCATTACTGTCAGTAGGGACTGGTATAACATGCCCAGATATCGGGCTGATCCAGCTGACCACCTCGACTGAATAGGAGGAGGGAGGAGTTCCTCGACAAGCCATCCTGACTGACCAGGAACATCCCTAGGGTCAGGGATGTCCTCCTCCGAGCTAGACGATATCTGCAGACCATCGGAGGGGGTTCCCTTTATTTGGATGGATTGGGAGCCCTTTGTCGCTGTTTTCTTCACCACAGGGGTCTTCCGGCGAGAGCTAGGCACATCAAGTGACACCTCCTTGCCCCGCTAAGCTCCAGGTGGGTCGGTCGGAGCGGCTGAGTTGCGGACGATGGGAACGGTGACGACCGCAGCGGGAGAAGGGGGTTCTCTCTGAACCCTCTGGACAGAGGCACTGTTGGTGCAGGAAGCACCATATCGAACCTGGTTTTGATATTGCCAAAGGATTCAAAGTTAAGTTTATTTGTGATCTAACGTTGTTCACTGAGTGTGCAGAAAAAACCCTAGCGAAGGACTGCTAGGCACCTGGCGAAGGACTGCCAGTATCCAAGCCCTAGCGAAGGACTGCTAGGCACCTGGCGAAGGACTGCCAGTATCCAAGCCCTAGCGAAGGACTGCTAGGCAACTGGCGAAGGACTGCCAGTATCCAAGCCCTAGCGAAGGACTGCTAGGCAACTGGCGAAGGACTGCCAGCATCCAAGCCCTAGCGAAGGACTGCTAGGCAACTGGCGAAGGACTGCCAGCATCCAAGACCTAGCGAAGGACTGCTAGGCTCCAGGCGAAGGACAGCTTGGGACTGAAGCCCTAGCGAAGGAATGCTAGGCACCGAGCGAAGGACAGCTCGGCATCCAAGACCTGACAAAGGACCGTCAGGCAAAAGTCCAACCAAAGGAGCGGTTGGCATCAGGTAAATTCTCCCGAGAGGAGTAGGTGAGGACGCGTTCCCCGTCGAGGGAACAGTAGGCGTCGGTTCGACCTAGGACTCCATTTTGGAGACCAAAGTCAGAACCAAGACAGCTAAGGCTGTATAAATTAATGCTTTATCTTGTTTTCGGACTAACCCTGGATGCAGGACCAAAGGAACGTGTGTCTGCAGCTCAGAGAGCCTCAAAGGAGTGAGGCAGCAACTGAGTAGGGCGCCCTGAGTGTCCAGGGCGCCTCCACGGTGAACAAGAAACAAGTAAGGCAAAAAGGAGTTCGGCTAACCACTGGCCGGGGCACCCTCTGCATCCAGGGCGCCCTCAGCAGCCAGGGCGCCCTGAGCGCCCAGGGCGCCCTCAGGAGCCAAGGCGCTTCGCGCCTACGCCAGCGAGGCCGATCAAATCTATCCAGCCGAGAAGACCGGGTCAACGAAGGCGCCCTCAGCAACCAGGGCGCCCCAGAGGTCAAACTTCATCCCTATTTAGGTGGGATAAAGCTTGACCGAGCAAACTGCGGATCGGATGACATTTGGCAGGGCGCCCCCGACGTCCAGGGCACCCTAGGGGCTATAAATAGCACCCCCTCGACCCCAAGCTAAACATCAACTTGATTCCAAAGCTTCCACGCTCTTCTACGCTCGTGCCTTGCTCCAGAAACGCCTCACCTCGAGCCGACGACGTCCCGTTGCCCCGAAAAAGAATCGACACACTCCGGACGTCGGTAACGAAGAGCTTAATATTTTATTATTATTTGATTGCACTCTCTTTGTAATTGAAATCATTGTAACCTATTTGCGCGACTATAGAATTGCCCAAAGTAAACGGTCAACGACCGTGGGCCTTGGAGTAGGAGTCGACACAGGCTCCGAACCAAGTAAAAATCACTGTGTCTTTGTGCTGTGTCTCGTATTTTTGTTTCCGCTGTGCACTTACTCTTAGTTTTCCGAAAAAGAGCGATTTCCGATATTCACCCCCCCCCTCTATCGGCTTTCACGATCCAACAGGCACCATGTCCTCTTCATCAATGGAAGGCGGAAACTCTGAGGCTAGGCTCTTATTCAACCTCTTTAGGGGGTGAGGCTTCAGGGCCAGCCGCTTCCGCCATTTCGTCTCAATACCCCGAGGCACTGGTTGCTCGGCAGGAGGAGGGGGCACAGCCTCTCCCTCTGTTGCCTCGAGGGGAGACGAAGGAGAACCCCCCCTCAAGGTCGGTAGGCAGTTCTACTGCTCCAAGATCTGGGGGGGCTCCGGGGTCTCTTGGTCTTCTGAGGGCTCAGCTAATTCCTTACAGCCCTCGGCCAAGATGCCCACAGGAGCAGGAGAAACAGAAGCAGGAACCAGCACCTGCTTGTTGGCCTACTCCCACTTCAGGAGCCGGTTGATAGCTCGGGAAATCATAACGTCATCTGCAGAATATAGACAAAATGACATTAGTTAGAATTAACAAGGAAACGTACCAGACAAAGGGTAACTTACGAAGACTGGAGCTAAGGCTCGTGACTTTCGGGCTAAGATCAGCCGATAAAGGAGCTTCTCGCATTGCACCAGCTGGAGGCCATGAAAGTCCATCCCTGTCAAGATACCCTTAGCCCTCTGGTATCCCACGTCCTTCTAGAAGTCACCGAGGTCGGGGATGGGCGGCAGGCTCTCCATCCAGTGGATAGGACTGAAGAGATGCTCAGGGAGTTGGATATAGAAGAATCGTTCCTTCCATCCCTTGTGAGAGGAAGGAAGGCCCCTAAGAATCGTTGACCGGCGCGGGCAATAAAGCCAAATGCCCCTCGTGAGTCAACCAGAACAAAGAAAAAATGGAAGAATCGGGAAGTCAGAGGGATGTCGAAAAGTTTAAAAAGGACAAACACCCCGCCCATCTGGGCAAAGGCGTTTGGAGCCATTCAGTGGAGAGGGATACTGAAGTATTTGGTGACATTCATGAATAAGGGGGGGGGGGGGGGGGGGGGGTAGGAAAACGAAGTCTTAATTCTACCTGCCCTAAGAAGAAAAGAAAAACTCCGCAGGAGTCTCTACAAGTGATTGGCCTAAGGCCGGAACTCTCATCTCCCAGCCCTCCGAGATACCATATCTCCGGCAGGCAGCCTGGAGAGATTCTAACCTAACCCTAGAAGAGATGGTATCATACCACTCCGGATGATAAACTGGCCCTTCCAAGGAGCCTTCATCGTCGGCTTGGGTCTTCTTCTTCTTCTCTACTGGACCCATGGGGGTTGACAAAAGGGGAAAATAGAAGGGGACTTACACTCAGAGAAGGGGCGCAGCAGCAAGGCGAGCGGAAGGGGAGCAAGGCGTTTGAAAATAGATAGGGCATGGAGGTAGAAGGGTGTCGTTGCACCCGCTTTTATAGGGAGAAGCCACCCACCTATGAACAATGAGAAGGCAACACGTCAGCAGCGGTGGTTAGACATCCCAAGGAGCCCCCATCCTTTACTGTCGTCGCTTCGTATGGCCCACGGTGCGTATCAGTGAGAGATCGGCACACAAAGAAGGATAGGGCACATGGTAAGGCCACATTCGATAGATGACCTTGTCGCCATTAAAAGACCCCAGAAGGCCTGGGACAGCCGTCAAGGCATCGCCTCAAAATCCGGGGAAATATGGGACACATTCAAAGGACGACCCGGGGTCCAGGGGTGCTTGGTCTAATTCCTCGGACCCGGATAGCCTCTAGTGAAGTAGTAAAAGATATAAGGGCCACCTGGATACAGCTTCTTCATGACAATACTAGTTTAATCAGTCAGACACACTTCCTTCAATCAAACTTGAAGGGAGGGACTTGTGATGGGGTTGAGTATCCCGTGGCTGACACGTGGGCTGAAGAAGCTATGTAACAAGATATAGCAAGTCTGAACGACTCTCTTTCCGGAACTCCCGAGTCCCTCTCGGGAAGGGGATTCCTTGGGACCCCCCGCGGGTAGACACACCTCAGAGTTCAAACCAGAGGATGCACTCCCGAGATCACCTCGGGAAGCTAGGTCCCCAAGACCACCTCGGGAAAGCGGAATGCCCGGGACCCCCGGGCAAGAAGACCCCGAGATCACCTCGGGGAAGTGGAGCCCAAGGAGCATTCAGCCTCAAGTAACGGTCCCCCTTTCTTCGGATCTGCGGATAATCATCACCCCTTATCGCGGAGTCATCATGACCCATAATTATCGCAACGGTTTAAGCTTAATAATGGCGTGTGTTAGGATCTTACCGGTTGCTAGAGGGGGGGTGAATAGCAATTCTCGATTCTTCTTCCTACAATGTTAGCGTGCGCAAGCGGAAACAATAATAACAAAATCAAACAAATGCTAACACGTCACCTTTACATGGTTCGGAGATGAAGCTCCTACTCCACGGCTGCCCGTAAGGTGGACGATCCCGATCCGTCGGTGGATGACTCCCCGGAAGACCTCCGGCTAGCTCATGTAGCTCCTTGTGGGTGGAGAAACCTCGCCACAATCCGGACAACACTTCCTGAGCACAAAGACTACTAATGAGCTCTAACCAAGCTCATTTCGTCAAAAACTCTCAGCCAAAACCGAGCCCCTTTAAATAGTGCACAAGGCTGAGAAACCTGCTACCAGTCGACTGGTCCCACCTAAATTCGACCGTTGCAAGCTCAACGTTCGAATTTCCAGCCACCACTAGTCGACTGCCCCATTAGCAATCGACTGATCTTTCTGTCGCATTTACCAGTAGACTACCCAGACACCAGTCGACTGCCACATTTCCACACCTAAGGTTTCCCTTCCCGAGTACACTTCTCTCAGCACTCGAACCCTAGGATTTCCTGAGTACATTTCCCTCAGCACTCGAACCCTCACGACCCAGCTGACTCTTCACCCGCAGTCTCGATCTGTTGCCTTCGCGCCCTCTTCGTCTTTGGCTCCCGTCCCTCAGATGCGCACATAAGCCCCCGGCTTGCCTCCATGCTATCCATCACGCATGCCTTGAAGTTCGCGTCCCTCAACTCATCGTCCCCGCTCCAGCAGCCTTGACCTATTGCCGTCAAGCCCTCTTCGACTTTGGCCCTTGTCCCTCAGATGTGCACATAAGCTCTCGGCTTGCCTCCATGCCATCCTTCACGTACGCCTCGAAGTCCACTTCCCTCGGCTCATCATTCCTGCTATATCTATGGTCCCTCGGATGCGCACACAAGCCCACGACTTGCCTCCATGTCATCCTTCACTATACCCGAAGTCGTTCAACTGAGTCAATGTGTATCCTGCAAACCTGCACACTCCAATACACATGTCAAATACAAGGGTGAACCTAACTTAAACCCTTTGCCCAAACATCAAAACACATAGTCACTCCGGACCATAGATTGCCCCAACAATCTCCCCCTTTTTGATGTTTGGCAATACATTTAAGTTAGGGAAACCAAATAGCAAAAACAATGCTAATAACCATTTGGACTTACATTGCCAAGGCCTCACCTTGGACTTACACCGCTAATGCAATGCAAACATGCATGGATCCTATCACAAGGTATCCCCACACCTAACTTCCCCAAGAGTTTAGGACTTTTACCAAAACGGGCTTTTTAATGCCTCTCCAAGGCTCCCCCTACATTGGACTTACAAAGGCATTTTAAGAACCACTCCAAGGTTCCTCTTATGCCACCAAATTAGCAACAATGCTCCCCCTTAACCTAAGCTCCCCCTTAACCTAGGATTTCTTGCAAAGGTGTGTTTTTTTTAACTAAAGAAAGGATCTTATTCCAAGAAGAGAAAAACCATATTTAGAAGGGGGATCAAACCTGACCTTCTAATATGGAGTTACATGGAAGAAAAAACAAAATGATTTACAATTTGAAAAACAGAGCAAAAGATTGATTGTATCATCTTCATTGCTTTCATCACTATTCGGAAACTCTGCTTACTTAAGAACTTGCCCACCTTTTCCACCAAGAATCAATTCCAAAGTCTTACAGAAATCCACCAGTCTTTCCAGAACATATTGTATATAGGTTCTTCATAGCATTCACAATAAGAATTCATCAACCATTCCATAAGACCACAAGACATATGGCATGCAGAAGTCATCCAAACTATTATCAGAATTCTGCAAGAAATAAACCTCTGATAGCAAACAAATAGCGCACTTCATAAATCTGCAAATGTCTGATCTCCACGGTTTTACTTCTGAACTGTCTCAGAGACACGAAGCAGTGTTTCCAAAAATTAAACAGAAGAGCATTTAATTCAAATCCTTTCATAGTAACTGATCTTGATTCAGCATCAAATAGGAAATAAACCATCAAAAGTCCCTCTTGTTACAATTAATATTCTCCTTCAGGTTATCAGCATATTTCAAAATTGTGGAAACACAAATCAGCAAATATATCCGGAAGACTCTCAAGACCATATAAACTTTTAAGAATCAGAGAAGCAAAAGTGCACTTATAAGAATTCCAGCCATAAAATACCTTCATACTTTAATCGAAAACCAAATCATAAGATCTTCAAACATATTCAGCAGAACATAGAAAGAACCAAAAGAGCTAGAACACCCTACTCCAGTCAATAAATTTTCCAGCACAAGCAGCATACCTCATAATCGCAGCCATTGTTATAAACTTATTATTCATTAGAAGTCCCTTAGGCCATAAATCGCCAAAAACAAGGATCACCCTCTGATGAGTGTCCCTCTGCACCAAACCATTCACATAGGATCTATATATGAAAACCACAAGACCATCCTAATAGAATCGGCCATAGAATACATTTTATGCAATAAATTTTTGAGCCAATCTAATATATGGCAAATCCGATTTATCATTCTTACATATACCATATAGGATCTTATCCACTTTCCATTCCTTTAATGTTCTTTCACCGTTAAAGCCAAAGCCTTTATTTGCGAGGTAATCTGCCGCAACATTTGCTTCTCTATAAACATGCGTGCAAACAACTTCATATTTCCTGATCAGATATTTTATTCTTAACACAAACTTCCGAAACTCCCATCCTACCTTCGGAGATTTAATAATCTTCAAGGCAACTATAGAATCAGATTCAAGCCAGACTGGCCATAGATTGTAAGCCTCGCACATCTCTAAACCATGTAGAATTGCCATCAACTCTGCCATTATATTATTGCCAAATCCTAGAGAACCATGTTTAGCCATTACGAGTTGGCCTACATGATCTCTAATAATCGCTCCATACAATGCTATCCCTGGATTCCCCTTCGAACATCCATCTGTATTCAATTTAAAACTTCCTAGCCTTGGCTTTCTCCAATACACAACTGAGATTATATTTCTAGTTTGAATTTTGAAGTCCATTCCCAAATCCATTGCTACCGACATATATCCTTTCCAATGCTTGTAATTTATAATTCCTGCAGCTTTCCTCATATGGAGATAATGTATAATGTCTTTACAGATCTTTTTTCCTTCCATTTTGATTTCACGATGCTTGGCGTCATTCCTAGCAATCCACAGATGCCATAGAATAAGAAAAGGCAGCGCTTCTTTGATGTGTCCAGATTTCGACCAGTTATGACCAAATTTCCAAACCTCACAAGGACGAAATCTGTTTAAAGAAAAAGCATTAATGAAATAAGACCACACCTCTTTAGCTATTGGTCCAGAAAAAAATAAGTGGTCCCAAGATTCCAAGGAATTACAACATTGGCATCGAGAAGCCAAGTGAATTCCTCTTTGCTGTAATATGTTATCCACCGGAAACCTTTGTTTCTGAAAACGCCATGCAAAAATAGAAATGTTTGGAGAAAGAATACCACTCCAAATTACAGAATTAAAGGATTCTATAGGCTGAGTCTGCCGCAGGCTGTTCCATGCTGATTTTAGTGAAAAAGTACCATCCATCGAAGGTTTCCATACAATCTGATCAGATTTCTCCTGATGTATAGGAATTTTATGTATTTCTGCTACTACATTCTCTGGAAGAAGAGATCTGAAAGGATGCAACATCCAAACCCCGTTATCCATGAGGTCAGATATCATTGTATCAGTCTTCCCTGGTAACAAAGTAGACTGATATAGAGGCCCGCTATCCAACCAATTATCAAACCAAAGATTGAGTTTACCCTCTCCCAAAATCCAGCCAACATTTGACTCTGCCAAACTGCGAATTTTATACATCCTTTTCCAACATAAAGAGGCGCTGCTTTTAGCAGGAATTACTGCTGGATGGTTCTTCTTGCAGTACATCTTCTTAAGATATATTGCCCATGGAGTTGATTGCTCTCTAAATCTATACCATAACTTGATTGCCATTGCTGTGCTAAAATCAACCAAACTCCTTACTCCTAAGCCTCCTTCCATTTTTGGATGACATATCTCCTTCCAATCTATCCAGTGTATTTTCCTATTTGAGGCCGCTGATCCCCAGAAGAAATTCGCAAAAATCATCTCCAATTTATGGAGTATAGACAATGGAGGAAGGAGTACTTGTAGTAAATACAAAGGCATAGAACATAGAACACTTTGAATCAATATAAGCCGACCTCCATGCGATAGTTTTGATAAGTTCCCACCAAGAAGCTTTTTCCTTATTTTGTCCAACAAAGGTAGATAATATGTTGTCTTTTTTTTACCACCGAAAATAGGGGTACCCAAGTAGGTTATCGGCCAAGAACCTTCTGCAAATCCTGTAATCCCAGAAATTAATTTTCTGTGTGTATCTGTGATGCTTCTTGATGGATATACCAAACTTTTCCTGCATTTATGGCTTGACCTGATTGGCCTCATATGAACTAAGAAAGGTCTTAATCTTTTTAACACAATCAATAAACCATTCATGAATATCATAATATCATCTGCAAAGGCTAAATGAGAAACTTTCATATCACATCCCGTGGTAAACCACATTCTGGGATTTTTAATAAAAAATTCTTCCAACCTCTAGAAAAAAATTCCGCAGCTATAATGAATAAGAAAGGGAGATGGGATCACCTTGTCTGAGCCCCCTTTTTGCCTGAAAAAACCTGAAAGATGACCATTAATACAAATCGAAAACCAACTATGAGCTACACATCCCTTAATGAGATTGATAAAGGGTGTAGAAAAACCAAAGCTGACATTATTCTGAATAATAAACTCCACTGAACACGATCAAAGGCTTTTGCCATTCTAGTTTCAAGATCAGATCCCCCCCCCCCCCCCCCGCACATGATAATTGAGTTTGTGATTTATTCCTGAGCTAAGAGGATGTTGTCTGATATCAGCCTTCCCTCCACAAAGCCACTCTGTGCTGGTGAGATTACCTTATGTAAAGTCTTTCTCAATCTATTTGCCAAGCATTTAGAAATAATCTTATAAGAAACATTGCAAAGGCTAATAGGTCTGAAATTTTGCCAACTTTGAGCATTTTCCACTTTTGGAATCAATACAATAGTTGTAGCGTTCATCCCTTTTGGTATAGACTCTCCTTTGAAGTAATCAATTACTGCGTGACATACATCATCTTTGACAATATCCCAACAGAAAACATAAAAGAAAGCTGAGAATCCATCTGGACCAGCTGCACTGTCTTGATCCATTTCTTCAATAACTTGTTTAATTTCCTCCATAGTAGGCGTCGCTATCAAATCTGCATTCTCCATAGTGTTAATTAGCATAGGGATATTAGATAAATCTGTTGCATCACCATCAAAACTATCGCCTGTTAAAAGATTTTCAAAAAATTTGACACCCGAATCTCTAATTTGTTCATGCTCATATAAGCAAATACCTTCTTCCCATATCCTTTGAATTTTATTAGTCATCTTTCTTTTTTGCACCAAAGAATGAAAAAATTTTGTATTTCTATCTCCTTCCTTCATCCATTTGACTGCTGCTTTTTGCCTCCAAAAATCTTCCTCCATTTGCATAGTTTTAAATAAATGAGCTTGACATTTGTTCCTGTTAATCTTATTCTCTTCAGATGGATTCAAGTCAAATTTCTTCTCAGCCTTTGAAAAATGATCTTCTTCTTTTTGAATATTATCATGGATATTCCCGAAAATCTCTTTGTTCCACCACTTCAGATGATTTTTAAGCCTTTTCAATTTGAGTTGCAATTTAAGCAGTCCAGATCCATAGCTAGGCAAATCCCAGTTCAATCTTACTGTTTGCAAAAAATCTTGATGCCTTGTCCACATCCTTTAAAATCTGAAGGAAGCCATAGGTTTCTCAAAACTTGGGAGGGAAATCAAGAGTGGGCAGTGATCAGAAGCCGCCCTACATAAATGTTCCACCTTAACTGAATAGCCATGCTCTTGCCATGATGGAGAAAGCATAATTCTATCCAATCGCTTCCACACTTTATTATTTGTCCATGTGAAAGCATCCCCTACAAATCCAGCATCTTGGAGCCCCGTAAGCATTATGAAGTTATTAAAGTCTTCTGTTTCTCCAGACCTGTTAATACACCCTGCACAGTGCTCATTCACATTAGCAATAACATTAAAATCCCCGCCAATCATCCAAAGCTCCTCACCAATTGGTTTGATATTTTCTAGCTTCTCCCAGAGTTCATATCTGCTTACCCTAGAACACTTTGCATATACTACCGTAAGCCATATATCAGATGGAAATAGAGCAGATTTCAAAAGAAGATGGAGGAATTGTTCATGGTCTACCAATACCTTACATGTTATATTAAATTATGAGCAAACCAGATCTTCCCTGAGCAATTTGAAATAATAGAATCAAAACCCAATCTTCTTGACATAATATTAACATCCAGAGCTATGAACGGTTCCAAAATTCCAAGGAAGTTCAAATTGAATCATTTTTTAAAAAACAAGATTCTTCTAAGAGAGGCTAAATTGCCTATACCTCTAATATTCCAAATCATACCTGCCATCTTATGGAATCATCGAGGGGAAAGCCTGTAATGCCTTAGTTTTGCTTCTAGTAACTCTTTGAAATTCTCCTGGATGGGTATTTGTACTTTTTGAATCATAATTCAAAATAGAAAGCTTGTTTTTATCCAGGGGAAGTGAAGAAGATCTGCGCAACTGCCCTATTCCTTCCTCATCAATACTAGATTCCACCATAAAGGATTTATATTTAACACCTCCCTCTGTATCCTCCACTAGCAATGGGACTTCAAAAGATTCCTGTACATCTTCATTCCGTACCTCCTTCTGCATTGGTAGTATGAGGTCTTCAATAATTCCCTGCTCATCATTTTGTCTTTTATTCTGATTTCTTTTAAGATCTTCTGCTTCCATAGCCTCCTTTGCAATCAAGGTTTCAGTTGATTTGTGTACATTTATACTTTGAATGCCCACCATATCATCGCATCTGTTTTCTTTATCATCTAAAAGAATACTTTCCTCCTGTGTCCATCCATCTTCTATTCCATTCAGGTCATCTTGATCATCCACTTCTAAAACATTTAGCATCTGAAATTGATTACCATTCCTTTCCCTTACTTTTACTTCATCAACTTTGGGATTATTAAGATCAATCTTTTTAGTCCAAACTTGTTTATTAGCCATGTGCAAACCAAAACCTCTTGATCCCTTAGGAACTTCTTTTCTCCAGTTACCTGTTAAAGTTCCATGAGCCATATCTTTTTGCCACTTAGTATGCTCCAAATCTTGATCTTCAATTCTTTGATCCTCATTTAAGTCCCTCTGATTGATGTTTGTATCAGCTTCTTTTTTCTTATCATCCTTCCAATCGGGTTTTGGTTTATTTCCTAACACATAACATTCCTCAATTGAGTGACCCAAATGCATGCAATGTTGGCAGTATTTAGGGAGTTTTTCAAACACAACATGCTGAGTCCTCTTCTCTGCACCTATCCCAATCCAAAATTCTTCAATCCTTGGCTTTAGAAGATCGATTTCTACACAAACCCTTGCCATCGAGAGCCTTGATCCATCTGCGGTGGCTTCATCTAGCTTTATTGGTTTGCCTACTATGCGAGCAATAGAAAAGAGACTTTGCTTGTTAAAAAGGTGAATTGGCAAATCTGGCAATTGGATCCATACCGGCACAAGAGAGGATTCTGCCTCATACGAAAAGTAGGGGGACCATTTAAAAATCCGTAATGGAATTCCTGCAATCATCCAAACACCTCTTGTCCACAATCTTGCCATATCTTCATTGGAATTTAGATGTATAAAAATATATCCCGCTCTTAAGAACTAGACATTATACAAACTTAATAGCCCTAGATTTCTGAATGCTTGTAGAACAACAGCGTAGCTTGGGCGTAGGCCTGAAAACTTTCCAACCAAACAATACTTGAATGGCTCTGATAGTTTGGCTATCTTTTCTTCAGAGAAGAAAATTCCTGGTTTATCATTGTAGATCATAATCGGCTTGATTCCATCTCCAATATCTTCAAAGTTCTTCTTTATAGCTCGAGGCGAAACCGGTTTAACTATTGCTGCATATGATGGTTTGACAGCCACCGGGGAAGAATTTACGATAGATGAGGGGATCAGGGAGATAGACGAGGAAGGAAGGGCCATCACCGGTTGCCCAGGGGCGCCGGCAAAGGCAGGAGGCGCAAAAGCGCCCGAGTGGAAATCGCCCACGAATCGCCCGTGGAGACATTCAAATATCCGAATGTCTTAGAATTTCAAATGTCCTTCTAGTCAAGGGGATGAAATTTAATCTCCTAAGTGTGAGTCAGTTGTGTGACACGGGTTATGTTGGGACCGGGTGCATGTCGACAAGGATACGAGTTCGTAAAATTTAAAATTTTTACGTGCAGCGGAAGAGTTTGCATAAAATAATTTCCTAAATTATTTTAACTTCGTATCTAGCATGCAACCTTATAGTGTATCGACATAATCATAAAATAAATGTTTGCGAAAAGTAAACTAATTTACCAAGTACCTCGCGTAACTCGAAGTAAGGGACGAGATCCAACCGTAGCGTCCCTTGGAAGCTTCGCCTCTAATCGCGTCCACGCCGAGTTCTCTTCGGGATGACTTCGCAAAGTCACGAGTTTTGTGCCGACGAGAACTACTAGATTCTCTATAGGTACAACTTGAAAGATCAAGAGAAGAGTTAGAAACTAACTAACAAGAAGCAACGGAATCGAATTCCGAGAGGAGAGGAGTCGCTATCCGCTTCTTCTTCTTCTTGTTCGGCTTCTTCTTCTTCTAGTGGCTCACGGCAACACCTCCTTGGTGTTGTGATTGGGCGCCGGCCCTAGAGGAACTAGGGTGCGCCGGCCCTAAGGAAAGAAGAAGAGAAGGAGGAGAGAAGAGAAGAGAGGGAGAGAATAATTAATCTCTTAATTACTCAATTGGCTTTAAGGGCTAGCCTTTGGTTCCTTTATATATTAGCAACTCCTTTGCTAAGTCTCCCTCTAAACCGAATAAACGGAATTAGTTATAAGAAATTTATCTTATAAATTTTCTTATTGCTTATTCCTTTTAAGCCTAGTCTTATTATAAACAATTTATAATAAAACAAATTAGTTATCATAAGAGATTTATCCTATAAATTCTCTTATGAATTTTATTATAACTAACTTTATAATAAAACTAATTATTTATCATAAGAAATTTATCCTATAAATTCTTATGAATTAATTCCGTTTAAACCAAGTCTTTATTATAAACTAATTTATAATAAAAACTAATTCTTCTTCTCTTTAAATTATGGAATAAATTTTATAAGAAATTTATAAACTTTCTTATTATGGATAAATCAATTCATAATTGATTTTATAAAATTAAAATGAACCAACTCATGGATTATTTTAATCTTCCATAAAAGAATAAATTTCTATAAATTTTATTTATATAAATTTCTTTATACAAATTTATTTATCCATAATTTATAAAATAAATCGCGCTATATTTATTTTATTAATTAAACCAATTAAATTGGTTTTCTCCTTTTATTTGGCCGGCCACCAAAGAGGGGTTAACACCCACTTTGGTCGGCCAAACCCAACCCGGACCGTCGCGAATTAAACTCATTTAATTCGCCCAAAAAAGTCTTCAAAAGACTTAGCCATTTTTAGCGTCTAATGCGCCTCTGACTAACTCAGATTCGACTTATTTCTCTTGATCGGAAAATCCAATTTTCAACTCGTTTTAAATCCCTCGGATTACTCGTAGTGCGTGTGACTAAATAGGCTTTCGATTTATGTTGGCCGTCTATAATTATCTAATTATAGAACGATCATGAGTGGCACCTAGTAGTACATCATGATCCCCAATTAATCGAAAGATCAACGGTTTGACCTCAGAAGAAATTATTCTGAAACCCTTCAGCAGCTCTAATGAATCGTGCCCCATTCCCTTCACCACCTTATACCCACATGGTTCAGGACATGGTCAATGGTGTCAGTCCCCACTAGGCTGACTACGTCACGCCTAGCCCA
Organism: Boesenbergia rotunda; assembly: GCA_024364735.1. Taxonomy (NCBI): domain Eukaryota; kingdom Viridiplantae; phylum Streptophyta; class Magnoliopsida; order Zingiberales; family Zingiberaceae; genus Boesenbergia; species Boesenbergia rotunda. The sequence goes on along the minus strand of JAGFNQ010007227.1, from coordinate 7,806 downwards.
AGTAATGTCTTACTCGTCCTTTGGATTTCTAATTACTCTCATGTATTTTAGAGACTCTCACTCTAAACATGATATGCTCTGGCCAGAGGCTTTGAGTAACAATCCGACGATAGGCCTGGGTATACATCTCCTCGCAAGGAGTGGTGAATCCTTTGTAGGCTGTTCAAACATCTTCGGGCACTTTGGCTTATACCCGATCATCCTGGGTCCACACCTCCTTGGAGATGCTTGCTTAAGATGTCAAAGTATAAGTCTCCATGACCAAGATGACTTGAACACCGCAAGTCAAAGGAACATCGCACTTAAGCCGCAGTAAGATCTTCATTGACATATCTACATGTAGATTCCCATATGAAGTCTTACAGCTAGTCACTCCAATGAACTAGTTCCCTTAACTAGCATCCATGTTTATCTCCGGACATTCCAATGTCACCAGCCAGTGAGAATCAGCTGATTAGAGAATAACCCATGCTAGTCTCAACAGAATTGATAGTGTCCGTTTTTATCAATTCATCGACTAGGGATATTTTCAATACTTCACATTTGCGCATTTAGAGATAATCACTAGTTGTGATCTCATCACAAATTCACTTATGCTGTGAGTTGTATTGCGGACATTCAGTAGATGAGTTTAAGATCCCAATTAAATACACAAGCATGTATACTCAAATAGTGAATTATCATTTATTAATATAAATGTTTTACAATCATAAGGCGATTGCCTTAGGACACTTCTCTCATATCACTAACAGGTTACACAATTGACTTCCAACCAAGTCAATGTCTAGTTAGACAGAATGACACCTTGGACACGGTACTAGTAGGAGCAAGAGTAGACATTATTTATCAAGTTTCATTTAAAAGTGCTACTAATGCTTTTGCTAAGTGTTACATGTCAAAAGAAGAAGAGTCCACTCTTTGGCACCGGAGGCTAGCACATGTTAACATGAAGAACATCCGGAAGTTGGCTACCAAGGGACTAGTCCGTGGTTTACCAAGCATCAAGTATGAAAAAGACAAATTATGTGATGCATGTCAAATGGGTAAGCAAACAATATCTGCACATAAAGGTAAAAGCACTGTAAGTACTTCCAATGAATTTGATTTACTTCACATGGATCTATTTGATTGTAGTACCATCATATCATTGAATGGAAGTAGATATTGCTTTGTGATCATTGATGATTTTACTAGATATACATGGACTTACTTTTTAAAATATAAGGACTAATCCTTAGATATTTTCATTTCTTTTTGTAGAAGAGTTGAAAATGAGAAATCATTAACAATTAAGACAATTAGAAGTGATCATGAAGGTGAATTCCAAAATCAAAGGTTTTTAGAATTTTGTCATGATAAGGGTTATAGACATGAGTTCTCTACTCCTAGAACACCACAACAAAATGGTGTTGTAGAGAGGAAGAACCGTGTTCTTCAAGAGGCTGCACGAAGCATGCTTAATGAGTACTCACTCCCGAGTTACTTATGGGCTGAAGCTGTAAATACAGCTTGCTATGTGCAAAATCGAGTTCTTATCCATAGGTTTTTAGGAAAGACTCCTCATGAACTTTGGTTTGGGAAACCACCTACGGTTAAACACCTTAGGGTGTTTGGTTGTAAGGTGTTCATCCTAAACACCAAGGATCACCTTGGAAAGTTCACGGCAAAGGCTGATGAAGGGATACTAGTCGGGTACTCCCTCGTTAGTAAAGCCTACCGAGTCTACAACAAGAAAACTAGATTAGTTGAAGAGTCTTCTGATGTGGTTTTTGAAGAAATTCCGAAATCAATTGACCAATCAGAAAAAGTAGAAGGAGTTCAACTTGAACTTAGGAGACTAAGTTTGAAAGAAACTCCAAGTGTTGTTGATGGTGATGAGTCTGATGACAGTGAGCCTAGACAACCCATTGATCAGCCGGATCCTGAGGCTGAACTTGTGTCTAGTGAACCCGTTCAAGAAGCACCACCAACACCAAGGCAAACTAGATTAGCCTCTAGTCATCCCCAAGACCAAATTGTTGGAGACATCCATCAAGGGGTTAGGACTAGATCATTCTTCCTGAATGAGGCTAATGAAGTTGCTCTAATTTCCGAAATTGAACCTAGAAAAATTGATGAAGCATTAAATAATCCTGATTGGATTATCGCGATGCAAGATGAACTAGGTCAATTTGAAAGGAGTCAAGTTTGGGACATAGTCCCTAGACCTAAGAGGACAACCATTATTGGAACCAAATGGGTCTTCAAGAATAAATTGAACCACAAGGGAGAAATCATTAGAAACAATGCATGCTTAGTAGCCAAGGGTTACAGTCATGTTGAAGGCCTTGATTATGATGAGACTTATGCTCCCGTGCACGATTAGAGTCCATCCGATTGATGCTTGCATTTGCAGCACATCGTGGCTTCAAATTATTTTAAATGGATGTCAAATTGGCCTTCCTAAATGGTTTGATTAGGGAAGAGGTCTATGTCGAATAACCTCCGGGGTTTGAGAGTACCGAACATCCAATCCACGTGTTCAAGCTCAAAAAGGTACTTTATGGCCTTAAACAAGCACCTCGGGCTTGGTATGAGCGGTTGTCGACATTCTTGATTGAAAAGGGCTTCGTTAGAGGTCAAATATACCCTACACTATTTCTACGAAGGGATGATGACAATATATTTGTAGCCCAAGTATATGTCGATGACATAATTTGTGGCTCAAACAATAAGGGCTATTTAAGTGAATTTATTGGACACATGGAGAGTCAGTTTCAAATGAGTCTAGTAGGAGAGTTGACTTTCTTCCTTGGACTTGAAATCAAGCAAACTCACGATGGTATCCATGTGCACCAATCAAAGTATACACAAGAAATGCTTCGAAAATTCAATATGAGTGATTCGAAAGAGGTAACCACTCCCATGACTACAAACACAAGATTAGACAATGATGAGAGTGGTAAACCCATTGATCTAACTCAATATCGAAGCATGATAGGTAGTTTGCTATACCTCACAGCCAACCGACCAGATATACTATTTGCTGTAGGTATGTGCGCTAGGTATCAAGTCTGTGCCAAGGAATCTCACCTATTTGCTGTTAAGCAAATTTTGAGATATCTCAAGGGCACAATTGGTGTCGGTCTTTGGTATCCCCGTATCGAATCTTTTGATTTGATGGGCTATACGGATTCCGACTACTCATCCTTTGGATTTCTAATTACTCTCATGTATTTTAGAGACTCTCACTCTAAACATGATATGCTCTGGCCAGAGGCTTTGAGTAACAATCCGACGATAGGCCTGGGTATACATCTCCTCGCAAGGAGTGGTGAATCCTTTGTAGGCTGTTCAAACATCTTCGGGCACTTCGGCTTATACCCGATCATCCTGGGTCCACACCTCCTTGGAGATGCTTGCTTAAGATGTCAAAGTATAAGTCTCCATGACCAAGATGGCTTGAACACCGCAAGTCAAAGGAACATCGCACTTAAGCCGCAGTAAGATCTTCATTGACATATCTACATGTAGATTCCCATATGAAGTCTTACAGCTAGTCACTCCAATGAACTAGTTCCCTTAACTAGCATCCATGTTTATCTCCGGACATCCCAATGTCACCAGCCAGTGAGAATCAGCTGATTAGAGAATATCCCATGCTAGTCTCAACAGAATTGATAGTGTCCGTTTTTATCAATTCATCGACTAGGGATATTTTCAATACTTCACATTTGCGCATTTAGAGATAATCACTAGTTGTGATCTCATCACAAATTCTCTTATGCTGTGAGTTGTATTGCAGACATTCAGTAGATGAGTTTAAGATCCCAATCAAATACAGAAGCATGTATACTCAAATAGTGAATTATCATTTATTAATATAAATGTTTTACAATCATAAGGCGATTGTCTTTGGACACTTCTCTCATATCACTAACAAACTCCCACTTGGCCTAATGTCAATCGCTACGGTATCCAATACCACAGGCTCTAACATGACCCTCAAACTTGCTTTGAGGCAAGGCCTTAGTTAAAGGATTCGCTATATTCCTTTCAGTGGGAACTCTCTCAATTTGTATGTCATTCCTACTTATAATCTCTCTGATCAGATGATAGCGGCGAAGCACGTGTTTGGATCGCTGATGAGACCTTGGTTCCTTTGCTTGTGCAATAGCTACATTGTTGTCGCAGTAAACCAGCACTGCATCATCAATGGTTGGAACCACGCCAAGTTCGGAGACGAACTTCTTGATCCAGACTGCTTCCTTTGCTGCTTCCGAAGCTGCGATATATTCCGCTTCCGTGGTGGAATCCGGTACAGTGTCTTGTTTGGAACTTTTCCAACTTACTGCGCCTCCATTCAAAGTAAATACGTATCCAGACTGCGATTTGGAGTCATCCTTATCTGTCTGGAAACTGGAATCTGTATACCCACGTATTACCATATCTCCTTCTCCATATATTAGGAACACATCCTTAGTTCTTCTTAAGTACCTAACGATTGTTTTAACAGCCGCCCAGTGATCCATTCCTAGATCCGACTGGTATCTGCTTGTGACGCTCAAAGCATACGATACATCAGGCCTAGTACATAACATAGCATACATGATAGATCCTATCGCGGATGCATAGGGAATCTTATTCATGCAAGTCCTCTCGTCTTCTGTGCGCGGACACATAGACTTTGAAAGGTTGATCCCATGCCTAATGGGAAGGTAACCTTTCTTGGATTCCGACATGCTAAACCTTTTTAGCACTCGGTCTATATATGTAGACTGCGAAAGACCAAGCAACCGTTTTGATCTATCTCTATAGATTCTAATCCCAAGGATATAGGTTGCTTCTCCAAGGTCTTTCATGGAGAAAGTTTTGGATAACCAAATTTTAACTGTCTGTAAGACTGAAATATCGTTTCCTATAAGTAAGATGTCGTCGACATATAATACTAGGAATACGACTGCACTCCCACTAACCTTCTTGTACACACAGGGTTCGTCAGGATTTTGTGAGAAATCAAACTTTTTGATTGTCTCATCAAAACGGATGTTCCAGCTCCTAGATGCTTGCTTCAGTCTATATATGGATCATCGAAGCTTGCATACCTTGGTTTTATCAACCGATGTGAAACCTTCAGGCTGTATCATGTATACGTCCTCAAGCAGGTTTCCGTTAAGGAAAGCTGTTTTCACATCCATTTGTCATATCTCATAATCATAATGAGCTGCTATGGCTAGGAGCATCTGAATGGATTTAAGCATAGCTACTGGCGAATAGGTTTCGTCATAATCAATTCCTTGTTTCTGACGATATCCTTTTGCCACTAATCTAGCCTTAAAGGTAACAACATTACCTTCCATGTCGGTTTTCTTCTTGAAAACCCACTTGCACCCTATGGGTTTAATCCCTTCAGGTGGGTTAACCAAGTCCCATACTTGATTTTCGTACATGGAATCCATTTCCGACTTCATGGCTTCAAGCCATTTGTCCCTTTCTGAATTTTTCAGAACATCTTCATAACTGATAGGTTCGTCATCGCCAATGAGCAACACGTCGTTCGATTCACTTACGAGAAATCCGTATCTCTCTGGAATGTTGCGTGTCCTATCAGACCTACGAAGAGGTGGTGTAGTTTTAGGTTCAACTGATAGCTCATCATTATGAATTATCGGTTGTAGGCCTAGACTCGGTGTCTCTGTAATGTCTATTGGAGTTTCTTGAACTTCATCAAGTTCAATGCCACTCCCACTGTTTTCTTGTAAAAGAAATTCTTTTTCTAGAAATACAGCATGCCTTGAAACAAACACTTTTTGTTCCAAGGGATGATAGAATTGGTAACCCTTCGTTTCCTTAGGGTATCCAATAAATAGACATTTATCAGACTTAGCATCCAATTTGTCTGATACAACCCGCTTTACGTAAGAAGGACAACCCCATATCTTAAGGTGAGTTAAGTGAGGTTTCTTACTATTCCAAATCTCATATGGAGTAGTAGAGACTACCTTGGTCGGGACTCTGTTTAATAAATAAACAGCTGTCTTAAGTGCATAACCCCAAAAGGATTTTGGAAGAGTTGCATGATTCATCATTGACCTAACCATGTCCATCAAGGTTCGGTTGCACCTCTCAGATACACCATTATGCTGTGGTATATATGGCGGAGTCCATTGGGATAATATCCCATTGTCCCTTACATAATCTTGAAACTCTTGACTTAAGTATTCACCACCCCGATCGGATCGAAGTATTTTAATACTTTTGTCAAGTTGTTTCTCTACCTCATTTCTGAACTCTTTGAATTTATCAAAAGCTTCAGATTTGTGTTTTATCAAGAACACGTACCCGAATCGTGAGTGATCATCGATAAAGGTGATGAAGTAGCTATAGCCTCCTTGTGCAGGAGTTGACATTGGTCCACATACATCGGTATGTATTAGACCAAGCAACTCTCCCACTTGATTACCTTTTCCGATAAAGGGTAATTTGGTCATCTTGCCTTTTAAGCACGATTTGCATGTATCAAATGAATCGGGTTCAAATGATTCCAAAATTCCACATCGGTGCAATTCGGTCATGCGTTTCTTACTTACATGGCCAAGACGGCAATGCCAAGTGTAGGAGTCTATTCGATTATCTATTCGAGCACGTTTGTTGCTAACTTCGATATTGAAAACGTCACTGGATAAATCTAACGTGTAGATGCCATTGCACAAAGTTCCATTCCCATAATGAACGCCATTTAAAGTTATGTAACAATAATTGTTACTAAAAGTCAAATGATAACCTTTTTCATTTAAACATGAAATAGATACAATGTTCTTTATTAACGAAGGAACGAAATAACAATTATCCAGTTCTAAGATACGTCCAGTCGGGAGCTTTAGCAAATATGTTCCGATGGCAACAGCAGCAATCCTTGCTCCATTTCCAACTCGCAAATCTGCTTCTCCCTTGACGAGTCTTCTTCTATTCCTTAGCCCCTGTATGTCATTACATATATGTGAGCTACACCCAGTATCAAGTACCCAGGTATTTGAGGAAATAGAGTGACATTCAATAACGAAGATACCTGAAGAGGACGGGGCATCGGATGCCTTCTTCTTCAAGGACTCAAGATAAACTTTGCAATTTCTTCGCCAGTGACCCTCCTTGCCACAATGATGGCAAGTGCCTTTTGGTTTCTTTTCAGTCTTTTTAGCCTTTTTCTTCTTTCCCTTATTCTGTTCTTTGGCCTTCCTCTTAGAGCCTTTCTTCGAGGAACCAACTAACAGAACTGCCTTTTGTTCCTGCTTTACAGAAGGCTCTACAGACTTCAGCAGGTTGACTAACTCAGGAATGGTAGTTTCCAGCTTGTTCATCCGATAGTTCATCACAAATTGCGAATAACTTTTGGGCAAACAACTCAGAATTAAGTCAATACTTAGTTCATGATCCATTGCAAAACCGAGTGTGTTCAGTCCCTCAATGTACCCCAACATCTTTAGGACAAACTGCGAGGCAGAAGTGCCTTCTTGCATCTTAGTTGTGAAGAGGAGTCTGGAGACTTCAAACCTTTCGGATCTCGCCTACTCTTCAAACAACTCATTAAGATGGAAGATGATGGTATAAGCATCCATATGCTCATGCTGCTTTTGCAGCTCAGGTATCATAGAGGCTAGCATGATGCAACTTGCAAGTTCAGAATCGGTCACATGTTTCTGATAGACCACCAATTGGTCTGGAGTTGCATCTGCTGGAGGATTTGAGGGAAGTAGATTTTCAAGGACATAAGCAATCTTCTCTGCCTTGAGGACTATCCTCAGGTTTCGAAGCCAGTCCATGAAGTTA